>CM060918.1:853877038-854477038 GCA_030737875.1 Allium sativum
ATGTTCATCCCTGCTGCTCATGCCAGTTAACTTTATCAGTTTACGTTGATTGTAGTAGGGCTTACTCAGTCTTTTTGACTGACCTGTTTTCTTTCGCCTCTTTTCTTCCGTTTCCCCCCCCCCCCCAGGTTCTCAGGGAGGGAATACTGGAGCTTAGCTTGGATTTCAGACTGCTTGCTTGTGGGATTTAGCTCATGTGCGGTTTGACATGGAGCTAGTTATGGCTATCAATTCTTTTGGGGATTAGTACTTATGTATTTCAGTTTTTCAGTCGATGTTGTTTTATCTAGACTTGTGTATTTGGGAAGCTATGTTGTACCAGACTTGTTTTGAAATCTTCCGCTGTTTTATCTATGATATTTACTCTGTTTACATATATACATATGTTCTTGTTCTGCCTTGATATATCATTATGCATGTTTACCTGATTCAAACGCCCCTCCAAAGTCAGAGTGCTTGCAAGAGACACCCTGGCAGAGGCGGGGTGTTACAATTTGGTATCAGAGCATATGGTACGAGAAGGAACAAAAAAAAAAAAGGTTTTTAGAAAACTTTTGGAAAACTATTTTCAAAACCAAGTATAAAGTATTTTCCAAAGAAAAGTCTAGTTTATTTTAAAGGCTATTCCCCAAAAAGCCATTAGCAAAATTCCTTCGTTTTTCTCCATTCTGAATCTGTCTTTTTCTTCGTTTTCAGTATGGCCGATAACTTTGCTATTCCGGAGGGAGTACACGTACCTGTTTGGTATAGGAGACTTTTGGAGGCTAGGGCGACCGAAGCCGGCCCCGCAGATGTTCCTCCTCCTCCTCCTCCGGTAGTTAATGTTCCTCCTCCTCCTCCTCCGGTGGTTAATGTTCCTCCTCCTCCTGTAGCTGAGGTTCCTCTTCCTCCTCCCCCTCAGCATCCTCAAGTGGACTTCGCAAAGACTTGCAAAGATTTCAAAGCAATGGGTGGCAAGAACTTTCAAGGCACTGAGACTTTTGTAGAGGCCAGAAATTGGTTGAAAGAGACCGAGGATTTGTTTGCTATCTTTGTGTTAGAAGATCAGAGGAAGCTCTTGTTGGCGGTTTGGCTTATGAAGGATGAAGCCGCTTATTGGTGGGAAGTCACCAATGGTACTAGGCCTGTTGAGACTTGGGCCGATTTCAGGGCAAGGTTCATGCTTAAGTTTCTATCTTCTGCTGAGGAGAATCTGCAAATGGAGAGGTTCATAACTTTGAGACAAGGAGATATGTCTGTCAAAGAATATGTGAACAAGTTCTGTAACACCCCACCTCCACTAGGATCACTCCTTAGAATGTACTAGCTTTGGAGGGGCGTTATTGTGAAGGTAAGCATGCACAGAGATATCGCAAGACAGAATATATAAAAATAAATATAAGTAAAGCAGCGGTAGCAGATAAAAACCCATCATCATCATCTCACAAAACCAACATAGTCACGTACATAGTATCAAAATGTCATGATCCAAAATACAACATAAGTCTAGATACGTAGAGACAAAATACATGGTAAAACATTAGTACTAATCCCCAGAAATAAAAGATAAGCCACAGCTAGCTCAGATCCATACATGAGCTATCCAACAAGCAAGCCAAAGATCCACTAAGCAGATGTAGCCCCTCCCTGAGAACCTGTGGGGGGGGGGGAACGGAAGAAAAGAAGCGAAAGAAAACAAGTCAGTCAAAAAGACTGGTAAGCCCTACTACGATCAATCTATAAACTAATAAAGTTAACAGCATGATGGAAACTGAGATGAACATACTGGCAATAGATAAAGGTGACATCACATAGATGAGATTAAACTTTGCACCACAGTGTACTAGCAAACCCACAAAACAGATCTTGATCCCTTAGCCCAAACTTTGGCCCAATAACATGAAGTCACCTTAGTATAAGGTCCAGCCCAACGGTCTAGTCGATCGGCTCCATATAAACCTAACACGTCCAGTGTTGGTGTCCATACGGCCCACATGGATGTAGTCAGACTGCGCTGGGTCCACCTTTGGGTGTATCAAACCCTCGGGTGTCAACCCCAGACACCTAAGCAATAATGCACAGTCTAAATCTACTGGTACCCGTGCCTCAAGTTTGTCCAATATCGGACTACGTGCACGTCCGTAGCCCGCCGGACCCGCACCGCTGTACCACTCAGCCGTCGCTTTGGTCGCTTACATCCGTCCAGTAATCGTGCCCCGCCCTAACCTAGCTGTAGGGTTGTGGTGATACCAAACTGGGATTACTGCTGGAACAGACCACGTTGCTAGGGTTTCTAAGAGGGTTAAGTGTGGTTTAACCCCTCACTAATCCTGGATTAAATTAGTTAAGTGTAACCACTTAACCCCATCTAATCCTCGCATCCCCATTATTGGTTAAGTATTAGTAGGCCATGACTTAACCCTAATCATGAGGCATTAATTTATTAATGCACCCAACCTCTCACATTAGACATCCGTGGTTACCTGGGAAGATTTACACCACGTCTAGGTCTAACCTCGGGTCTTACGGTGCAACATGACCAACTACCCACATTAGACCCCTCGTTGTGGTTACCTTGGAAGATTTACACCACAACTAGGTCTAACCTCGAGTTGGCCATTACATGTTATCTAATGTCATGTCCACTTTAAAACATATTTACAAGTTAACATATACTTGGGTAGACCTAACTTAATAGGTAAATTCCCAAGGGGTAGACCTAACTTAATAGGTAAATTCCCAATCTTTTAGTTTCATGTATTTTTAAGTTTACCCAAACCCTCCCAACGTCATTATCTCGCTTACATATTCGTCATAACGCATAAGGGTATAAAAGGTAACTTGGCATAACATACATGATGAACTTCACATATCATAATAAACATGCATACATGTTAAACTTGCAAATCATGTCATAGTGAACTCGCATAAGCATGCATAGCTTATTAAATATGCATAGCATGGTAAGGTGAACTTGCATAAACATGCATAATCCATTAAACTTGCATAACATGGTAAGGTGAACTTGCATAAACATGCATAATCCATTAAACTTGCATAACATGGTAAGGTGAACTTGCATAAACATGCATAATCCATTAAACTTGCATAACATGGTAAGGTGAACTTGCATAAACATGCATATTCCATTAAACTTGCATAACATGGTAAGGTGAACTTGCATAAACATGCATAACCCATAAAACATGTATAACATGGTAAGGTGAACTTGCATAAGCATGCATAATCCATTAAACATGTAGAACATGGCATAGTAAACTCGCATAAGCATGCATAACTTATGAAACATGTAAAACATGGCATAGTGAGTTCGCATAAGCATGCATAATCAAATAAACTCACATAAATCTCAACTTTCACCACATATTAACTTTAGAGTTTGTAAAGTGAAGGTAAGAGGGCTTACAAATATAAACAAGTCACAAATCCACCAAATAAGATGAAGAAGCCCTTTGAAAATCCAAAACAAAGCTTCAAATAAGAAAACCCTTTTGCAAAATCCCAGAAACACAAACTTAGCAAATCAAACTTGCAACTTAATGAAGTATGCAAGTTATTAAGCATTCGTACAACATAGAAATGGTTGTATGATCATCATATCTTCATAGGATTAAACTTTGAGGAAGGTGGAGGCTAGGGTTTTTTGGTGGAGGCCATTTGAGGATTCAATTTGACATAGTTTAGTTGCTAGATTGATTAATGAGGCTTTAGGGTAGGATTAGGGGTATATTTATAGAAGATTAGAGTGTTTTTAGCCCTAGGATTAACCCTAGGTTAGTTTAGGCCCGTCAGATCTCGGAACTCTCTAGAACCAAGCCACAAGACCCAACCCTAATCAGAAATGGTGCACCAGGCTAAACTGCCCGGGCACCCCCTGTCGACAGGGCTGTCGACACCCTGGGGGCCCTGTCGACAGGGCTGTCGACATGCGGGTCCTGGCGGGAATTTTTCCCGCCTGCTCCAGATTGCCCTAACCCTTGTTTTTAAATTAAATTTAAATCTGTTTTTACTTAGGAATTTTCTGAAAACTTCCATGGGCCTTAACTGGGTCATACGGACTCCGATTTTCGAAAACTCAGACTCTATTTCGCGTATTTTTTCGAGACGAACGCAATGGCATAGCCCGTTCCCCTTGATTCAGATTTTTAAATTAAATTCTGCCTCATTTATATCTTAACAGGTTATTAAAATTACAGTTTGTTACATTCTCCCCTCCTTAAAGGATTTCGTCCCCGAAATCTTCAAGTTAGGAAGAATATATCCTACCATCCAATCATCCATCTACTCAAAACATCATCCACGAGCAACCATTGTCCTTAAAAGGTTCTAAATGCTGTATGAACATATGCAAGAGTGTGTGTATATGTACTTATCTAATGCAAAGATCAATGCAAAATATGTTAGTGAAATGTATCCATATGTATGCAAATCCCTAACATAATGTATAATATCTACATGTGTGCTCAACCATACATCCATATGCAACATCCATGTGATAGCATACAGAATTCCATCCATGAATAAACATAAACACCCATGCACATGCAATATGAGAAGTGTGTGAGCCGATCTAGTGCCTACTGTGTATCATGCATCCACGAGTAACCACTTGCAACCACTTGCATCCATCAACCATAACATGTCTCAAACACATGTTTCATCCAAAGGGTTCTACCTAAGGTTCTCATGATAAGATAGACACGATGAACTAGATAGGCATGGATAGCAAAAGCAAGAGATTGAGAGTGTACCCTCAAAAAGAAACGAATAAAGCCTACGCATCTTCTCTTCAGTCTCCCAAGTCGCGTCTTCCTCGGCTTCACCCCACTGAACCTTCACCAACTGGACCTCACGATTCCTTAGCTTCTTGATCTCTGTCCCTAAGATACGAATCGGAGCTTTCCTCAAGGTAGCCTCTTTCTCTACTTCCACATCTTCTAGAACACTTGGCTCAACCACCTCTGCTGACTCATGCAAGCACTTCCGGAGATGTGAAACATGAAAGACATTATGCACTCCAGCAAGCTTCTCGGGCAACTCTACTCTATAAGCCATCTGCCCGATCCTCTCTATGACTGGAAACGGTCCAACAAACCTCGGTGCTAACTTCCCCACGGCTCCAAACCGAACCACATTTCGCAAAGGAGAAACCTTCACGAAAACCATATCCCCAACCTCAAACTCCAAATCAGACCTCCGCTTATCAGCATAAGATTTCTATCTGTCTTGGGCTGCCTTCATTCGTCTTCTGATCAACTCGACCTTCTCGGATGTATCTCTAATCATGTCAGGTCCAAGTATAAGCTTGTCTGTAGTCTCCCACCAACATGTAGGTGACTTGCATGGTCTCCCATATAAAGCCTCAAACGGTGCCATACCAATGCTCGCCTGATAACTGTTATTATAAGCAAATTCTACAAGAGGAAGGTGGTCTTCCCAAGTACCACCAAAATCCAAGATGCAAAGTCTCAACAAGTCCTCAAGCACTCGATTCACCCTTTCGGTCTGGCCATCCGTCTGTGGGTGATAAGCTGTACTCAGATTCAACCTGGTGCCCATAGCTTCCTGCAAACTGTTCCAGAACTGACTAGTAAAGATGGGGTCTCGGTCACTGACTATGCTAGAAGGGACTCCATGTAGTCGCACTATCCCACGAAGATATACTGATGCTAGGCCAGATGCGGTCCTCTTGCTCTTCACTGGAATGAAATGAGCACTCTTCGTGAGCCTATCCACAATGACCCATATGCTCGTATTCCCTCTTCTAGACCTTGGCAATCCATCGATAAAATCCATAGAAACACTCTCCCACTTCCATAGTGGGACCTCTAGAGGATGCAACAGCCCACCGGGCTTCTTCGACTCGGCTTTTACTTGCTGGCAAACAACACATCTCGAGACAAACTCTGCCACATCTTTCTTCATCCCAGGCCAGAAGAAAATGCGCTTCATATCCTTATACATCTTGTCTCCACCCGGATGTATAGTCATCTTGGAGCGATGTGCTTCCTCAAGAACTTTCCCCACCAAGTCTTCCACCCTCGGAACACAAAGCCTTCCGTCTCTCCTCAGCCAACCCTTATCGTCTATAGAATATCGAGCAAGGTGACTAGATGTCTCCCCTCGAATCAGCTTCTCCATAATCTCAATTATCTGAGGGTCTTCCTTCTGCGAAGCCCCAACTTGATCCAGAAGGGTAGGCCTGAGCTCAAGAGATGCTAAAGAACCGGTCATCGATTCATCTGCCCAAGAGAAATCAAAGGTTGCCAAGAACTCTAAATTCTTCATCTCAACAAATAGAGGACTTAGTGTCAACCTTTTTCTACTCAACGCATCTGCTACAACATTCCCCTTGCCAGGGGTATAGGATATCTCAAAATCATAAGACGCCAAAAACTCCATCCATCTCTGCTGCCTCAAGTTCAGATCCTTCTGCGAAAAGAGATACTTCAAAGACTTATGATCAGTATACAGCTCAAATCTCTCTCCCAGAAGATAATGGCGCCATGCTTTGAGCGCATACACAATCGCTGCCAGCTCTAGATCGTGAACAGGATAATTCTTCTCATGCACCTTGAGTTGTCTACCACCAAAGCATATAACTCTGCCTTCTTGCATCAGAACGGCGCCCAACCCCGTGCCACAAGCATCAGTGTACACGGTAAATATCTTACCACCATCGGGTAAAGCTAGAACGGGTGCAGAGGTAAGGGCTCTCTTGAGTCTCTGAAAAGCAAGCTCACAATCCATATCCCAAGCAAAAACTAGGTTCTTCTTCGTCAACTTAGTAAGAGGAGCGGATATCTTCGCGAAGTCCTTGATGAACTTCCGGTAAAAACCCGCAAGACCTAGGAAGCTTCTCACCTCGGTTGCATTCCTTGGAGTCTTCCAATCCTGAACTGCAACCACCTTAGCGGGATCCACTGTTAAGCCTTGCTTGGATACGATATGCCCAAGGAATCTAACTTCCCTTCTCCAAAAGTGTCACTTGGAGAATTTGGCCTTTAACTGGTGTGCTCTGAGCGTATCCATCACCTCTACAAGATGCCTCGCGTGCTCTTCTTCATCCTTGGAGAAAACCAGAATATCATCCACAAAGACCACGACAAACTTGTTCAAGAACTCCCGAAACACCCTACTCATCAAGTCCACAAAATACGCGAGTGCATTCGTCAAACCGAACGGCATAACAAGCCATTCAAAGAATCCATCTGGAGTTCTGAATGCAGTCTTGTCTATACTATCTTCAGCCACTCTGAGCTGATGAAATCCAGTAGCAAGATCAAGCTGAGAGAAAACAGAAGCACCAACAAGCTGATCAAAGAGATCATCGATCCTCGGTAATGGGTGTCTGTTCTTCTTAGTCAGCTTATTCAATTCTCTATAATCCACACAGAGTCGAAGAGAACCATCTGCCTTAGTAGCAAAAACCACAGGCGCTCCCCATTCGGATATACTTCTTCTGATGAAGTTCTTCTCAAGCAATTCTTTCACCTGCTTGCTCAGCTCCCGTCTCTCACGCGGAGCCATATGCCGAACGGGCAAAGAAACAGGCTTAGCATTATCCACCAGATAGATGCGAAAATCAATCTCTCGTATAGGGGGCAACCCCTTAACTTCTTCAAAAACATCTGGATAATCTCGGACCACCCTTACAGACTGAAGGGCTTCCTCTGACGGGTCGAGAGATTCGAGATAGCACAACATGACGGGATTCTTCGGATTGCATGAAATATCTAAGGTGTTGCCCAGGCGAGTCACAAGCCTTACAACCCTATGTTCACAATCCAGAATGGCTCCATATCTAGACAGCCAATCCATACCCAAGATCAATCCGTATCCCCTGAAACCAAGAACATACGCACTACACAAGAACTCTACACTAAGTATAGAGATCCTCAGATCCTCACATATCATAGATAGATGAGCAGAACCCCCAATGGGATTCGAAACACAAATGGGATCATCCACTAAGCTAGTACTAAGGTGCAAGCTATCAACAAGATCAGATGAAATAAAGCTATGTGATGCACCAGAATCAAACGAGGTACGAACTGGAAGATCGGAAACATAAACAAGGTTCTCAACAGAAACACTACCTCGCCAGGGAACTGAAGCGGTATTGAGAGCATGAACTTGCCCTCCTGAAGGTCCAGCACGCTGAGTCTGACCCTGCCCTTTCTTCTTCGGGCATTCCTTGCTAAAGTGTCCAGTCTCTCCACAAGAAAAGCATCCACCACTAAGCTTCCTTTTCTTCTTCCTGCAATCCTTAGCAAAGTGCCCAGCTATGCCACAGTAATTGCACTTTCCCTTTCCTTTGTTGTTGTTGTTCCCCTTCTTGTTCTTGCCCTGATTCCCCTGGCTGCTTTGACCACCTTGATTGCCTTTGCCTTGAGAATCAGTCTTCTTTGCTTGAGTATCACTCGACTTGACCTCTTTCTTTCCATCTCCCTGAAGCAGAGCCATATTAACCAAACTCTCAGAAGTAGCTCCATGCGGAATATGCGACATTGCCAAGCCCTGCAGTGGCTCATTCAACCCTCTAGCAAATCGAAGAGCCTTTTTCTCAGGAGTGTTCACACCATATCCAAACCAAAACGGGCCAGCTGATTAAACTTGTTCACATACTCCTTGACAGACATATCACCTTGCTTTAATGCAATGAACTTCTCCATTTGTAAATTCGCCTCAGCAGAAGATAGAAACTTGGTCACAAATCTAGCCCTCAAATCGGCCGAAGTCTCAACGGGCCTCGTCCCATTGGTGACCTCCCACCAATAGGCCGCTTCATCCTTCAAAAGCCATACTGTCAATAAGACCTTCCTCTCATCATCAATCCCAAAGATAGCAAACAAGTCCTCAGTGTCTTTCAGCCAATTCCTAGCTTCAAGAAAAGATTCCGTGCCTAGGAAATTCTTTCCTCCCATTGCCTTGAAGTCTTTACAAACCTTCGTGAACTCAACTTGAGGATGCTGAGGGGGAGGAGGAGGAAGAGGAGCCTCAGCAACAGGAGGGGGAGGAACATTAGCAACGGGAGGAGGAATATTAACTACTGGAGGGACCACCGGAGGAGGGTCATTAGGGAGAGGATTCTCAACTATAGGAGGAGGAGTGGGAGTAGGGTTTGTGGGGTCGGCTGCCGCCCTAGCGTCTAGAAGTCTCCTATACCAGAGTGGTACGTTCACTCCATCTGGGATGACAAGATTCTCAGCCATACTGAAACGAAAGATAAGATAAGATTAGGTCAAGGGAACGAAGGATAACGCTAATGGCTTTTGGGGATTAGCCTTAAAATAATCTAGACTTTATTTTGGAAAATACTTAGTAGGTTTTTGAAAATAGTTTTTCGAAAAGGGTTTTTTTTTTCCCCAAAAATTTTGTTCAATCTTGTTAACCTTGTGCTCTGATACCAAATGTAACACCCCACCTCCACTAGGATCACTCCTTAGAATGTACTAGCTTTGGAGGGGCGTTATTGTGAAGGTAAGCATGCACAGAGATATCGCAAGACAGAATATATAAAAATAAATATAAGTAAAGCAGCGGTAGCAGATAAAAACCCATCATCATCATCTCACAAAACCAACATAGTCACGTACATAGTATCAAAATGTCATGATCCAAAATACAACATAAGTCTAGATACGTAGAGACAAAATACATGGTAAAACATCAATACTAATCCCCAGAAATAAAAGATAAGCCACAGCTAGCTCAGATCCATACATGAGCTATCCAACAAGCAAGCCAAAGATCCACTAAGCAGATGTAGCCCCTCCCTGAGAACCTGTGGGGGGGGGGGGGGGGACGGAAGAAAAGAAGCGAAAGAAAACAGGTCAGTCAAAAAGACTGGTAAGCCCTACTACGATCAATCTATAAACTAATAAAGTTAACAACATGATGGAAACTGAGATGAACATACTGGCAATAGATAAAGGTGACATCACATAGATGAGATTAAACTTTGCACCACAGTGTACTAGCAAACCCACAAAACAGATCTTGATCCCTTAGCCCAAACTTTGGCCCAATAACATGAAGTGACCTTAGTATAAGGTCCAGCCCAACGGTCTAGTCGATCGGCTCCCTATAAACCTAACACGTCCAGTGTTGGTGTCCATACGGCCCACATGGATGTAGTCAGACTGCGCTGGGTCCACCTTTGGGTGTATCAAGCCCTCGGGTGTCAACCCCAGACACCTAAGCAATAATGCACAGTCTAAATCTACTGGTACCCGTGCCTCGAGTTTGTCCAATATCGGACTACGTGCACGTCCGTAGCCCGCCGGACCCGCACCGCTGTACCACTCAGCCGTCGCTTTGGTCGCTTACATCCGTCCAGTAATCGTGCCCCGCCCTAACCTAGCTGTAGGGTTGTGGTGATACCAAACTGGGATTACTGCTGGAACAGACCACGTTGCTAGGGTTTCAAAGAGGGTTAAGTGTGGTTTAACCCCTCACTAATCCTGGATTAATTTAGTTAAGTGTAACCACTTAACCCCATCTAATCCTCGCATCCCCATTATTGGTTAAGTATTAGTGGGCCATGACTTAACCCTAATCATGAGGCATTAATTTATTAATGCACCCAACCTCTCACATTAGACATCCGTGGTTACCTGGGAAGATTTACACCACGTCTAGGTCTAACCTCGGGTCTTACGGTGCAACATGACCAACTACCCACATTAGACCCCTCGTTGTGGTTACCTTGGAAGATTTACACCACAACTAGGTCTAACCTCGAGTTGGCCATTACATGTTATCTAATGTCATGTCCACTTTAAAACATATTTACAAGTTAACATATACTTGGGTAGACCTAACTTAATAGGTAAATTCCCAAGGGGTAGACCTAACTTAATAGGTAAATTCCCAATCTTTTAGTTTCATGTATTTTTAAGTTTACCCAAACCCTCCCAACGTCATTATCTCGCTTACATATTCGTCATAACGCATAAGGGTATAAAAGGTAACTTGGCATAACATACATGATGAACTTCACATATCATAATAAACATGCATACATGTTAAACTTGCAAATCATGTCATAGTGAACTCGCATAAGCATGCATGGCTTATTAAATATGCATAGCATGGTAAGGTGAACTTGTATAAACATGCATAATCCATTAAACTTGCATAACATGGTAAGGTGAACTTGCATAAACATGCATAATCCATTAAACTTGCATAACATGGTAAGGTGAACTTGCATAAACATGCATAATCCATTAAACTTGCATAACATGGTAAGGTGAACTTGCATAAACATGCATATTCCATTAAACTTGCATAACATGGTAAGGTGAACTTGCATAAACATGCATAACCCATAAAACATGTATAACATGGTAAGGTGAACTTGCATAAGCATGCATAATCCATTAAACATGTAGAACATGGCATAGTAAACTCGCATAAGCATGCATAACTTATGAAACATGTAAAACATGGCATAGTGAGTTCGCATAAGCATGCATAATCAAATAAACTCACATAAATCTCAACTTTCACCACATATTAACTTTAGAGTTTGTAAAGTGAAGGTAAGAGGGCTTACAAATATAAACAAGTCACAAATCCACCAAATAAGATGAAGAAGCCCTTTGAAAACCCAAAACAAAGCTTCAAATAAGAAAACCCTTTTGCAAAATCCCAAAAACACAAACTTAGCAAATCAAACTTGCAACTTAATGAAGTATGCAAGTTATTAAGCATTCATACAACATAGAAAAGGTTGTATGATCATCATATCTTCATAGGATTAAACTTTGAGGAAGGTGGAGGCTAGGGTTTTTAGGTGGAGGCCATTTGAGGATTCAATTTGACATAGTTTAGTTGCTAGATTGATTAATGAGGCTTTAGGGTAGGATTAGGGGTATATTTATAGAAGATTAGAGTGTTTTTAGCCCTAGGATTAACCCTAGGTTAGTTTAGGCCCGTCAGATCTCGGAACTCTCTAGAACCAAGCCACAAGACCCAACCTAAATCAGAAATGGTGCACCAGGCTAAACTGCCCGGGCACCCCCTGTCGACAGGGCTGTCGACAGGGCTGTCGACACCCTGGGGGCCCTGTCGACAGGGCTGTCGACATGCGGGTCCTGGCGGGAATTTTTCCCGCCTGCTCCAGATTGCCCTAACCCTTGTTTTTAAATTAAATTTAAATCTGTTTTTACTTAGGAATTTTCTGAAAACTTCCATGGGCCTTAACTGGGTCATACGGACTCCGATTTTCGAAAATTCGGACTCTATTTCGCGTATTTTTCCGAGACGAATGCAATGGAATAGCCCGTTCCCCTTGATTCAGATTTTTAAATTAAATTCTGCCTCATTTATATCTTAACAGGTTATTAAAATTACAGGTTGTTACAAGTTCAATCAGTTAGCTCGTTTTGGCTTGGATATGGTGAATACTCCTCAGAAGAAGGCTCTTCGTTTTGCTAGAGGACTGAATGAGCCATTGCAGGGATTGGCTATGTCACATATTCCCCATGGGGCCACATTTGAGAGTTTGGTTGATATGGCATTACTTCAGGGAGATGTCAAGAAAGAGATCAAGGTAAATGATACTCAAGCCAAGAAGACTGATTCCCAGGGGAAAGGAAATCAGAATAATCCAAGTGGGCAAAGCAGTCAAGGCAATCAGAACAAGAACAAGAGTTAAGGCAACAAGGGGAACAACAACAAGGGCAATAACAACAAGGGCAAGAATAACAAGGGGAAGTGCCATTACTGCGGTTCAGTTGGGCATCTTATCAAGGATTGTAAGAAGAGGAAAAGGAAGAATGGCGAATGCTTTTTCTGCGGTAAGACTGGACATTTTAGTAAGGATTGCCCGAGGAAGCAAGGGCAAGGCCAGGGTCAGACTCAGCGTGTTGGACCTTCAGGAGGGCAAGTTCATGCTCTCAGTACCGCTCCAGTTCCCGATCGAGGTAGTATTTCTGTTGAGAGCCTTGTATATATTTCTGATTTTCCAGTTCGTACCTTGTTTGATTCTGGTGCATCGCATAGCTTTATCTCATCTGATCTTGTTGATAGTTTGCACCTTAGTACTAGCTTGGTAGATTATCCCGTCTGTGTCTCAAATCCTATTGGGGGTTCCGCCCATTTGTCTATGATATGTGGGGATTTGAGGATCTCTATACTGAGTGTAGAGTTCTTGTGTAGTGCTTATGTTCTTGGTTTTAGGGGATACGGATTGATATTGGGCATGGATTGGCTGTCCAGATATGGAGCCATTCTTGATTGTGAGCATAGGGTTGTGAGGCTCGTGACTCGCCTCGGAAACACCCTAGAGATTTCTTGTGATCCGAGAGGTCCCGTCATGTTGTGCTATCTGGAATCACTCGACTCGTCAATGGAAACTCTTCAATCTGTGAGAGTGGTTCGAGAGTATCCGGATGTTTTCGATGAAGTTAGGGGATTGCCCCCTAAACGAGAGATTGATTTCCGCATTTATCTGGTGGATAATGCAAAGCCTGTTTCTTTGCCCATTCGGCACATGGCTCCGCGTGAAAGGCGGGAGCTAAGTAAGCAAATAAAAGAGTTGCTTGAGAAGAACTTTATTAGACGAAGCATATCTGAATGGGGAGCGCCTGTGGTATTTGCTACCAAGGCGGATGGTTCTCTCCGACTTTGCGTTGACTATCGAGAGTTGAATAAGCTGACTAAGAAGAACAGACACCCGTTACCGAGGATTGATGATCTCTATGACCAGCTTGTCGGTGCTTCTGTTTTCTCTCAGCTTGATCTTGCTATGGGGTTCCATCAGCTCAGGGTAGCTGAAGATAGTATAGACAAGACTGCGTTCAGAACTCCAGATGGATTCTTCGAATGGCTTGTCATGCCGTTCAGCTTGACTAATGCACCCGCATATTTCGTGGACTTGATGAGTAGGGTGTACAGGGAGTTCTTGAACAAGTTTGTCGTGGTCTTCGTAGATGATATTCTGATCTTCTCTAAGGATGAGGAAGAGCACGCAAGGCATCTCATGGAGGTGATGGATACGCTTAGAGCGCATCAGTTGAAGGCCAAGTTCTCCAAGTGTCACTTTTGGAGAAGGGAAGTTAGATTCCTTGGGCATATAGTATCTAAGCAAGGCTTAGCGGTGGATCCCGCTAAGGTAGTGGCAGTTCAGGATTGGAAGACTCCAAGGAATGAAACCGAAGTGAGAAGTTTTCTAGGTCTTGCGGGTTTTTACCGGAAGTTCATCAAGGACTTCGCAAAGATATCTGCTCCTCTCACTAAATTGACGAAGAAGAATTTAGTTTTTGCTTGGAGCATAGAATGCGAGCTTGCTTTTTCAAAAGCTCAAGAGAGCCCTTACATCAGCACTTGTTCTAGCTTTGCCCGATGGAGGGAAGTTATTTACCGTATACACCGATGCATGTGGCACGGGGTTAGGAGCTGTTCTTATGCAAGAAGGAAGAGTGATATGCTTTGGCGGTAGACAACTCAAAGTGCATGAGAAGAATTATCCCACTCATGACTTAGAGTTGGCAGCAATAGTATATGCACTTAAGGCTTAGCACCATTATCTTCTAGGAGAAAGATTTGAGCTTTATACCGATCACAAGTCATTGAAGTATCTCTTTTCTCAGAAGGATCTGAATCTGAGGCAACAAAGATGGATGGAATTCTTGGCGTCCTACGATTTTGAGATAGCTTATACCCCTGGCAAGGGGAATGTGGTAGCAGATGCATTGAGTAGAAGAAGGTTGACCCTAAGTCCTCTATTCGTTGAGATGAAGAATTTAGAGTATGTGGCAACCTTTGATTTCTCTTTGGCGATTGAGTCGATGACCGGTTCTTTAGCATCTCTGGAACTCAGACCTACCCTTCTTGATCAAGTTGGGGCTTCGCAGAGAGAAGACCCTCAAATAGTTGAGATTATGGATAAGCTAATTCGAGGAGAGACGTCTAGTCATCTCGCTCGATATTCTATTGATGACAAGGGTTGGCTGAGGAGAGACGGAAGGTTATGTGTTCCAATGGTAGAAGATCTAGTAAGAAGAGTTCTTGAGGAAGCGCATCACTCTAAGTTGACTATACATCCGGACGGAGATAAGATGTATAAAGATATGAAGCCCATTTTCTTTTGGCCTAGGATGAAGAAGGATGTGGCAGAATTTGTCTCTAGATGTATCATTTGCCAGCAAGTTAAGGCCGAGTCGAAGAAGCCCGGTGGGCTATTGCATCCTCTAGACGTTCCACTTTGGAAGTGGGATAGTATTTCCATGGATTTTATCGATGGGCTACCAAGGTCAAGGAAAGGGAATACGAGCATTTGGGTTATTGTGGATAGACTTACGAAGAGTGCTCATTTTATTCCAGTGAAGAGCAAGAGGAACGCATCTTGGCTACCGTCCGTATATCCTCGTGAGATTGTGAGACTACATGGAGTCCCTTCTATTATAGTCAGTGACCGTGACCCAATCTTTACAAGTCAATTCTGGAATAGCTTGCAAGAAGCTATGGGCACAAGGTTGAATCTAAGTACGTCTTATCACCCACAGACGGACGGTCAAACCGAAAGGGTGAATAGGGTACTCGAGGATCTGTTGAGGCTTTGTATTCTGGATTTTGGTGGTACTTGGGAAGACCATCTTCCTCTTGTTGAGTTTGCATATAATAACAGTTATCAGGCAAGCATAGGGATGGCACCATTTGAAGCTTTATATGGGAGGCCGTGCAAGTCGCCTATATGTTGGTGGGAGACTACAGATGAGCTTATACTTGGGCCTGATATGATCAGAGATACATCCGAGAAGATCGAGTTAATTCGGAGACGGATGAAAGCGGCCCAAGACCGACAGAAATCCTATGCTGATAAGCGAAGAACGGATTTGGAGTTTGATGTTGGGGATATGGTTTTCGTGAAGGTTTCTCCTTTGCGGAATGTAGTCCGATTTGGAGCCGTTGGGAAGTTGGCACCGAGGTTTGTTGGACCATTCCCTATTATAGAGAGGATCGGGCAGATGGCTTATAGAGTGAAGTTGCCCGAGAAGCTTGCCGGAGTACACGATGTTTTTCATGTCTCGCATCTCCGGAAATGTTTACATGAATCAGCAGAGGTTGTTGAGACGAGTGTTCTGGAAGATGTGGAAGTGGAGAAAGAAGCTACCTTGAGGAGAGCTCCGATTCGTATCTTGGGGACAGAGACCAAGAAGCTAAGGAATCGAGAGGTCAAGTTGGTGAAGGTTCAATGGGGTGAAGCCGAAGAAGACGCAACTTGGGAAACCGAGGAGAAGATGCGTGGGCTTTATCCATTCCTTTTTGAGGGTACACTCTCAATCTCTTTTCTTTGATTAGCATATCTTTCTCTTTGCTATCCATGTTTATCTAGTTTATCGTGTTAATCTTGTCATGAGAACCTTAGGTAGAAACCCTTTGGATGAAACATGTGTTTGAAACATGTTATGCTTGATGGTTGCAAGTGGTTGCAAGTGTTTGCAAGTGGTTACTCGTGGATGCATTATACACGTTAGGCACTAGATCTGCTCACACACTCCTCATATTGCATATGCATGAGTGTTTACGCTTATTCATGGATGAAAATTTTTGTGTTATCACATGGATGTTGCATATGGATGTATGTGATGTGCACACATATAGATGTTATACATTATGTTAGGAATTGCATACATATGGATTCATTTCACTATCATAATTTGCATTGATGCTATTTGCATTAGATAAGTACATATACACACACCTTTGCATATGATCATACAGTATTTAGAACCTTTTAAGGACAATGATTGCTCGTGGATGATGTTTTGAGTAGATGGATGATGGATGGTAGGATACGTTCTTCCTAACTTGGAGATTTCGGGGACGAAATCCTTTAAGGAGGGAAGAATGTAACAACCCGTATTTTTGAATAACATGTTATAACAAAAATGGAGGCAGAATTAAACTGTAAAATCTGAATCAAGGGAAACGGGCTATGCCATTGCGTTCGTCTCGGAAAAATACGCGAAATAGAGTCCGAGTTTCCGAAAATCGGAGTCCGTATGACCAAGATATGGCCTCGCGAAGTTTCACGAAAAATTCCCAAATTAAAGTATACTTAATTAAGTGAAATGGGTTGCGCAGAGAAATATATATATATTGATATATATATATATATATATATATAATTGAAAATTAAATAAATAAATATGCAAAAATGTTCAAAACAGCGAATTGGGAGAGGGGAATAACCGAACCGGCCGATTTTTGAGGTCGACCCAAGCCCGCTGGGTCGACTAGGGGTTAATCCAGGGTGTTTGGCTGTCAACCCGTGGGCCGATTCGCTCAAATGCAGATTTTTCATTTGAATGGTTCTCATGGTCTATCTTTAATCTAAAGGCCCTAGATGGTTCCTACACTTGACTTCTTCCCCAAGACATGCTTTGATGGCTTGGATTGAATCTAGGGTTAATCCTATGGCCTAAAACACTTGCCTAATCTATAAATAAGACCCTAACCTACCCTAAATCATCATTATTCATTCATACAACTAAACTATGGCAAAATCAATCCTCTCATGCCCTCCACTCTCTTCATAAAATTCCTAAATAAATTCCTAAGTGATTTTCCATGCATACAAGTGTTTTCAAACTTGTATGAGCATCATTAGCTTGCATTCAAGTCAAGTTTATATATTTGCATCATAAAGAAAGAGTCTTGATCATTTTGGCTCAAGGGTTTTGCTTGCATTTTGGGTTTAATTGATTTCATAAGGGATTTGTCATATTTTTGTGACTTCTTAAGCATTGTAAGCCCTATTCTACTTTCATACTTAAACTCTAAAGTTAAATGTATGATATGCAAGTTTATATGCAAGTTTATCATGTTGTGATATGCAAGTTTATATGCAAGTTTATCATGTTGTGATATGCAAGTTTATATGCAAGTATGCCAAGTTATGTTATGCAAGTTTGGGTTGAACATTTTGTTCATGCTATCATGTTATGCCAGCTTATTTTGGGTTTATGGACATAAAGCTTTAAGCTTTATGCCAAAGGTTGCATTTTAGCAACATGTAAGTTATCATATCTCTTATGATAACTTGCATGTGAGGCTAAATGCGAACTTATGGCCATCTCTACATGTCATTTAGCACCATGTATCACCAATATGCTAAGTTTGGTTTTATGCATGCTTTTGAGGCCTAAAAATGTAATATGCAAGTGTATGAACATATGAACATTTCATATGCCACCATGTTAAGCTTGTGGCTTCAATACCTTTATGTCATGATTATGCCAAGTTCCCTCTTTCTATCCTTTATGCGCTATTGCGATATGTAAGCGATGGGATTGCGTTTGGGGTTGGGTAAACTTAAAAGACATAAAGCATAAGCTTGGGAATTTACCTATTAAGTTAGTTCTACCCATTGGGAATTTACCTATTAAGTTAGGTCTACCCAATTGCTTGAAAACTTGTAACATGTTTTGGAGACATGATGGACATGACACTTAGAAAAGATAAGTGTGGCCAACTCGAGGTTTGTTTGAGTTTGTAGCGTAAACCTACCCGGAACCGACCGGCTTAACTAGTTGCTACAAACAATAGGACCCAATGTGAGAAGTTGGTCATGTTGTACCTTGAACCCGAGGTTAGACCAAGTTGTGGTGTAAAGCTACCCGGACCCGCCCGGCTTAACTAGTAACCACAACAAGGTCTAATGTGAGAGGTTAAGGCGCATTAAATTAATTAATGCCTCGTGATTAGGGTTAAGTCATGGTCCACTTAATACTTAACCAATTTGGGCTTGGTAGATTAATCGGGGTTAAGTCGTGAACTCATCGTTACACTTAACCAAGTTAATCCAGGATTAGCAAGAGGGTTAAACCGTACTTAACCCACAAGAAAAATCCTAGCAATGGGGGCCCACTCCAGCAGTAATCCCAAGTTAGTATCATCATGACCCTAGGGACTAGGCTAGGGTGGGGGCACGATTACTGGACTGGAGGTAAGTGACCAAAAGCGACGGCAGAGGGTACGCCGGTGTAGTTCTGGGCGGACTCTGGTCGTGCACATAGTCCGTAGCCGGAGAAAACATGCACGGGTACCAGTAGATCGGGACTGTGCACTCATGTTCATGGTGTCCAGGGGTTGACACCCTAGGGCTTGATACACCCGAAGTGTGGACCCGGCACAGTTCGACTACAATTATGATTGGGTCGTATTGACACCAACACGTGACGAGTTAGGCTTAGGGAGCCGATCGACTAGACCGTTTGGTTGGACCTTATATTAGGGTCATTTCATGTAATTGGGCCAAAGCTTGGGCCAAGGGATCAATACTTGTTTATTCAAGTCATGTTAGTTTGCTAGTACACCTGTGGTGCAAAACCTTAATCCTGATTATGCGATGACACCTTTATCTCCCTTGTTAGTTAATCATCATGCTAGTATATTGTTATCCTTATGTTCATCCCTGCTGCTCATGCCAATTAACATTATCAGTTTACATTGATTGTAGTAGGGCTTACTCAGTCTTTTTGACTGACCTGTTTTCTTTCGCCTCTTTTCTTCCGTTCCCCCCCCCCCCCCCCCGGTTCTCAGGGAGGGAATACTGGAGCTTAGCTTGGATTTCAGACTGCTTGCTTGTGGGATTTAGCTCATGTGCGGTTTGACATGGAGCTAGCTATGGCTATCACTTCTTTTGGGGATTAGTACTTATGTATTTCAGTTTTTCAGTCGATGTTGTTTTATCTAGACTTGTGTATTTGGGAAGCTATGTTGTACCAGACTTGTTTTGAAATGTTTTGAAATCTTCCGTTGTTTTATCTATGATATTTTCTTTGTTTACATATATACATATGTTCTTGTTATGCCTTGATATATCATTATGCATGTTTACCTGATTCAAACGCCACTCCAAAGTCAGAGTGCTTGCAGGAGACACCCTGGCGGAGGCGGGGTGTTACAAACTTATTATGGTTTTATTTATTACTGTCATTTTATATCTCATGAAAAGTGGAAACCTTCGTTTTGCTAAGACTATTCTAATAGTATCATCCACCTGTAGTCTGGTTCAACCTGCATGTATCTATAAATTCTGCCGCCTAATGTGTGAATCCCCACAACCAATATCGGGCCTCTCTTCACTACGCCATAGATTGCATACTACAACACCGAAGAAGTGATGCAGTAAGTGACAAAAAGTGTTTCTATAGGAAAAAAATGATCCGTGGCAACACTTTCTCGGGGTTGCCTTTTGTCGCATTGCCTTAGAGTCAAAGGCAACACCTTTGCGATCCTATGGCAACATCAGTACTGGTATTGCCACAGGTACCAATGGAACAAAAAAAATACCCTTTCATAACTGCCAAAAACAGTTGCAATATGTCTAGTATAGCTGGAAATCATAATAAAGTCAACCTTTTTTACAACTGTTTCTAGCAGTTGTTAAGATTTGTTTTACAACTGCTTAAAGTAATTACACCTTAACTGCTATTAATCAAATATTTCATAATATTATAACAAATATTATTATAACACAGTATTTTATTCAAATAAATATTTTATTCCAACATTTCAAATGGTACAATTTTTTTGACTCCACTATTGTACATTCACTCATATATTACACAATCATTCATATTTACGTACATTCCTCAATACATTGTCACTCTATTCATTCAGATACAGACTCACACATACAAGCTTAATCAAGAAAAAATACACGAAAATGATTATATAAACTACTACCTTTATTTTTACCCTTCTGATGATTCACTCAAACTCTTAAACAACCAAGATTCAACCTGACCCTTATCAGCCGTATCCAGTAAATAAATAACACAAGTCACAATCATGCCATGCCCTTCACAAGGAAATACTAAAAACTTTAACCCCTTCTTCAATACTACCAACCATTTATCACAATCCAAGACTACATTACTCCAAGATAACTAATCCATGCCAAATAGGGCATTGTATATTGTTAAACCCTGAATATATAAATTGCAGGGTTATAGGTGGTTTAAACAAGAGTTCTATAAATGCAATTAAGAGAAGCAAAACATTATCAACTAAGAGATAAGTAGAAATGTCAAAATTATGTAGAATAACCTGCTTCGCTCTTGTTGTTGCTTATGTAGAAATTAACGACTTTGGACTAAATTGTCGAGCTTCATAAGTACAGCTGCATAAATGAACAGATAGGTTTGCAATCCATTTAGCTTCATGGCAATATGTGAGATGAAATTAATGTCATTCATATAAAATAAGTAAGGAGAACCTTTATTTTTTTTGCCATCACCTTTATTTATCCAATTAAGAGCCTTTTTTTGGAGCAAGTCATGCTTTTTTGCCTGCAAGTTCATATGATATACATTCTGAGACTGCATTTCATAAGATTCATTTATTTATCTTGCTCGTTTATGAAATGTGTAATGCAAGAAAGAATGACAAGCAAAACAATAAAGTGCAATTAAACTACTGATCTATAACTAATAATACAGCAGTGCACCTCTACTTACAGCACCAAAGTGGAAAAACACCATCAACATCGCGATAGTAAAGTGACCAAACAAGAAACTATCTCTAGTTCCTTTGTTAATGCTAGTTATCTCGCATTTATTATTCATATTAAACTAATAAATGTCCAGTACTTAGTAATCATTCCAGCAAAAAGAGGGATTAAAAAACCTAAAGCACACAATAGCATGTGCTTAGCCTTTCACAATGGAATTGATCAACAAAAAAAGTAGCAGTAAGCCAACATGAATAAAAATGAAAACATGGCGAGTGAATTTTTCTTTTTTTGCAATTTTATAGAATCAAAGGTGATTCTAACTCAATAGATGGTCTCAACTGTCAAATTTCGCATGTCTACCGGAGTCAACAGTCGATCATGCATCCACGAAACTCTATTCAGTTCAGAGTCTCATGCGAACCGATTAATTCGAACTGTGTTAGAATTCATGATTTGAAATGGATTATATATGAAAGAAGACTGAAAACAAATTAGGGAACCATGTATTGAAAATGTGGCACATAATTGATCAAAAACATGGTAGACATAGGAAAATTTATCATAATTACCTTTCCAGACGACGAATAATTGATGGTGGATATAAAAGGAAAATACCTCAAATCCATAGTTGTCAGAGATCATCCAACAACACGATGGAGGAATAGTTTAGAAAATTAAATTTGATACGATCACCTAAGTTTATCATAATTTTTATCATAATTACCTTCCCAAGCACGCTAGAAATGCTGAAAAACAGTCAAGTAGTGAGGAAGAAGGTAGAAGCAGCGTATTAGCAGATCTAACCAATCGTGCAATGGGGCAAAATACCAATTTGATTTGAGGATTAAAACAAAGGGATTTAGAGGAGCACTTAAAGGTAAACCCTAGGCATAGGGAAATCTTGTTTAGTAGAAGCGGAAGTGACTAGTGAGTGAAGAAGAAATCAGGAGAAGCAAAGAAGAATTAAAGCAGAAGGAAGAAATAAGGGGAAAAAGAAGTGTAAAGGAATGAACCCGAATCCAAACCATAAACAACCACCTAAATCCAAATTCACTACCAGAAATGGCAACCCCGAACAACCATCCAAATCCAAATCCACAAAACCTAAACCCGAATCTGAATTAGCTGATGTCTCGCAAGCTTTCTGGGATGGAGCTGATACTAGCCACGCATACAGGAAGCGAATGGATTTTTGGGGTGTCTCTCTTTTTTAAAAGGGAGAGAATAACTGAGCAGTAATCACCATTCACAATTGATTCGAGAAATCAGATTTAGGGTTTCAAATATATTTTTTCTTATTTAGGGATTTCTGTAGGTTTATGAGAAGTAGAGAACGAAATCTGAGAAGTTGAGAAAGAGGAGGCGTAGGGAAGTTGATTTCCTATTGGTGGTGTGGAATTCTAACGGATTAGTGAGGTGTCAACTATGGATGTTGTTTTTAAAAGATAAATTGACGGATATATATGCATGTTTTTATAGGTGCGGGTTGATGACGTGGCAAATTAAACTTATAACTTTCTAACTATAAATACTACAAGACAATTTGATATTTATGCTAACACATTGAAGCGTGCATTGCAGGAGACAAAAATTAGTATAGCTGTGGCAACATTTTAGCTAGCAACACCTTGGATTTTTGTTGCAGTAAGCCATCTATAGCATAGTGCTTCACCGGATTTGACCTCTGCCTTTCCTCTTCTTTCCCAATGAATCACTAGACTTTAACATCTATTTTGACCATGGTTATGTTCAAAACAACCACTTAATGCATGTGCTATGGTAGACTGTACATATTTATGAACCAACTCAGATTGTATGATAGTTCATTTCCATCACCAACGATCTCTACTTGACATGATGGTGTGATGGTTATTGCAATGCTTGTTAGACCTTGCTATATTTTTAGTTCTAAGGATATACGATAATTGTTTATAAATTAGTTCCATATTTACACCAATACCGAGAGTAAATAATCTGTAGTAGGACGAGACTATGTGTTGTGTTAAGGTTTAAATTTGTTGAACTACTCAGTTTCCATGTCATAAGAAACCCAAATTGACATGGTTTTTCAGCTTGATACTTTTGGAATGAGCAGATTATGGAGGACAATTGAAAAAATTATTGCATAGCTCAAACTAATAGACTTTGTACATTTTATCATCAAAAAATGCTATGTATACTCCAGAAATTGGTTTAGATAAAACATAACTTTTTTATTAATACTTCAGACAAATTTTGTTTGTTTGTTTTGAAATAGGTACTTTATTAAAAAAGGACCAAATGTTTCATATATTTTATAATATGACTCATTAAAGCATTACAATCCCTCTAACCTAATGGTACCATGCAAAGGAAAAAGAGTACATATTATTATCATATATTCACTTACAAATGTCTTGCAATAAAAAGAACCTTAAATTCCTAGAATATGCAATGTAATTTCTTTGGTTAACAAACTATTTTTACCCCATCAACTTAATTAAAGTCTAGATTCTTTACGATATCAGAATTTTATTCATGTTATTTCAAGCTATGTTCATGCAATAGTCAAGTTGATATATTTCCATTTGAAAAGAACATAAAATTCAAAATTTTGTACTGAAATTAATTGATTCATAAAACGTTAGATCCTTTTAGTCTTCTAATTAAAATGAGTATAGTGTTTGACATTGTAATATAAATGGTTTAAAATTTTTAATATCCCAAAGTAAAATTCAAATTTCTATATATAAATAATTGGTTAAATTATGATCAGATTTAAAGTATTTGCACTTTATTTTTTAAGTTTACCAAGGTGAATTTGGGGACTTTAGAAATCTAAGTTTTATTAATACCTGAGAGAGTTAGCGAAATGGGATAAGTTCTTTGTATTATTTCAAAATAAGGCAATTTTGTAATAATTATGGTGTGTATTAAGCAAAAAATTATGGTTTACTAAAATCGATATCCTTGTAATAATTTACATAATTAATTGATACTGACTTCTCACACAAACAGTTAAAAATACAAAGTTTTAGACAATAGTTGTTATAGTTTACACACTTAAGAAACTATAACGAGGGCTTTACTTGAATAAATTATCACTTCTTTTGTTGAAAATTATATGCAATTTGTTGCATACCATCAAATTTCTATATTTCATCAAAAGTGATAGTAATGTAAATGGAAAACTTATCATTTTAAAAAATAAAATAAAACAATAATTCTATTTAAATACCATAAATTAGGACATGTACATCATGATTTGGAAAAAAATCTAGTTTTAGAAAATACTAGTGTGTAACTCATGCGTTGCACATGATAATATTATTAAAAATAGTATTTATTTTTTTAGTGTTAAAAAGCGAATTTATTATGCAATATATGATAAATTTTAATGTGAAAAATATAAACTATTAATTAAAATTATTATTGCTGTTTGTGTATAATTTACGTTGTATGACTTACAAAACAATATGTATGTATCTATATTTGAGAATATTTTCAATTATTTTTTATAATATTGATATACCTGTTTAACTATATAAATATCATAGCAGGAAAAATTGAAAAGAAATGTGCAAAATAACGTATTAATTTATTTTGAAGTTATTAATGTTCAAAGAGAATTTTATGGCAATATATTGTAATTTTTTGATATAAATGAATCATAACTAATTTACCAATTAACTTTGTCATTATTGTTGATATACATGATTCATTTTACGTGATTTATACATCTTTATAGTTGCATAGAAAACTACTTTTTTAAAATATGAATAGACATAGTAAAAATTTTTTCGTGGAAATATACATAGTAATATTGGCGTATATTTTTAAGAGCTATTAGAAAAATGAACTAAATACTCTTTAAAATTAATTACATAGTTAGAATTTAAGATTTCATGAGAAGTTCAAATGTAACAAACCGAATTTTCGGAACCAATTTAAATTTTTTATTTTAGCAATTATAATGGATTTTGAACATCTAAAATGATTTATTTTAAATAATAACGACGGAAAATTTATTTAAACGAAGTTAGAACGTATAAATTTATTTTAATTTTATAACAAGCTTGAAATGGCGCAGTAGTTCGAAAATTCGATTTTAAATTTCAAATGAAAGTACATGATTCAAAATAAATCATATTTCAGTAAAACTAGAAATATTTGAATCTGTTTAATTATATTTTTCTAACGAATGTGAAAAATCCAGATTTCATAACGAGAATTGAAATTTATGTCCAGTTTAAAATTTGAAATAGTCGCCATGGAATATATATATATATATATATTAATTAATATATAGCCCTTAAAAATAGCCATTTGGCAAACGACCTCCATTTTCGACAAGACTACTTTTGTTGGATCCGGAATGTTAAATTATTGCTAGATTCAAATTTTCATAATTTTTGGAATTAATATATGAGCGTGTTTAATTTAAACGCGTTTGGTACTTTCAATTTGAATTTAATCAACTGGAAAATGAGTGTTTTTCAAACGGTCTCTAAATTCAACGAAATTAGTTTAGTTAGGACTAAATTTTCAAAGCATAGCTGAAAATAATTTTTTTCGGAATTTTGAGAGTCAGTATATGGCCCCAGTAAATTAAAATGCACGCTTAAATTTAACATATACTGATTTATACATTAATTTTGATGAAAACTGTTTGAAACTGTCGAATTGGCTTATGAAACATATCCCATTATGTCCGGAATGGGGGTATTTAGCTTTGGGCGACAATCATTGGTTTTGATTTAGAGTTAGAATATGAAATTCACTTTTAAAAGTTAAATTGAATTAAAATATATAATTATTTAAGCTATAAATACCCCCCCCCCCCCCCAATTAAAACCCTAGCCCTCAAGTTCTCTGCGCCGTTATTTCTGTTGGATGGCTAGGAACATCCGAGAAGAATTCACCAATTACTGTCAATCCCCTACAAATTAATCAAAATGTATAAAACGTAAATCAGAGAGCAAGCGAAGACCATTAATTTCATAGGGTAGTGATCGAAAATTGATCACTGTAGTGATCGGATTTTTGCCATGAGGTGGCGGGGTTCGAGTGAATTTTGGGAACGCCATAGGCGTGCGAGTTGGCCGAGATGGCCAACATCAGGTGGAGGTGCCAAGGCGCGGTGGAGGGTGTAGTCTGATGGAGGGTCGACGGCCTCTAGTGGCTGGTGCAGGCGGAAATCAAAGTTGAGGTTTTGGGTTTCAATAGTTCGACGGGAGGAAGTTAACGATGGGTTAGGAAGAAAAGTAGGGGCCTCAGGATCAGACCTGAACAATGGGGGTTAATTGTATTAAAAAATATACAATTAAATATGAAATTTATTTATATATAATGGTGAAATGTTCTAAAATCAATAACTTTGTCATAGGATGTCGGAATTCGGCAAATCCAAGTGTTTGGAATCGCGTCTTCAAGCACTACAACATGGAGCAGACTAGAAGCGATTTGGAGAAAATTAGAATTTCAGACAAATCCAAAATGTTCAGAAATTCAGAAATAAAACTGGCGGAGTGCAAACGAAAGTGAGAACTCCTTCTCACTCTAATTATTTTACAGTTAAATATATACTAGGATGTAGACGGTGCTTAGCAGCACCCGGCACTATTTATTGTACAAACCATGATTGTTTGTTTGGACTGTATTGTATTGTGATTGTGATGTGAAATGGAATATAAAATATTCATGTGATTGAATAAAATGTTTAATCATCAAAAATATTATTTTCAATGTGTAATAAAATTATATAAAATATTTATGTGTTAAAATAAATATTCATTTACAAGCCGGACGGTTTGTTTATGTACACATATTTAACTGATGATGATTAGGACGATAAATTTTACACATCATCCAACTGTACAAATAATAATCTGTGTTTGTTGTTTGAAAACCCCACACGGGTATTGGGATGATATTTGACATACACTGATCCCAATAATTAGTGGTATGTCCATCGCTGGGTTGACAGATTGTATAAGCATTATTTATTTATTTTAATGCATATACAGTCTGTAAAATGCACTTTGGATGTTGTATGAATTTTTAATGATTGTTTATTATTATTGTTGTATACATGTGATGTTGAAATCCATAAAACTGAAATTATATGGTAATTGTTAACCAATAAAAATACATGTTCAATATGTCGTCAAAATCATGCCGTTATCCGTCAAGTTGTAGGGCTCAATACGAAAGTACCAAGTCGTTCTATGGCCATGTCGTGAGTAAAGGAAGGAACCATGCCATCTTCAGTTATGTCATATCAATCAGGTCACCATAGTCCATATTAAATCATAAAGCTAAGTCATGTATCACCATGCCGCAATCATGACTCCTTTGAGTCATGTCGTTGCTCGTCAAGGTGATCCTTGAAGGTTAAGTCCTCTCTAAGTTATGTCATGTCTGCTTTATGGTGTTGAAAGGAAGCTAAAGCATTTGACAGTCATGCCGCTCTGATGTAATAACATAAGATAAGGTTAAGATACGTGTCGGTCAGCAAAATGACGTTATACTACTGTTATCCATGTCGTTCAGCGGCATGGTGTACAAGTAATTCATGTCAGCCTTAAACCATGTCGAGAGAGCCAGGTCTTATTCCGGAAACACGTTATGTCGTCCGTCCCCCATGTCGTTTAGCGACATAAGGAGCAAGCTGCTACTTAAGATCTCAACAGGAGCCATGTCGTGACCTAATCATGCCGCATCTAGTTATTACCAGGTTGTTGACAGCTAACATCCGAACGATATGAATCATGGCGAGGAGAGTCATGTCATGTCGCAAGCTCAAAGCGCCAAGGGTTAACACGCCAGACGACATGAGTTATGTCGTTGGTGACATGGGTTATAACTAAGGTCCAAGTCATGTCGGTGGCGACAAGAGTCATGGCGTTTTTCTGCATAATTACAGAACTTCCATCTAGTCTGGAAATCTCCTATAAATACCCCCCTCACTTCTTCATTAGGGGGGATCGAATCTTGAGACCATGAAGTGCTGCTGAAAATATTCTACAACAATTCTAAACATATATCCAACATCATAAATTGAAGATTAATCCATGGATCATGATCTTCATCAAACACATCCAAATGATTCAAGAGTAGAAGATTGATTGAATGAAGTTTGTGAGCAAGAAGGAATTCTTCCAATTCTACCACATCTACATCATATCTTCGCTGATTAATACACTTCTTTATCATCCCTAATAGATTGAAACATGATTCATAAGTAAGGGAGTGATGAAAATGTTGTAAGAGAGAAGTTAATCTTGTAACTTGCGCATTGATAATGGAATCTCTTATGAGAGTGGATGTAAATCCTTATTGGATTGAACCACTATAAAACTTTGTGTCTTCTTCTTGCATTTGAATCATTGTGTGGCTCCACTTATCGTTCTTTTTGTGAGGCATTTTATTCACATTTTTGGTGTTAAGCCCAATTTTGGGGAAAACATTTGGCGCCCACCGTGGGGCTCGAACCCACGACCACAAGGTAGAAGGCCTTGCATTGGAATTTTGAATACACTCCGATCATTTAAGTTGTCTGAATTGAAATTCTTATCCAAAGCCATGGGTAAGCTAGGTAGACCACCGAAGAAGACTACAAGCAAAAGTGCCGATAATGTCACTAACACGGAAAACACTCCGCCCACTAACCAGTTTGAAGTCGGTGAAAGTTCAAAAGCCGGAACCGTCATTACTAGAAGGGAATTGGATGAAGTGGCAGCAGGACTGACAAGTCGAATAGATATCGCGAATGAAGCCATGATGAAGAAACTTGAAACCATGTTCGCTATGCAAGCCGCAACGGCTAAGATTACCATGAGTGCAGCCCGTCTTAAATCTACTAAAACCACTCCAACGGAAGAAACTGGATCTTCTTCCTCAAGCCCGAATCGAGGAAATTATGTCCAAGAGATTACAGATCCCAGTCACAAGGGAACAAAGCCCGCTACTCATAATCACTCTGGAAAAGCAACTCCTCAACAAGCTTTTGGTTCCACCAAAGGGGCACTTCCCCATGCGGGATGTCCAGGGCCCCGGAATCTGAACAGAGACCGTTTGCTCAGGCAAACATCCGGTAAAGAGGAAGGTGTCCGCCCCATGGGCCAACTCAATGAGGAGGAGCGTATATCCGGGATGATACGAAAGATCATGAGGGAGGACCAAAAAAAGGTAAATGATGAGAAGGAATAGGGGTTTGCTCCCACAAAAACACCGCTTACTGAAAGAATTAAAATGGCACCATATCCGAACAAATTCAAACCTCTGGTTATGCAAGCTTATAATGGGACTGGCGATCCCAACGTGTTCCTATTCAAGTATGATCAGCACATGGATAGGGCACGTGCTACTGATGAGCTTAAGTGTCTATACTTCCCTACTTACTTGGAGGGGGTAGCTTCACTCTGGTTCACGAAGCCTCCACCAAAGTCCATGGACGATTTTGCCACCTTGGCCAACCTGTTTAGGCAGCAGTTCAGACTTCAAGCAACTAAGGTGCATGATGTAATGGAGCTGAATGAATTGGTACAAGGGCCAGGGGAATCCATTAAAGCCTTCCTTTCTCGTTTTAATACAGCTGCAGCCGAATTGGAAATTATGAGCCACGTTTGGCCTTGATGGCTCTAAAAGGAGGTATAAATAAAAGGACCAAACTTGGGCGGTGGATCAAGAAAAAGAAGCCTACCACTCTCGAAGAGCTATTCGATAAGGCAGAAGAATATATAGGCGTGGATTAGGATCCGGCCTATACCTTAGAAGTTCCAGAAAATAATGACCCAATGGAGAAAAAAGACGTAAACATGCAGGGAGGACAGAAAAACGCTGGAGGAAATCAGAAAAGGGGGAATGAAGGGAAAGATGGTCAAAACAACAAAAAGCTTTGTTTCTTCAGGAATTCTGAAATGACTCCCCTTAATGATACCATAGAAAATATTTATATGGCGACCAAAGATACGGAGGTATACCAAGAACCAGGGAAGTTAAGATTCACCGATAATGCAATAAAGTATGGCAGATTCCGTCGATTTCACAACCAACTGGGGCATAGCACAAATGAGTGTAGACATTTGAAGAGCTTAATTGAGGAGCTGATAAGGAAAAACAGGCTTCAGCAGCACACAAAGAACCCCCGGAATTCTCAGGGAGCTCAAGACCAAGGAGCCTCTGCGGGACAGCCTAAACAGAATGAGAATGCTTCAGTTGCTGTTGTACCAAGGATGATCATAAACACCATCTCAGGAGGCCCATACCCGGTTAGGAAAATCTAGGGGGACATGGTAAAGTATGCTCATGAGGTGAAGGACTTTTTGAAAAAAATGTGAACTGATGATCATGGATGAGGCTTTATCAGCAAAATAACCAAGAATCTCACAAGGCGACATCACATTTAAAGATGAAGATCCAAACGGGATCACAACACCTACAGGGGATCCAATGGTGATAACCATTGGTTTGGGCCCAGCCATAGTTAGAAGGGTTTTGGTCGATAGTGGAGCATCTGTTAATGTCCTCTTCATTAGCACATTCCATTGAATGAAGCTTTCCATGAATGACGTAAAATCCTGCCAGAACAAGGTCCACGGATTCACAGGTCAAGCTGTTCAACCAATTGGCATTATCAGTTTACTGGTGGAACTCGGAGAAGGGGGCAGAAAGCCGCACTGGAACAGGATTTCGTTATAATTGATGAACTCTCCGCTTACAATGCTTCCTAGGAAGACCTACTCTTGCAGCATTCAGAATAACTATGGCTCCGTGGTGCCTCGCTATGAAATTCCCAACAGAGAATGGTATAGGCACAATTATAGGCGATCAACGAGCAGCAAGAGAATGTTATTTAGTTGAATTGGCAGAGGCAAGGAAGAAGGAATTGAAAAAGGATGTGGAGTCGTCGCTCCGCATCCAAAAACCCCTCTTATAGCAATTAAAGCAAGGCCCCCATACTAGAGAGCACAGTGGCGCTCGAAAAGCAATTGATCTAAGGAAAAATAGTATGGGGGAAAATAGAGCAGTGCCGGCCGAAGATACTATCCCCGTTCCAGTATCCGATAAAGATCCCAACCAGGTCAAGCGGATAGCGTAACACCCCGTATTACATTTAATACTAATATTCACAAATTAAAAGAATTAATATTGATAATTTGCATGAAATAGCCTTAAAAAGGCATATAACCAATTTGAGATATGTGAATTGCCTTAAAGGCGAAAAATGGAACTAAGACATTAATTGGAAAATTAATGTGTAGAAATGGTCATAAGTTAATTATGGATTAATTTGAATTCATGAATAGGTGCGTGTGTATATATATATATATATATATATATATATATATATATATATGGGCAGTTAATGTAAACATGAATAGAAGTTTATTAATTTGCTGAGTGTTTGCTGAGTCACTTCTGACTCATTGCTGAGTCAATAAGATAAACCCCATCTGGTCTGAATGGCTGCGGTTATTTCTAGGTTAAATCTAATGGCCTAAAAGAATCCTAACATCTATAAATAAGTGGGTAGACTCTAACCCTAAATCACTTGAAAAATTGGAGAGCTACCGACATGTCGTTGCTATGGAGTTCAGCATAGCCGTCACAAACTAAAGAAGAAGGAGGCCTAATCGACAAACTAAATCTACTCAAATCAAATCAAAAGCTCTCTCTCTCTTTCTATTTCTTTTCTTTAAAATTGTGATTATGATGTATCTCACAATATTACTATAAAATAATTTGATTAAGTTATGAATGGATCACAAGAAAGTGATATGAATTGTTATGTATTTGTAAATTATGTTGTGGATCTCTTGTTATGCTATTATGTTATCATATATATGTTCTTATGTTGTAGTGATTATGTTGTAAATAATCCTATGCTATGTCATATGTGATTAATCATGCTATGCTATGTTGTAAATCATATCATGCTATGTTGCAAATTATGATATGCTATGTTGTAAATCTTATATATGTTGTAGATCTCATATTATCACATATGTTGAAATACTTATGTTATATGATAATGATGTCATGTTAAGTTGTGTTGAATCATACAAGTTGTAAAATCATGATGTTAGTATTTATGCGAATTGGATCATGTTTAAAGTTTATGTTTTTTTTTATAATAGATCTTGATTATTGGAATTTGCCTATTGGGTTAGGTGTACCCATATACATGAATCTACAAATTAATTGGATCTTGAATATGGGAATTTGCCTATTAAGTTAGGTGTACCCATATACATGAATCTATGATTAAATGAATTTTGATTTTTGGGAATTCGCCTATTGAGTTAGGTGTACCCATATAAAACCATATTGTTAATGATGTTGATTCACACATGTCCTATACAAGTTTATGAAATTTGATCAAAATCATATTATGTGAATTATGAATAAGTTGACACCCTTAGATCCATGACATGTATAACCTTATGCAAGTTGTAATGTATGCAAGTTTTACCCCTTGTTATGATTTATTTAGTCACATATATATGTTGTTGTTGTGAATATTTTCTTTTATGCTATGAGTTAGACTAATCGGGTCTAGCATACATTTTGCGAATAAACGTTCAAACATGGGGTAGGGGTAATATTAGGAAATTAATAAATTGGGGTGCAATTGATTTGATTTTGCATGCCTTAAATGGATGTCCATAATTGAATCAATTGTGGACATTGTTAAATTTGGAATTAATTAATAATTCAAGTAGGGAATTATTAAAATTGGGGAAAGTGGATTATTAATAATAATCAATGCTTAGGACACGAGGTTGGACCCGTTTGTGACGTAAACCTGCCCGGACCCGCCCGGCAAATCCAGTAGTCACAAATGTCGGCCCAATGTGAGAGGTCCTAGGCCCAAACTAAAGCATAACAGTTGTAAAGACACGAGGTTAGACTCTTTTATGGTGTAAGACTGCCCGGACCCGCCCGGCAAATCCAGCTGCCATAAATGCCAGTCTAATGTGAGAGGTCTTTATGAGGTTATGGCCTTAATGAATTAAGAAATACTTAGCCAGATAATCATGTAAGGTAGGACATGGGGGTTAAGTAGGTGCCTTGGGTGGCATGAGGAATCTAGTGGTTGCCTTTAGAGGCATTTGAAATACGATTAGACTTAACCAAATACACATGTAAATGAACATGACTAAGTGGGTTAAGTGGATGGAATAATGGGACAAGCTTAGGTGGAATGCTTGTGGGAAATAATGGGGGCCCATTTCAACCAGTATCCCAAAACGTATCTTTGTGGGCTCGACCCAAGTCGAGGACGGGACACGCATACTGGGTTTGACTATAAGAGGCCAAAACAGGGAGCGGTGGCAACGCAAGTCCAACGGGTTTCATATGCGTGTGTGGACCCGGGCTGGTAGGTAAGACGTTGTTGCATCGTGTAGGTATAAGCCGTGCATCTCCGTTATATCGGGTTGCCACTTTAGGGGAATGATACACCCTACTGTGGGGCCAGCACGGGTATCTACGAGTAGGGAGCCGATCGAAAAATGGAAAGTGGGGTACACCTAGTGGAGATAGGGGCAGGCGGCACCTATGTAGTCAGCTAGGAGTACGTAAAGCCATTAAGAAAGTTTCTAAGTGAAGCTAAGTGGAATCAATCTTTAGGGTGACTGGTGTGGTTCAGTATAGTGTTTATCCTTTAGTATTTAGGAGCGCCTATAACGTTTCCTTTAGCGATTGTCTATGTCCTTAATCTGCTCTTTCATAGACATTTCCTTGTTTTCCAGCTTATGCCCTAGTCCAGTTATTTTGATAATAGTATTGTAGAATTATCATACTCGCCAGACTTTATGTCTGACCCCCCCCCCCCTCTTTTTCATCTTTTTCTCCCTTCAGGTCTTCAGGTTGGGCCAAGTTCCAGTGGAGTCTGATTGGATTTCTTATCTCTTGGAAAGCTTGGACTGCTGAAGTAAAGTCCAGCTTGTTATCTTTCTTTTTTAATGGCTATTTATGTAATGGGATTATGTACTTGTTTTATCAAGATAGATATTGTACTTGACTTTGATTATGGTGTTATGATGTAATCAAACATGTTTTGACTTCTGCTGCAGTTGAAATAAAGTTTTTTAAATTTCCAAGTACTATTTTATATCTGTCTTGTTGAAATTTTACTGTTCTATATTCACCTAAAACCTCCATTGAAGTTAATGCATTCCCTTTGTGAGTGACATTAATGGATGTGGGGTGTTACACGTGGTATCAGAGCATAAGGTTACCAGAACAGATAAAATTTTTAGAAAAATATTTTTCTTAAGTATTTTTGGAAGAAGTGCTTTCAAAAACATGTTATTTAGAGAAAGTTTTTATGAAAAACATAATCCCAAATAGCCATATCCTTATCTTTATCTTTCGAATTCTCCATTTTGAATCTTTCCTTTTTCGTTTCAGCATGGCTGAAGATCTTAATCTCCCAGAAGGTGTGACGATTCCAGGGTGGTTTAGGAGATATTTGGAGGTTATGGCCACCACTGCATGCCTAGCAGATATTCCTCCACCGCCAGTTGCACCCATTCCTCCTCCTCCTCCTCGTGTTGACACTTTTGCAAAGACGTGCAAGGAATTTAAGGCTATGGGAGGAAAAACATTTCAAGGGACTGAGACGTTTGTGGAGGCCAGAGACTGGCTTAAGGAGACTGAGGAATTGTTGGATATCTTTGAAGTGGAAGATGGGAGGAAAGTCCGTTTAGCTGCTTGGTTAATGAAGGGAGAGGCCTCGTTTTGGTGGGAGGTCACTAACGGGGAACGTCCAGTTGATTCATGGGCGGATTTCAGACGAAGGTTTGAGGCAAAGTTTCTTTCAAGGGCAGTGGAGAATTTAAATATGGAAAAATTCCTGACATTAAAGCAAGGGAGCTTATCAGTGAAGGAGTGTGTCAATAAATTTAATCAGTTAGCAAGGTTTGGCTTGGAGTTGGTGAACACGCCAGAGAAGAAAGCTTTGAGGTTCGTTAGAGGCTTGAATGAACCGTTGCAAGGGTTGGCTATGACCCACATCCCTATGGGAGCCACCTTTGAAAGGCTAGTAGAAATGGCACTTATGCATGAGGATAAGGCAGTTGAAAAGAAAGGGGATCAGAAGAAACCCCAACAGCAAAATAAGAAGGGTGGTAAAAACAATAATGGCAAAGGGAAGAAGAGATGCTTCAATTGTGGGACGCCTGGCCATCTCAGAAAAGATTGTAGAAAGAAAAAGAAGACTGGTTGTTTTAATTATGGAGATGCGGGACATTTGGTGAAGGACTGCCCAATGAAGGGGCAGAGGGCAGGGTCTACCTCGGGAGGACAGGTGCAGGCTCTTATGGCACCAGGGCAGGCAAGGGGGCAAGTTCAGGCTATTGCGGCCCCACCGCTGCAAGAAAGAGGTAGAACAATTTCTGTTGAAAGCTTAGTTTTTCTGTTTGATCATCCTGTCCGTACCTTATTCGATTCTGGCGCATCTCATTCGTTTATCTCTGCATCATTAGTTGAATTACTGCACTTGAACACCAGTTTAGTAGAGGATCCCTTGGTTGTTTCAAATCCAATTGGGGGTTCGGCTCATTTGACCATGATATGTTTGGATTTGAAAATCTCTATACTTAGCGTTGAATTTAGATGTGATGCTTATGTATTGGGCTTCACGGGCTATGGGCTAATATTAGGAATGGATTGGTTATCTAGAAATGGGGCCATTCTTGATTGTGAAAGGAGACTAGTTAGGCTTGTGACTCGCCTTGGTAATGCTCTCGACATCTTTTGTAGTCCCATAAATTCCGTTATGCTAAGTTATCTTGAATCGCTTGACGCGTCTGTCGAGAATCTGCGAACGGTAGAGGTGGTCTGGGAATATCCGGATGTGTTTGAGGAGGTGAAGGGCTTACCTCCAAAGCGGGAGATAGACTTTCGAATTTATCTTGTGGATAATGCTAAACCTGTATCTTTGCCAGCGCGCCACCTGGCTCCTCGTGAAAGGAGGGAACTCAATAAGCAAGTGAAGGAGTTGCTTGAGAAGGGGTTCATAAGACGTAGTATATCAGAGTGGGGTGCTCCAGTAGTATTTGCTACAAAGGCGGATGGGTCCATTAGACTTTGTGTGGACTATAGAGAACTAAACAAGCTTACTAAAAAGAACCGACACCCACTGCCGAGGATTGACGATCTCTTTTATCAGTTAGTTGGCGCCTCAGTGTTTTCGCAGTTGGACTTAGCCACTGGCTTTCATCAACTGAGAGTGGCTGAGGATAGTATAGATAAGACTTCTTTTAGGACTCCTGACGGATTCTATGAATGGCTAGTGATGCCCTTTGGTTTGACAAACGCCCCCGCATATTTTGTTGATTTGATGAGTAGGGTGTTTAGGGAGTACCTTAACAAATTCATGGTAGTCTTTGTGGATGACATCTTAGTCTTTTCTAAGAATGAAGAAGAGCATGCCCTACATCTTAGGGAAGTGTTGGAAACCCTTCGAACGCATAACCTTAAGGCAAAATTTTCTAAGTGTCACTTCTGGAGGAAAGAAGTACGGTTCTTAGGGCACGTGGTTTCCAAGGAAGGGATAGCAGTGGATCCCGCAAAGGTGGTGGCCATCCAAGATTGGAAGGTCCCTAAAAATGTAACCGAAGTAAGAAGTTTCTTGGGGTTGGCTGGCTATTATAGGAAGTTTATCAAAGACTTCGCAAAAATATCAGCTCCATTAACACGGTTAACGAAGAAGAACCTGGTTTTAACATGGGACGAAGATTGTGATGATGCGTTCCAACGTTTAAAGAGAGCCTTAACTTCAGCCCCAGTCTTAGTGCTGCCAGATGGGAATAAACCGTTTACCATCTATACTGATGCTTGTGGGACGGGACTTGGCGCGGACCTCATGCAAGAGGGAAGAGTAATAGCCTATGGTGGAAGGCAGTTGAGGGTTCATGAAAAGAATTACCCTACGCATGACCTTGAGTTAGCCACAATTGTTTTCGCGCTTAAGTCTTGGTGTCACTATCTTCTTGGTGAGAAATTCGAACTGTTCACTGACCACAAATCATTAAAATATTTATTCTCTCAGAAGGATTTGAATTTAAGGCAGCAACGGTGGATGGAATTCTTAGCCTCCTACGATTTTGAAATATCATATACGCAGGGCAAGGGTAACGTGGTAGCAGACTCCTTAAGTAGGAAAAGGTCGTCCTTGAGTCCGTTGTTTGTTGAACGATGAAGCTTAGAATTCATCTCCATGTTTGACTTTAGACCCTCCGTTGACCTAGTACCTGGTTTGTTAGCATCCTTGGAGGTTAGACCTACACTTCTAGGATGAGTTGGTGAGGCACAGTAAGACGACCCCCAGTTGGTTGAGATAGTAGAAAAGCTCAAAGGAGGGGAGTCGTCTAGCCATCTTCGTAGGTATACCCTAGACGATAAGGGTTGGTTACGAAGGGATAATAGACTTTGTGTACCACAAGATGAAGACTTAAGGAAGGCCATTCTTGATGATGCTCATCGCTCAAAGATGACCATTCATCCCGGCGGAGACAAGATGTACAAAGATATGAAGCGGGTTTTCTTTTGGGCCGGTATGAAAAAGGATGTGGCCGAGTACGTCGCTAGATGCTTGGTGTGCCAACGAGTAAAAGCGGAACAAAAGAAACCCGGTGGGTTGCTTCACCCATTGGAAGTTCCACTATGGAAATGGGAAAGCGTCTCAATGGATTTTGTGGATGGATTACCAAGATCAAGGAAGGGTAATACGGGGATCTGGGTTATAGTAGATAGACTTACTAAGAGCGCCCATTTTATTCCCGTGAAAAGTAAGAGGACTGCTCCGTGGTTGGCTTCTGTATACATTAAAGAGATAGTTCGTTTGCACGGTATTCCTTCTAGTATAGTAAGCGACCGTGATCCCATCTTCACTAGCGAATTTTGGAAGAGTTTACAAGAGGCGTTAGGGACTCAGCTATGTTTGAGCACCGCATATCATCCTCAGACGGACGGCCAGACCGAGAGGGTGAATCGTATTCTAGAGGATCTTTTAAGGCTTTGTATCCTAGACTTTGGGGGTACATGGGAAGAGCACCTTCCGTTGGTAGAATTCGCATATAATAATAGCTTTCAGTCTAGTATTGACATGGCACCTTTCGAATCTCTTTATGGAAGGCCTTGCCGTTCGCCTACATGTTGGTGGGAATCTACCGATAAAATCCTACTTGGGCCCGATATGGTTAGGGAAACCTCGGAGAAGATTGATTTGATTCGAAGGAGGATGAAAGCAGCACAAGATAGGCAGAAATCGTATGCTGATAAGAGGAGGACAGATCTTGAGTTTGACATTGGGGACATGGTTTTTATCAAAGTGTCTCCGTTACGGAATGTTGTTCGCTTTGGGTCCGTTGGGAAATTAGCACCAAGGTTTGTAGGGCCGTTTCCTATAAAAGACAGGATTGGGAAGATGGCGTATAGGGTGGAGTTGCCTGAGAAACTTAGTGGAGTACACGACGTATTCCATGTATCACATTTGAGGAAGTGTTTGCACAAGACCGCGGAGGTGGTAGAGCCGAGCTTGCTTAAAGAGGTGGAAATAGAGCGTGATGCAACAATTAGACGAGCTCCTACATGCATTCTTGGGTCGGAGATCAAAAAGTTGAGAAATTGAGAGGTCAGACTAGTTAAAGTACAATGGGGAGATGATGAGAGCAACGCTACTTGGGAGACAGAAGGGAAGATGCGTTCGCTATACCCTTTTCTTTTTGAGGGTATGTCTTTTAATTTCTCCTTTATCGCTTAGCTTATCTTATCTTATCTTTAGTATGTCCTCTCATTAGTATCTTTGACCTTTAGTTAGGATAATCCTATGGTTGAAACATGTGTTTGAAACATGTTATGTATGATGGATGCAAAATGGATGCAAGTGGTTGCTCGTGGATGCATATATACACACACTTTAGGCACTAGATCGGCTCAGTCACTACATATTGCATATTGCATAAATGAATGTATTTAGTATAATGGTTGTACCATCATATAGATGCTGCATTCGGTTGAATGGATGTGCACGCATATAGAAGTAGTTTGTAAGCAATTAGGATCTTTTGCATACATAATGGATGCATGGCACTATCATGAATTGCATCAAGGAGGTCAACTGAATCAGAGCACCGCCTGATTTTGCATTAGATACGGACATAGACACACACTGTGCATTTAAACATGAAAGCATTAGAAGTCTATAAGGACAATGGATGCCAGTGTTTGTTGATTGAGTAGATGGTTGATGATAGGATATAAACTTGAAGATTTCGGGGTCGAAATACCTTAAGGAGGGGAGAATGTAACACCCCGTATTACATTTAATACTAATATTCACAAATTAAAAGAATTAATATTGAGAATTTGCACGAAATAGCCTTAAAAAGGCATATAACAAATTTGAGATATGTGAATTGCCTTAAAAGGCGAAAAATGGAATTAAGACATTAATTGGAAAATTAATGTGTAGAAATGGTCATAAGTCAATTATGGATTAATTTGAATTCATGAATAGGTGCGTGTGTGTATATATATATATATATATATATATATATATATTTATATATATATGGGCAGTTAATGTAAACATAAATAGAAGTTTATTAATTTGCTGAGTGTTTGCTGAGTCACTTCTGACTCATTGCTGAGTCAATAAGATAAACCCCATCTGGTCTGAATGGCTGCGGTTATTTCTAGGTTAAATCTAATGGCCTAAATGAATCCTAACATCTATAAATAATTGGGTAGACTCTAACCCTAAATCACTTGAAAAATTGGAGAGCTACCGACATGCCGTTGCCATGGAGTTCAGCATAGCCGTCACAAACTAAAGAAGAAGGAGGCCTAATCTACAAACTAAATCTACTCAAATCAAATCAAAAGCTCTATCTCTTTCTATTTCTCTTCTTTAAAATTGTGAGTATGATGAATCTCACAATATTATTATAAAATAATTTGATTAAGTTATGAATGGATCACAAGAAAGTGATATGAATTGTTATGTATTTGTAAATTATGTTGTGGATCTCTTGTTATGCAATTATGTTATCATATATATGTTGTTATGTTGTAGTGATTATGTTGTAAATAATCCTATGCTATGTCATATGTAATTAATCATGCTATGCTATGTTGCAAATCATATCATGCTATGTTGCAAATTATGATATGCTATGTTGTAAATCTTATATATGTTGTAGATCTCATATTATCACATATGTTGAAATACTTATGTTATATGATAATGATGTCATGTTAAGTTGTGTTGAATCATACAAGTTGTAAAATCATGATGTTAGTATTTATGCGAATTGGATCATGTTTAAAGTTTATGTTTTTTTTATAATAGATCTTGATTATGGGAATTTGCCTATTGGGTTAGGTGTACCTATATACATGAATCTACAAATTAATTGGATCTTGAATATGGGAATTTGCCTATTAAGTTAGGTGTACCCATATACATGAATCTGTGATTAAATGAATTTTGATTTTTGGGAATTTGCCTATTGAGTTAGGTGTACCCATATAAAACCATCTTGTTAATGATGTTGATTCACACATGTCCTATACAAGTTTATGAAATTTGATCAAAATCATATTATGTGAATCATGAATAAGTTGACACCCTTAGATCCATGACATGTATAACCTTATGCAAGTTGTAATGTATGCAAGTTTTACCCCTTGTTATGATTTATTTAGTCACATATATATGTTGTTGTGAATATTTTCTGTTATGCTATGAGTTAGACTAATCGGGTCTAGCATACATTTTGCGAATAAACGTTCAAACATGGGGTAAGGGTAATATTAGGAAATTAATAAATTGGGGTGCAATTGATATGATTTTGCATGCCTTAAATGGATGTCCATAATTGAGTCAATTATGGACATTGTTAAATTTGGAATTAATTAATAATTCAAGTAGGGAATTATTAAAACTGGGGAAAGTGGATTATTAATAATAATCAATGCTTAGGACACGAGGTTGGACCCGTTTGTGACGTAAACCTGCCCGGACCCGCCCGGCAAATCCAGTAGTCACAAATGTCGGCCCAATGTGAGAGGTCCTAGGCCCAAACTAAAGCATAACAGTTGTAAAGACACGAGGTTAGACTCTTTTATGGTGTAAGACTGCCCGTACCCGCCCGACAAATCCAGCTGCCATAAATGTCAGTCTAATGTGAGAGGTCTTTATGAGGTTATGGCCTTAATGAATTAAGAAATACTTAGCCAGATAATCGTGTAAGGTGGGACATGGGGGTTAAGTAGGTGCCTTGGGTGGCATGAGGAATCTAGTGGTTGCCTTTAGAGGCATTTGAAATACGATTAGACTTAACCAAATACACATGTAAATGAACATGACTAAGTGGGTTAAGTGAATGGACTAATGGGACAAGCTTAGGTGGAATGCTTGTGGGAAATAATGGGGGCCCATTTCAACCAGTATCCCAAAACGTATCTTTGTGGGCTCGACCCAAGTCGAGGACGGGACACGCATACTGGGTTTGACTATAAGAGGCCAAAACAGGGAGCGGTGGCAACGCAAGTCCAACGGGTTTCATATGCGTGTGTGGACCCGGGCTGGTAGGTAAGACGTTGCTGCATCGTGTAGGTATAAGTCGTGCATCTCCGTTATATCGGGTTGCCACTTTAGGGGAATGATACACCCCACTGTGGGGCCAGCACGGGTATCTACAAGTAGGGAGACGATTGAAAAATGGAAAGTGGGGTACACCTAGTGGAGATAGCGGTAGGCGGCACCTATGTAGTCAGCTAGGAGTACGTAAAGCCATTAAGAAAGTTTCTAAGTGAAGCTAAGTGGAATCAATCTTTAGGGTGATTGGTGTGGTGCAGTATAGTGTTTATCCTTTAGTATTTAGGAGCGCCTACAACGTTTCCTTTAGCGATTGTCTATGTCCTTAATCTGCTCTTTCATAGACATTTCCTTGTTTTCAAGCTTATGCCTTAGTCCAGTTATTTTGATAATAGTATTGTAGAATTATCATAATCGCCAGACTTTATGTCTGACCCCCCCCCCTCTTTTTCATCTTTTTCTCCCTTCAGGTCCTCAGGTTGGTGCAAGTTCCAGTGGAGTCTGATTGGATTGCTTATCTCTTGGAAAGCTTGGACTGCTGAAGTAAAGTCCAGCTTGTTATCTTTCTTTTTTAATGGCTATTTATGTAATGGGATTATGTACTTGTTTTATCAAGATAGATATTGTACTTGACTTTGATTATGGTGTTATGATGTAATCAAACATGTTTTGACTTCTGCTGCAATTGAAATAAAGTTTTTTAAATTTCCAAGTACTATTTTATATCTGTCTTGTTGAAATTTTACTGTTCTATATTCACCTAAAACCTCCATAGAAGTTAATGCATTCCCTTTGTGAGTGACATTAATGGACGTAGGGTGTTATAGATAGTATCTCAGCTAGGTATGAAACTGCAAAAGGAATTAGTCTTGTTTTTGAAAGCGGATCTAGATGTATTTGCCTGGACACACTCGGTATGTGTGGGATCCCATCGAATGTAATTGTTCACAAATTGAATATAAATCAAAAATTGACTCCTGTGAAACAAAAGAGACGAATGCATGGATTAGAAAGAGCTGTAGCTCTAAAAGAAGAAGTAGATAAATTATATGAAAACAATTTCATACGAGAATCTACATATCAGATTGGGTTTATAACCCGGTCCTTATCAAAAAGTCCAACGGAAAGTGGAGAGTGTGTATAGATTACTCAGACTTTAATAAAGCATGCCCAAAAGACAGTTTTCCCTTGCCTCGGATTGATCAACTCGTAGATGCAACAGTGGGACATGGGTTACTGTCTTTTATGGACGCATATTCCGGATATAATCAAATTATGATGCACAAGCCGGATGAGGAGAACACGGGTTTCATAATGGATAGGGGGCTATACTGCTATAAAGTCATGCCGTTTGGACTAAAAAACGCAGGAGCGACTTACCAACGTCTTGTAAACTCCATGTTTAAATCTCAAATAGGGAATACAATGGAAGTGTATGTAGACGATATGCTAGTCAAATCAAAGAAGGCCGAAGATCACCACGAGGATCTAGCTGAGATGTTTCACATACTCAGAAAATACGGGATGAAACTAAACCCAGTAAAGTGTTCATTCGGGGTCTCTTCGGGGAAATTTCTCGGGTTTATCGTCAATGCGAGGGGAATTGAAGCGAATCCATCTCAAATTGCGGCTTTAAGGGAAATGCAGGCTCCAAGAACAAAAAAGGAACTCCAAAGCCTAAATGGAAAGGTGGCAGCATTAAATCGGTTCGTATCCAAAGCAATTGATCGATGTATTCCACTTTTTGATGCCTTGAAAAAAGGAAGAAGGGACTTCCAATGGACCTCAGAGTGCCAGGAGGCCTTCAAGGAATTGGTTAGACATATGGAATCACCGCCAATGTTGTCGAAACCTAAAGATGGGGAAGATCTATTTTTGTATTTAGCGGTTTCGTCACATGCCTTGAGTGCTGCCCTAATCTGAGAAGAAGCAGGGGTGCAATTGCCGGTATACTACATCAGTAAGAGATTTGTCAGGGCTGAACTAAATTACCCTAAGCTAGAGAAGCTCGCATATTGCCTCCTCGTTGCCTCAACAAAAATTGAGACCGTATTTCCAATCTCACCCTATCAAAGTTCTCACCAATCAACCATTACGGCAAATTCTCTTTCACCCAGAAACTTCAGAAAGGTTACTAAAGTGGAACATTGAGCTAAGTCATTATGACATCACTTATCATCCTCGAAGAGCCATTAATGGCCAAGCCTTAGCATATTTTATTGCTGAATTTACAGACAGAGGAGAAGAGGTCGAAGAACCAGCAGAAATGAAAGCTAGTTGGAAACTATACTTTGATGGGTCTAGAAACGACTATTGCTCAGGGGCCGGAATTGTCTTAGAAACCCCAGAAGGTCACTCGTTATGCTATGCCTTGAGATTGGAATTTCGGTCAACTAATAATGAGGCCGAATATGAAGCGTTAATAACAGGGTTAAAGTTGGCGAAAGAGCTAAACCTGAAAACCTTGCAGATTCTCAGCGGTTCTCAAGTGGTGGTGAGCCAAGTGCGCAAAGAGTTCCAAACCAAAACTGGGAGCCTTCCTTCTTATCTAACCAAAGCTATGGAACTAAACGATCTCGATCATTATGTTTTATCTCACATCCCTATAAAGCAAAATTCAAAAGCGGATTCTCTTGCAAAATATGCTAGTTCATCAGATGCCCAACTGCTGTGTTTAATTCCTGTCGAAGTCCTTTCTTCCCCAACCATTGAGGAAGCAAGTATTGACTAGATAAAGGAGACCGCTGAAGAACCTGCGTCATGGATGACTCCAATCAAGGAATATATCCTTAATAGGACACTTCGTGAGGACCAAAAAAAGAAAAGGAAGATATTGCGCAAAGCTCCTCTATACTTCGTTCAAGATGGAAGGCTGTACCGACGAGGATTTTCCATGCCATTGTTGCGATGTGTAACTAAAGAGGAATCTAGAGCAATTTTGGCAGAATTGCATGAGGGAGAATGCGGAGGACACAACGGTGGTCAAACATTAGCTAAGAAGATTTTGCGATACAGCTATTTCTGGCCTGATGTAAATCTGGATGCTATGACCTATGTAAAGAAGTGTGACAGGTGCCAAAGATTTGCTAAAATTCCAAGAGCACCTCCTACGGAGTTAACTCAAATGGTCAGTCCATGGCCGGTCGCGGTCTGGGGCATAGATTTAATTGGGGTACTACGCACCGCAAAAGCGAATATGAGATACGCTATAGTAGCTGTCGACTACTTTACCAAATGGGCTGAAGCAGAACCTTTGGCAACTATCATGTCAAAGAAAGTGATCAATTTTGTTTTAAAAAACATCATTTGCAGGTTCAGAGTGGCACAAAAGATCATTACCGATAATGGAACCCAGTTTGAAAGCAATGAATTCCTAGACTTCTGCGCTAAATATAAGATCAAAAAGAGTTTTGCAGCTGTGGCCCATCCGCAAGCAAACGGGCAAGTGGAAGCCATCAAAAAAATACTAAAGTCAACCATCAAGAAGCGTCTTGAAAAAGCCAAAGGCAACTGGGTTGATAACTTCCTTTTGCGTTATGGGCATACCGAACAACACGTAAAACTGCTATGGCGCACACCCCATTCTCACTTGCATTCGAGTAAGAAGCTATAATCCCAGTGGAACTGGAAGTACCAACTCACCGCGGAATCTACTTTGACCAGAAGGAGAATGAAAAGCTGCAGTTGTAGGCGCTTGATTTACTCGAGGAAAAGCGAAAAGAAGTAGAGCTTAAGATAGCGGCCCATCAACGGAAAGTAGCCAGATATTTCAATACAAAAGTCAAGCAGAGAACTTTCCAAGTCGGGGACCTCTCCCTGAAGAAAATTATGACAGGAACCGGGGTATTCGGACCCAATTGGGAGGGGCCGTACATGATAAGCCAGAAATTTACAGATGGTACCTTTGAACTAAAAACGACAGACGAATCACACTCCCTCGAGCATGGAATAGCATTCACCTTCACCGTTATTTTGTTTGGAGTTTCTTTCACATATTACACATTGTACATACATCATGAATTGTAAATATATTATGCATTGCGAATGTCATGAAAGATTTGTTCAAAGTAAATGAAAGAAACTACTTTACCTGTCTAAAATTGTACATTTGCAAGTTTTTTATTCCAAGCTGCTAACATCGATTTTAATTACAGGCCTTTCTAAGTAGGCAAAAGCACATCTAAAACCAAATAGAATCTGGTAAATGCGACAGCATATCCCAACCGGGAAAGCTCAAGCACCTGTTGCCTAATACTCAAACATCTTCGCACTTTTGCTACGGAGGGTGTGAAGTACAAAGCCATAAATAAGGGGCATCAAGGACTCTAAACCTAAAGCAATGCAGCCCTCAGACTACAGACCAAGTTTTGAAGTTTACCGTGGGAGAACCTTTCTAATACAGAGTCCAAGACACTAGTTCTAACAAGTCACAATGAAAATATGACAAATAAACTAGCGTCAGCCCCACGATATAAACACTAGGGTTTTAAAACAAATACCTCCCTGAGGGGCACCTGGTTTCTCACCGATGCCATTAATACATGGCTGGATAGTGACACAAACACCAGGGATTTAAACCAAAGACCTCCCTGAGGTGCACCTGGTTTCTCACCGATACCATTAATGCATGGCTGGATAGTGATACAAATACCAGGGTTTTAAACCAAAGACCTCCCTGAGGGGCACCTGGTTTCTCACCGATGCCATTATTACATGGTTGGATATTGATACAAACACCAGGGTTTTAAACCGAAGACCTCCCTGAGGGGCACCTGGTTCGTCACCGATGCCATTAATACATGGCTGGATAGCGATACAAACACCAGGGTTTTAAACCGAAGACCTCCCTGAGGGGCACCTGGTTCATCACCGATGCCATTAATACATGGCTGGATAGCGATACAAACACTGGGTATTTAAAGACCTCTTCGGAGGCATTCGCTCAAATGTTGGATCTTCCAAATCCAGCTATTGATTCTGGGTCTTCCAAACCCGGTTACTGACGGACCCAAAGACCTCTTCGGAGGCGTCCGACAAGTTCAACAAGCTTCTGAATTATCCAGGCTCAATGAACAATGGATCAAAGATCCTTTCGAGGGCATCCGATCATAAGCCGAATCTTCCAAATTCGGTTGGTGGCAGAACCAAAGACTTTCCTCGAAATCATCTGATAAATTCTACAAGTAACTGGCCCGCCCAATTGCCAGGAATAACAGACTTCTTTATTTAACTATAGAAATCATGCCTAATTTTCAAATATTGAAACCAATTATGGTATGGGGCATTACCATCGCATTAATGAAATCTAATAACAATCTCTTAAACATAATACAATCCGGTCATAATTTCACGAAAACCCGGCATTAGATCATTCCAACCAACGAAACTGGTTTTTTTTCTTGGAATGACTAAGATGAAATTAAAGATCCTAATAAAGTGGTTATCCATGTGAAAGGGTTTTGGGCGTCGTCTTAGTCGAGATCAGGAAAATCCAATAAAGTTGGTTGGATTAACTTAGCATGTCATAACAAACAATTTGTGATGTAGAATCTGTAATGCAAATATAAAACAGGTATGAAATACAGAATAAAGAGGTACAGCGAGACTAAAAGCGGAATTTAAAGCATGGAAAGCGGGACAAAATTTCCTGACAGAAAAAGCAGAATTATATCATAAAGTCACTAGTTAAAGTGCAAAATATCAGATAATAGAGTACATAAAGACGACAAGTACAAGAGTAATAAGCGGGGACCGGTGCCAGTATATACAACCAGCCTGAATACAACTTATAAAAGAAAGTAGTTAGCAACCAGATTAAGCTACCACTAAGCATGATCATTTCTTCTTATCGCTTGATCTCAAAGCTGGCTTGTTAGGTAAAAGGTGGAGGGGTCACTTCCACATTACTCTGATTCTCTTGGGAAGATAAAGCGATAGCCTCCATATTCTTCTTCTTCCTCTTCTTCTTAGATGATGAGGACTTGGCAGGATTTTTCACTTTAACCTTGGCGGTATCTTGGGGGGCTTCCACCTGCTTCGATGCCCTCAAGGTCATCACTAAGGCTGTAGTCAACAATATCTAAATCCATGAAGGCACCGATTTTGGTATCTTGTGACCCGGAGCTATAATAAGTAAAGGTGCGTTACTAGGAGGAGGGGGAGTAATGACAGGAGTAAGAGGGAAAGTTGGTAGAGGTGAGTCAGTCCTAGTAGCTCCTGTTGTCGTTGCATTGCCTATGGTAGGAGAAGACAGGGGTGAAATTAAATTCAAAGTATGGAAACATCGAGCATAACAAGAAAGGGACCCAGGTGAATCGAAAATGGACTCTAAGCACGACAGGGTATAGTTGGTTTCAATTTTACCTGTATCTAGAAGATTTTCCGGGGATCCCTATGCTCAATTCTCCAATGATCAGGATTGTCATCATCAGCCTCATTGTCTTCACTGTGCTCTTCAACAATATTCCCTGTATTGATGTTCCCCTCAGTAATAGCATCTTTCTCTTTAGAAGCATCAACAGGGGTAGTTAATGTTTGTGAACCGGAAGCTTCAAGGACCGAGGAGCCATTAGGAGGGTCGGCATCAGGCTGGGTTTGAACCTGTTCACCGGAAGTACCGGTCCTCTCGTCTATTAGTTGTGCCTTTCCTTCTACCAAAGCCTCTCTGGACCTGTCATCTAAGAGTTTGTCAATAAGATCATCCTCGCTACAATCATCACCGTTAATCTCTAGCACTCACTCCCAAACAAGTGCCAAAGTATGTGCAAAACTATCCCCTAAGTAATGCAAACTCCCATGGCTCATGACGCTGTATACATAAAAGCGGAACATGACATCATCAGCTTCGTCCATAGCCTGTTTGTGAGTTTCTTTTGTAGTTATATTGTCCTTCTCAAGAGACTCGACCCTGGCCATCAATGTATAGTTTGAAGCCTTCAGAGATTTTACCTCCTTACGAAGATTGGCGGCATCTTCCTCATATTTTTTGGAGAAATCCTTCTCTACAGCTAGCATGGCATCAACATTACGCTTGGCAGTTATGGCAAATTTTTCTTTTTGCTTGGAAGCATCGAGTTTTTCCCGGAGCTTCTTGATCTCGTTATCTTATGCTTCTAACTCTGCGAATCTTTTATTGAGAATCGCGATAGTAGCGTCACGATCATCCAAAACTTTTTCCCATTTGACTTTATCACTCTCCAACTCGGCAATTTTTGTGAGATGGGAATTATGGCGCTTTTAGAGGTCGTCACCAAGTTTCTCCCATCTGCGCAACTTTTTGTAAAAAAATATCTCTTACGATGTTCCATTTTGTTTCGAGTTGACTCTTAGCAGTATCAAGTTGGGTGTGTGTTTGGCTTATAACCGCTTCCACCTCCTTAAGAAAATCATCGGTGCCAGTTATACCTACTCCACGATCAAAGTAAAGCCCTTTCAAGTTCAAACCTGGGAGCTTTTCGGAAAAAGAGATATTTGTTGAACCAGGATTATGGCGAGGTTTATTAATAATCGAATGGATCTCGGCTGAGGGACCGGGAGGGCTAGACGATGAAGGAAGTCGGGGCTTAATAGGCATCTTTTCTACTCGGGGGTGCTTATAAGAGCCGTCTCTTCCTCGTTTCCTCCCTCGCTCCCCTTCATCGGGAGTGTCTTCTCTTAGCCAACCGCGTCTTCTAGCCTCTTCCTTTAACGTATCTTCTTCCTCTGTTCCTCAGTCAGGACAGATTCTGATGCATGTAAGTACTGAGAAGAGGGTTTCAAGGGCGGAGGAGGATGGAGCTGCTCGCGGTGATGCGATGATTGCTGGGATTTGAATTGTAATAAGTGCTTCGGATCAATAGCTTTGCTCTTTTTACTGAAATCCGATTTGATTCCTGACGAGCATCTCCCATGCATGTCTAAACCTGAAATAAGATATGGATGAGTTTTCGATATTTGAAACTACGAAGTATCTAAAAATACTAAGGCAAGATACAAAGACAGAAAAGAAACCAAAATGCAAGAGGAGTATTTTCTTAAAAAGAAGACACTATTATTGATAGACCGGTTTTTTCCCCTGGGTTTAAGGAAATTCCTAAAGATTTAGGATGCCCTCCTGACTCAGTTGTGGCTGCATCCCTAATTCCAGTTTCTATGGTTAGTGGGGTGAGAGGCTGAGTAACCGCATCATCCTGACTAAGATATTTTGCAGAGTTGAGATCACTAAAATTTTCAAATGTAGCTGCAGAATCTTCTTTAGTTGCATTTTCAGTAAGGGAATCTCCAGTTATAGTCCCAATAATTGGATCGTTTTCTAATACAATTACATCTTCCCCATCTCATTTAGTTCCACGGTTGGATTCAGAAGGATTCGCTTCCCTATTGTCTTTCTCAACCTGTTCGGAAACTGATTCTGACTCAGAGTGTGGGGAAGTGTTCTCATTTTCAGCCAATTCGGCCGACATTGTAGGACCTCACCCCTACGACGGTTAGAATCTTTGTCCTTGCTCAAAGTCATTGACAAGGGCAACGTTCTTCTACTGGTAGGCCCAGAACATCTTTTCAAGGAAGGGTCAATGGTAGTGTTTTGATCAGCTTGAGTTACATTACGGTCGTCAGGATTTCCAATGTCCGACTCGGCAAGGTTAGGTTTAGGAGTGGAAGGTCCAGCCTTACATAAGAATTTCCTCAAGGGATGAAGTAGTTCATATTGGCGAAGAATGTTTCCCGTAATTAAAAGTTTTCTACTTCTCTTCGCCTCGTCAATAGGTTTCAGTGTTTCGTATGTGGCCTTAAGAGAAGAGGATGCATTGTTGTCCTTAATCGGGGCAGGGAGTACTGCATTTCAAAAGAGATAATGTAAGAACGTACAACTCAGAGGAAAATAAGGTCAAAGCCATTCAATAAACTGTGCGTACCTCCGTCTGCCCACTGCCTTCGAAATGGTTCGGGGCATCTAACAAAGAAGAATTGGTTCAAAAATCCTGAAACATTGTCCAGTAATTCGAGAACAAGTTTCCAATTTTTGGCACCTTCAACATGCATAATCAATGGGGTATCCTTCCTTCTCTTAAAAGAACATAGGTAACGAAGTTCCTGGGAAGTAGGCTCTTGTTTTTTCGAGTCCATAAAGAGAACATAAAGGCCCAATAAAACAGTGTAACCATTAGGATGGAGTTGGAAAGGAGCAATGGCTAAATAGTCTAAGGGTCGCCCCAAAAAAGGATTAAACGGGGGGATAGCACCAGCTGCTAGCATTTGTTTGTTTACAGCAACATATCCAACAGGAGGATCGTCAGCAAAGACACCTTCTTTTGGTAATATTTCATCTGTAAGAGGAATTCCATATTGACCACACAATAGTTTGTATTGCTCCTGGATTAGTGTGGTAGACTATCTCTCTTGATCCCTAGCTTTAATTGGGTGAAGTTCCAAAGGAAGGGAGTTGGAAACTTGGCTAGAAGTTACGGTTGTTTCGGTTTCAGGAACCGTGTTTAAAGAAGGGTCAGTTTGAGCCAAAGAAGTTTCTTCATTTTGAGTGAGAGCTTGCTTTTCAGTAGTATTTCTACACAAATATACCATACTTGAATACGTTTCAGTTTTCTAACAGCAAGATTTAAAGAATAGAGATAAGAAAACAAAACAAAGCATTTAAAACAAAGGTGACAAACATCAAAGTAAGGCATTCGATGACATTTGGTTTAAGTTGTTACGGCATGGATCCCTATTCCGTAGCAGCGACGCAACGACTAACTCATGTCGCTGCCACGGTTTGGGACTCATGTCGGTTCACAGCATGGAACTCATGTCGGCTCACGGCATGGAAATCATGCCAGTCTACGGCATGAAATCCATGTTGGTCCACAACATGAGACCTACGTCGATTCACAACATGAGACCTCAAAAGCGACTCAATGTCAACACGGAGATCCTGGCCTTGAAAAGAATCATACAACAGCAATGACAAAACAATAAAAATTCATGGTGTAGGCATTTCAACTGGTGTGTAGTATAATGAAGTCCTAAAAAACAGTTCATATGATCATCATAGTGTCAAAGACCGAAACAAGGCATTTTAAGGTATTAAAATTGTGTCGTTCAGACATGGTCATTCAAATCGTATGAACAGACCGTGGCAACAGTGTGAGTACTCAAGATTAAGTGACAACCAAGTCATTAGAAAAATTTAAGTCAACTTAGCACGGTTTGAAACTCATGTCGTTGGAACGACATAAAGCTCAAGTCGCGTGTATTACATAAAGAATCAGAGCTCAAAGAAGATCAAAGCATTTCAAAGCCCTTATACAGGGTATACCCATTCTAATTTAACTCGTTTTTGATTCACAAGCATCCCAAAAACACAAAACAGACAAAATCAATTTGCGAGATAATTACTTTATCAAAAAAGTGTGAAAATCCCAAGATTCTATACAAGTCCTAGTATTCAAAAGAACAAAGAGAAATCTAGATCTAACAATTACTTGCAATAACTTCTGATTGGTCGTCGAAGGAAGGATTCTTCAAAATCGAGAGTATAGGTATCGAATCGGATTGATGGAGCTCGTCGAAGTAGGTTAGAATCCGGTCGCGATGATTTTGATGAAGGCGTCGGCTTGGTTAGACAAGTCACTTATGAGAGAGGCGATAATATTTCTCTGACCTAATCCGTCATTAACGAGTTAAAGCTTTAGAATGAGAAGAGGAACAGGAATGAACACACGGGTTTGAGATAATATATGGAGTGTAAGAATAACCGGGCCAAGGCCAGTTCAGATTGAAGCCAAAAATGACTTAAAGGGTCTCATGTGACATGGGAAAGCTAAAGAAAGTCGCGACATGATGTTATCTTGCGACATAAGTCCAAAAGTACCCTAATGACTTAACTAAAATACATGAAAAAGATGTCATAAGGTATAAGGATTCGAAGCCCATGCTATTTCTAATAACATGAACTTCGAGGGGCAAATGTTAACCCATAAAAATACGTGTTCAATATGTCGTCAAAATCATGCCATTATCCGTCAAGTTGTAGTGCTCAATACGAAAATACCAAGTCGTTCTATGGCCATGTCGTGAGAAAAGGAAGGAACCATGCCATCTTTAGTTATGTCGTATCAGTCAGGTCACCATAGTCCATATCAAATCATAAAGCTAAGTCACGTATCACCATGTCGCAATCATGACTCCTTTGAGTCATGTCGTAGCTCGTCAAGGCAATCCCAGAAGGTTAAGTCCTCTCCAAGTGTTATGTCGTGTCTGCTTTATGGCGTTGAAAGGAAGCTAAAGCATTTGACAGTCATGCCACTCTGATGTAATAACATAAGATAAGGTTAAGATTCATGTTGGTCAGCGACATGACGTTAAACTACTGTTATCCAAGTCGTTCAGCGGCATAGTGTACAAGTAATTCATGTCGGCCTTAAACCATGTCGAGAGAGCCAGGTCTTATTCCGGAAACACGCCATGTCGTCCGTCCCCCATGTCTTTTAGTGACATAAGGAGCAAGCTGCTACTTAAGATCTCAATACGAACCATGCGTGACCTACTCATGCCGCATCTAGTTATTACCAGGTTGTTGACAGCTAACATCCGAACGATATGAGTCATGGCGAGGAGAGTCATGTCATGTCGCAAGCTCAAAGCGCCAAGTGTTAACCTGCCAGACGACTTGAGTTATGTCATTAGGGACATGGATTATAGCGAAGGTCCAAGTCATGTCGGTGGCGACATGAGTCATGGCGTTTTTCTGCATAATTACAGAACTGCCATCTGGTCTGGAAATCTCCTATAAATACCCCCCTTACTTCTTCATTGGGGGGATCGAATCTTGAGACCCCGAAGTGCTGCTGAAAATATTCTACAACAATTCTAAACATATATCCAACATCATAAATTGAAGATTAATCCATGGACCATGATCTTCATCAAACACGTCCAAATGATTCAAGAGTTGAAGATTGATTGAATGAAGCTTGTGAGCAAGAAGGAATTCTTCGAATTCTACCACATCTACATCATATCTTCGCTGAATAATACACTTCTCTATCATCCCTAATAGATTGAAACATGATTCATAAGTAAGGGAGTGGTGAAAATGTTGTAAGACAGAAGTTAATCTTATAACTTGTGCATCGATAATGGAATCTCTTATGAGAGTGGATGTCGATCCTTATTGGATTGAACCACTATAAAACTTTGTGGCTTCTACTTGCATTTCAATCATCATGTAGCTCCACTTATCGTTCTTTTTGTGAGGCATTTTCTTCACATTTTTGGTGTTAAGCCCAATTTTGGGGAAAACAGTAATTGATTGAGTCTGATTCCAGTTCAGAATTAATGAATATTTTAAAATAATATGCAGTGAAAATTGAAATGAAATTGAAATCGTTTTAAAATGAATTTAAAACAAATTTATTAAGTAATATTCAAATTTGATTTGAAAATTAAAATGAAATTGAAATCGTTTTAAAATGATTTTAAAACGAATTTATTAAAGAATATTCAAATTTGATTTGAAAATTGAAATGAAGTTGAAATCATTTTGAAATGTATTTATAAATGAATTTATAAAATGTGTTTTAAATGGAAATCAACGAAATATATATAATATATACTTTAAATAGCCGGAATAGAATGCACCGCGTCGCGACCGTTCGCGAATTTCGACCATTGACTTTGAATTGACATTACAGGAGATCCGACCGTCGGATTCTCCTAAAAATGGAACCATTGGGTTCGTATCGAAAAGAGCTTTCCAATGAACATAAGAGATTTAAAATCTAACGTTTGAATTTGGAATTATGTCCAAATAAAATTTGGAAAAGGTCGTTGTAAGTGCAGTTCAGTGGCCGTTATTCGAAACCGAATGTACGGGCCTTGATAAAATTATTAAAGTTATTAATAATTTGTGTAAAATAATAATAAATGATTTGGAAGGAATTGTGATGAAAAATTATAATCCAATTATCGAAATGAACTAGTTATTAACTAGAATTATAATCCAATTATTTTTAAATAAATAAATTGGATTGAAATGGTTTTAAAAATAACCAGAATTTTCCAACGAGTAAATTGGAATGGAATGTAAATAAGCTTCGGAATATTTCAATATTTGATTCCGTGGTTATACGGATATTGTTATGGGAATTTGGAAGATAGATATATACCGTTATTCCCCATACGATATGTGTTAGTTGCAGAATTTGATATTGAATATAAGCCGATATAATTCCTATTTAGAGCCTTGTATTTAATAGTAAATTGGATTTTGGGTTTTTCGTGAATGGTGTCTTGAATAACACTGTACTTAAACCCAGTTGAGAAAAGAATAAATCTTTTAATTAAGATTTAGTGAAGTTCCCCAATTAATTAATATTTAATTGGAATTGAATAAAAGAATTGGATTTTGGGTTTGTTGTGAATGGTGTCTTCAGTAACACTGTTCTTAAAACCCCGTGTGAAAAGAATAAATCTTTTTATTAAGATTATTAGAGTCTCCAATTATATTTAGTAATTGGAGTAGAACGGAATGTGAATTGGGTTTATTGTGAACTGTGTTTTAACGACGTTCGTTCTTTAACCCGATTAGCAATGAAATGTGATTTGGAATATATAAATCTCTCTATTAAGATTTAATGGGATTTTCCCAAGAAAAGTTTTCCAATTTAATAAAATAAATTGGAATGGAATGGAATTCGATTTGGTAATAATCAAAGTGAACTTCTGTGGAGGAAGACTGTTACTATATATGGAATTTAAAAGGATTTGTAGTTATTCCATTTATATTATGGGTTGGATATGGAAGTTTATATCGATTATATATATATATATATATATATATATATATATATGTATGTATATTATTTTTCCATGAAGATTCCATAATTAATGGAATCTGATTTTGGGGTTATCGTCAACTGTGTTTTAAACGACACTCGTTCTTTAACCCAGTAAAGGCAGGATTTATTTCCTAAATTTGAATAATCATTAAATAACGATTTTTGGAGATGAAAACAAAGTGGAGTTTTAATGAATCTTTAATTAGATTGAAATGTGAATGTGATAATTTAAATTATCAAATGATCGAAAATGGAGTATCACTAGTTTTGCTCCAGGGGATAGTTAAATCTTTAATTAGATTTGAATGTGAAATGGTAATTAAATTTACCGATAACACCGTGGTGTGAGATATGGAGTATCACCAATTTTGCTCCATAGGATGAATAGGTTGGGATTGGGAAATAAAACAAATGATTACTTCGGTAAGTGCGCTAATCCCGACTAGTTTGGAATACCTTAATTTGGTTTAAATTGTGAAAAGAATAATTGAATACAAGAATATTCTGGATTGGATTGAGGTGTATGTTGTGTTTATTAACACTTGTTTATAAGATACGCGAGTTATTTGGAAAGAACGGGTTTATCGCATTTTGAATAATTGATACGACGATAAGTCGACGATGAAGACGGTGGTTGTAGACCAGAGATCTTCACATCGTTTGGATGATTACTGATGTCTTGATTGGGAGACATCCCAAGACAAAGTAATAAGTGGTGATCGTCCAGATGTACTTGGAGATCGACCGGATATGCGAGGACCTCTCACCTATATTGGACATATGGGACGAGGAATAAGGTGCCTCCGGTTTCGTTCAGACCCATAACGGACTTGCAAATGGATAGTGTGCCTGACATTATATTCCTTTATACTATATTCATTGATCTCTGCTAAATATATATCTGTTTGGTGGCAGAGAATTTATTCTCTTGCTTAACACCCTTCTCTAAGACGTAAGAGCTTAGAAGTTATATATCGGCTGAAATCAGTGGTACAGTATGGAGTGACAGTGTGGCATGCTGAGTGGCATGTCATCGAGGCTTTTGTTGAAAAGTAGAGTCTTGTGGTTGATGATCAAAGCACGGCTTTAAATAGCATAGCTTCGTGTAGCGTTAATTCGCGAGCCTCACACCCCGGTATGAACCTGAAATGGGAGAGGACTACAGGGAGAACACGCTCATCCTTCTAGCTAGGAATAGTGTCATGGTATGGAGCCTAGACATTTTACTCCTACAAGTATTGTTCATTATTTGATGGATAGCGAGGTACCTCGGATATATCGGTCACTACGGGGCCGATGGATATGTTGGTCGATATACTGACCAGGTTTATGCCCCCATAGAGCAGGGAAACCTATTATTCAGGTATTACCAATCACCGACGGGTGACTGACCCTGAAGATCCAAGGGTCAATGCATTCTAATCTTGAGGCGTGGGCTAGAGGGTCTCGAATTCGGTAAGGACGATCCCTTGCCTTGGTTCATAGATGGAATCCAACTTCCAATACGACATTTTGGTTTTAATTGCAAAACTAGTATGGCGACATACTAGCATGGGATACTATGTCGTCTATGATTGATACATTTATATTTGAAGTTGGTTTATACACTGTGCACTTATAATAGTATCAAATGATCTGTTTTAAACGTATCAAGCATGTTTGGCTATTATATGGTAAAACTCTATCCTCCGGCTTGTGTTGCATTGTGTGATGGGACCTAAGTCTTATAATAGCTTCATTTTTCAAAAAGCATTGCATTGTTTATAAACTATTTTATGCACTGGTATTCCTGGGAGAAAACCCGTTTCATGTTATATGGCATGGTCCCTTGATTTACCTGATTTTTAAAGTAACGTTTTAAATAACTGTTTTAGTTCTCATACCAGTCACATGACTGACCTGGAGTTTATTGTTTTAACCTAAACTCGGGGTGCCCCTATTTTTCACACGGGCAGCTAGTAGTTTTGGTTTTGCAAATTTATTTATACAGGATCCTGAATTTACAACTGGAGCTAAATTTGAAATTCTCTGTATCCGTGTATTTCTTTCAATTGTATTTATTAATGTATTTCTGCTACGCATTGTATTATTTTTCCACTACTTTGTAATTTAAATCTCTGATATTTTTCTGCTGTATATTATTCATTTATACTCTGATATCTTGTACTCTGATGTAAATGTTGTAATAGCAATGAAGTGTTCTTCTGTTTGTGTTCTTATTTATCGTGTTCTCAACTCAATCCGGGCTTTCCTTTACGAGGAAGTTTGGGTTGTTTCATTAAACTTATGGACTGGAATATAAAATATCACAAAAGAATTAATGAGATTCAACAAATAATTATAAGAATGTGAAAATGTAGGTATTTAAAGAGGAAAATATTTTCTTCAATTTATGATAAATTTATTGAGATAATTGTATAAAATATTAAAATTTAATTATTTGTATGGAAATTAGAAGGTGAAAGGAACAATTTTCGAGTCAGAGGGGTGTATAAAATGATTAACTTTGCTGGTAGACGCTGGTTAGGTTTCAAACTTATGTGGAGTTTTAAGAAGGTACCACTAAAAGTCAAATTACATATGTGGATTCTTATGCATGGGAGATTAAATACAGTGAGCAGTTTACGTCGCAAAGGTCTAGTAGTTACTGATGGTTGTGTTTTCTGTGATGAGATGGAAGAAGATTATGTGCATTTGTTTTGCAGCTGCGACATTGCATTTTATGTATGGATGAAATGTTTGGTGTTCCTGGCGTTAGATTTGAAGTGGCGAGATCTCATCATGGATCAGATGCAATTTTGGCAAAATAATTTTCCTGCACTTGAAAACACACCCTCCCGACACCTTTTTGCTTTGTTGAATTTTGCTTTTACATGGATTTTGTGGCACGAGCGTAACTTTAGAAAATTTTAAATGCCAAAAAAGAGGTCGCCTAATAAAACTATATTCATCATCCTCAAATACGTTTTCTTATGGACAGGAGACAACAGGGAAGTTAAATTTGTTGACACCTTTGTCGTTATAGTCCACGACCGTGCATGGAGAAGACGTACTGACGACTAGTTGCACATGATATCTATGGGCTGACTGTTTTATGGAGCTGTTATGTATTTATGTATGTTATGTTGTACGGCTGTATATGTTAAGCATTTATCATTTTGGGGGTTGATGTAATCTGGCTTTGCTATTTATTTTGTGCTGGATATGCATGTATATATGTTGTAAATATACGATGAACAATGTACTAGACTGTATGATGTTATATATGAAGGCGTGAATCAACCTGATTCACTACCTTTTGCTTCAAAAATATATATTAAATTTTAATTATTATTTACATATATTATTTAAACTGTTTGACTTATTTAACTTTATATTTGAAAGAACGAATAATTTTTCCATTTTTATTGATATGTACATGATTTACATTTTAAAAAAGGGCATTGTTATTGAATCTCCAAACATTGCTAAGGGGAGGCCAACTTTTTATTTTAAAAGTTTTTGTTAAGGGGAGTACCAATGACGAAAGTAGCACCTTAATTGTAACACCCCGTGAATTCTATAACATTAAGCTTCACAAATTAAAGTATAATTAATTATAAATGATGAAATCAAGGGAAATGGGTTACGCCATTGCGTTCGTCTCGAAATTCTGCTTGAGATAGAGTTCAAGTTTGCGTAAAAACAGATATCGTATGAAGAAGATATGGACGAACGAAGTTGGGCAGAAAAACCAGAAAACGGTTCAGAATGCACTAGCGCACTGCGAAGTGCGCCAGAACAAAGTTGAACTGGCGCACTTGGCAAGTGCACCAGTACAATTTTGGCCTGGCGCACCTGCCAAGTGCGCCCAGGTCAGAAAGACCTGCTGGTCAGGTCCTGGCTGGCCTGGTCAGGGTCTGGTCGAATTCTGATGCTTGGCTGAGTCACTAGGGCTTACGTGTCACCTCTTGATTGGCTCTTTGAACTTTGTATGGTCTAGATTCCTTCTATCTTCATCTGATGGCTCAAAACAATTTAAAATTCTATAAATACATCTCAAGTCTAACCCTAAATTCACACAAATAATAGAATACAAAAGCCGTCATGTTGCTGGAGAGGAACTAGGAATGACTGTCAATTAGAAAGCCTAGAGACATGCCAACAAGCCTAAGAGACGAATCAAATTAGAAGAAGATTAAAGCTTAATCAAATCATTCAACGCAACTTTGCTACCCAAAGGAGAGCATCTCCAAATCAGAATAACAGAAATCAGAAAACAAGAATTCGTCACACGTTGTAAGTATAGTGACCTTTCAAAATATGAATAAAAACTGTGATGTGATTCGATGTAAATGAAAATAGAATCGTGTTGTTATAATCTTTGTGTATTGTAATGGTTCTATCATGACTTGTGTATTGATGTTTGTGGCATAAATTGATTGATGTAAGCCTATTGAACAATTGTATATGAAAAACAATGGCACTTGCAAGCTTGTGGCAAAAACTAGAAATCGATCCCTTTTTGTATATATCAATGGCATGGACTATGTATATTCCCTTAGTCTAAATTAGAATTTATGTAAACATGTTATAGACCTTTTATGCCTACATGACCCAAAACCTATGATATCATCCTTATGTTTATTGGCAAGTATAATTAGATCTATGTTTGCAAGTATAATTGGATCTATGTTTCATAAACTATGCAAGTTCATGTTTATTTGCAAAATATAATTGGTTCTATGTCAAACATCGTTTGGGTTTCATAAACTATGCAAGTTCATGTTGAAATAGGCTATATGATTAGATGTAAAAATTGTATATTTTTGTGAATATACAACATGCTAGTTTTGTGGTTGATATTATGCCAAGTTAACATGTTTAAACACAAGTTTGTATTTGCCTAAACTATGCCATTTCATATGTCACCTACTTAGTCAAACTTTGATTCGAATGCAAGTTCACATGACCCATGTTATATGTTGTTGAATCGCCAAATTGCAAGTTCATGCGCCACACACCTTTATGTATTACATGTTCATGATTTCCCCTTTTCCTCACGTTTATAAAGTTTGGCTGAATTGTGACAAGCCCAATACATGTTATAACATTGCGAACAAACGGGGGTAATAACGTTGGGTGTAAAATACGAAAATACCCAAAAATAAGCGGTATAAATTGAAATACCCAAAAATAAAAGATATGACATTTACATATGGTTGAGAAGTAATAAAATATGTAAATTTAGAAAACACGATATGCTTAACCCGAGGCTGGATTGAGTTGTGATGTAAACCAGCCCGGACCCGCCCGGCTGTCCAGTAGTCATAACAATACCTATCCAATGTGGGTGGTTAAGCATTGAGCCCAATAAGGACCCGAGGTTAGACTGAGCTACGGTGTAAACCTGCCCGGAACCGACCGGCACGGCCAGTAACCGTAGCAATACCTGTCTAATATGAGTGGTCTGGTGCTCCTAAGAGGCTAAGGACAGATGGTAGGGTAAAGTCAACTATAACACTTAACCAAATTCAACATGTTAACAAGAATTGATGGGTGGGGTTAGGTAAATACAGACACTTAACCACTTAACATGCTTGACTAGAAAATCCTGGTAACGAGGGACCCGTTTCTGCAGTAACTCAAAGTTAGGTATCAACGGTACCCTGAAACTGGGCAGGGTGGGGTACGATTACTGGGCTGATTGTAAGCAGTCAATCGACGGCGGTGGGTGCACAGTGCAGGTCTAACAGGGTGCGGGCGTGCACACACTCCGAAGCAGACAACCAAGGCACTGGGGACACTAGTAGTATATCCTATGCCTTCTAGTTTTGTGTCCAGCCCGCCACCATGGGTCTTCATACACCCCATGGTGGGACCAGCATAGGTATCTACAACTCTTGGGGGCCGTATGACACATGTTAACGCGAGTAGCAACCGATCTTTAATAAGAATGGGGATCACTTCACCCTCACCATGGGGTGTCAGTTAGAATAAATTCAAGTAGGTGCAGAGATATAGTATGGGTGTGATAGTACATTCGACACTTCCTTAGCTTGTGACACTTTCCTATTTTTAGTTTACATCCATCATACCCTTTTCTTATTCACATATTGAAGAGTTACTAGATTTACTCAGGCTTTATGTCTGACCCTATTTTCTTTTCGTCTTCTTTTCTTTCGTCCCCCCCCCCCCCCCCGTCCACAGGGAGGAAACAACTCAACTCAGTCAGGCTCTTTACAAGCACCAAGAACGTAGATGTATGATTTGGATCTTTCTTCTCGGATAATGGCTTTGGATATCACTATGGGGATTTTTGTCACTTTATTTATGTTTTCATGCTTCTTTAATAATCAAGGCAGTTATGAGGTTGTAATGTTGGAAGTATTTTGAGACAATTATGGAAATCTTTGTTTGATACACGTATTGATGAAATAAAAGTTTGTTTGGTTTCCGCTGTTTAAAATATGTGTATTTATATCTGTCTTGAGTTCATCTGTGGCTTTTACTTATAAACCTCCACCAAAGTTAAGGCATTCCCTTTGTGAGTGACCTTGATGGAGGTGGGGTGTTTCACTTGGTATCAGAGCATAGGTTTACCAGACAAGATAAAAGTTTTTGAAAATTGTCTTCAAAACGAAAGTTTAAAGAAGCATTTAGAAAAAGTGTTATATTTATAAAAAAGACAAAATCCCCCAAAGCCATGTGCCTTATCTATCCCTCTCCATCCTTCATTTTGAATCTTTCCTTTCTGTTTTAGCATGTCTGGGGACCTTACTCCCCAGCTACAGATGCTTTTACTCCTCCTCCTCCTCTACGTGAACCAGCAAACGGAAGAATCGCCGAACAAAAAGACGAATAATAGTCAAGGAGGAAAGGACCACAATAATAATAACAAGACACGTGAGAAAAGGAAATGTTATTTCTGTTGCATTGTTGGACATGTGGTGAACGACTGCAGAAAGAAGAAGAGGAAGATAAGTGCTACTTGCTTCCATTGCGGTGAGGCTGGACACATGGCTAGGGACTGCCCTAAGAAGCAAGGGCAAGGCCCGCAAGCAAGACCTTCTGGGGGTACCTCTTTAACTTCTTCTCCTAAACGCTTTGTTTTATCTTGCTTATCTTCTCAATCCTATCTTGAGAACGAGGTAGAAATAATTCTGTAGAAAGTGTAGTCTATCTTTATGATCATCCAGTTCGTACACTTTTTGACTCTGGCGCATCACACTCTTTTATTTCATCTGCCTTAGTAGAATCTCTGCATCTAGACACTAGTATGGTAGAAGATCCCTTAGTAGTTTCAAATCCAATTGGGGGCTCCTCTTACTTGTCAATGATTTGTTTGGGTTTGAAAATCTCTATTCTCAGCGTTGAGTTTAGTTGTAATGCCTTTGTTTTGGGCTTCTCGGGATATGGTTTGATCTTAGGCATGGACTGGCTATCCAGTAATAGTGTCATTCTTGACTGTGAGAAAAGAGTAGTTAGACTCTTGACTCGGCTTGGTAACACTCTAGAAATTTCCTGTAATCCTTTGAATGCTGTTATGCTTAGTTATCTATAGTCGCTTGATGCTTCTGATGAGAATTTGCAATCAGTTAGAGTAGTCCGGGAATATCCGGATGTCTTTGAGGAAGTGAAAGGCTTACCTATGAGGCAGGAAATAGACTTCCGCATATATCTTGTGGATAACGCAAAGCCTGTAGCTTTACCTGTCAGACACATGGCTCTAAGGGAGAGAAAGGAGCTCAGTAAGCAGGTTAAAGAACTTCTCGAAAGGGGTTCATTAGACAGAGCATTTCGGAATGGGGTGCTCCAGTGGTTTTCGCAACCAAAGAAGACGGTTCACTTCGCCTTTGCGTCGACTATAGTGAGTTAAACAAATTGACCAAGAAAAATAGGCACCCTCTTCCCCGAATCGACGATTTGTTTGATCAGCTCGTAGGTGCGACGGTCTTCTCCCAACTTGATCTGGCAACTGGGTTCCATCAGCTAAGAGTAGCTGAAGACAGCATTGATAAGACAACGTTTAGAACCCTTGACAGTTTCTTCGAGTGGCTTGTCATGCCTTTCGGCTTGACAAACGCACCCGCTTATTTCGTAGACCTAATGAGCAGGGTGTTCAGAGAATTCCTCAACAAATTTGTGGTTGTCTTCGTAGATGATATCTTAATCTTCTCAAAGAGTGAGGAAGTACATGCTCAGCATCTGGAAGAAATCAAGGATACTCTCCGTGCACATCAACTAAAAGCCAAATTATCCAAGGGTCACTACTGGAGTAAGGTTTCTTAGGCATATAGTGTCCAAAGAAGGGTTGGCTGTGGACCTCGCGAAAGTGGTGGCAGTACAAGATTGGAAGACACCAAGAAAAGCAACCGAAGTTCGAAGCTTTCTTGGACTAGCTGGTTTTTAACGAAAGTTTATTAGTGATTTTGCGAATATCTCAGCCCCACTCACAAGGCTAACAAAGAAGAATCTGACGTTCACTTGGGATTTGGACTGCGAGTTTGCTTTCCAACGATTAAAAAGGGCTCTTACAACAACCCCAGTTTTAACTCTGCTTGACGGAAGCAAAATGTTTACAATATACACGGATGCATGTGGAACGGGACTACGCGCTGTTCTAAAGCAAGAAAGAAGGGTAGTAGCTTATGGCGGAAGACAATTGAAGGTTCATGAAAAGAATTACCCAACCCACGATCTTGAGTTGGCCGCCATCGTCTTTGCACTTAAGTCTTGGCGCTATTATCTCCTAGGTGAGAAGTTTGAATTATACACTGACCATAAATTGTTGAAATATCTCTTCTCCTAGAAGGATCTTAACTTGAGGCAGCAAAGATGGATGGAGTTTCTTGCCTCGTATGATTTTGAAATTTCCTATACTCCCGGAAAAGGCAACGTGGTAGCAGACGCGTTGAGCCGAAATAAACTGACCCTAAGCCCTCTCTTTGTGGAAAGGCAAAACTTGGAGTATATAGCCAGTTTTAACTTTAGGCCCTCCTCAGATTTTGTACCGGGTTTGTTAGCATCTCTCGAAATACGCCCTACTCTCTTAGACTCAATAGGGGATGCACAATGTGAAGACCCTCAACTTGTTGATGTGATTGATAAACTTATCAGGGGTGAGACTTCTAGTCACCTCAGTAGATACGCCATCGATGATAAGGGTTGGCTGAGACGAGATGGAAGATTATGTGTCCCACAAGCAAGGGAGTTGACAAAGAAGGATCTCGAGGAAGCGCATCATTCCAAGATGACTATACACCCTGGTGGTGATAAGATGTACAAGGATATAAAAAGGACTTTCTTTTGGAGCGGCATGAAGCAAGACGTGGCAGATTTCATTTCTAAGTGCATGACCTTCCAACGGGTCAAGGCGGAACAAAAGAAGCCTGGAGGACTACTTCACCCTCTAGAGGTCCCACAGTGGAAGTGGGATAGCATTTCAATGGACTTCATTGATGGACTGCCTAGGTCGAGAAGAGGCAACACTAGCATTTGGGTAATAGTGGATAAGCTTACTAAAAGTGCCCACTTTATACCTATCAAGAGTAGAAGGACTACCACATCTCTAGCATCTCTTTATCTCAAGGAAATAGTTCGACTCCTTGGGATACCCTCCAGCATTGTTAGTGACCGAGACCCTATTTTCACAAGTGAGTTTTGGCGCAGTCTGCAAGAAGCTGTAGGCACACAGTTATGTTTGAGCACGGCCTATCACCCCCAAACAGATGGCCAGACGGAAAGGGTGAATAGAGTTTTAGAGGATCTTTTAAGACTTTGCGTTCTTGACTTTGGAGGGACGTGGGAGGATCACCTTCCTTTAGTGGAATTTGCCTACAACAACAGCTACCTAGCTACCATCGGCATGGCACCCTTCGAAGCCTTATATGGAAGACCGTGCAATTCACCAACTTGTTGGTGGGAGTCTACAGATAAGCTTATACTTGGGCCAGACATGATTCGAGAAACTTCAGAGAAAGTGGACTTGATACGTAGGAGAATGAAGACAGCCCAAGACAGACAGAAATCCTACGCCGACAAAAGAAGGACCGACCTTGAGTTTGAAGTTGGGGACAGGGTTTTCCTTAAGGTATCCCCTTTAAGGAACGTCATTCGCTTTGGATCCGCCGGAAAGCTAGCACCAAGATTTGTAGGACTGTTCCCTATCATCGAGAAGATTAGGAAAATGGCTTATAGAGTAGATCTGCCTGAAAGATTGGCTGGAATTCACAACGTCTTTCACGTTTCTCATCTCCGGAAATGTCTACATGAATCAGCGGAAGTGGTGGAGCCAAGCTTTCTAGAAGAAGCCGAAGTGGAACGTGAAGCAATTGTGAGGAGATTTCCAACCCGCATCATGGGAACTGAAGTGAAAAAGCTACGCAACCGCGAAGTCAAACTCGTTAAAGTTCAGTGGAGCGACGCCGAGGAAGACGCGACTTGGGAAACTGAGGACAGAATACGCGCTGCCTACCCTCTTCTTTTTGAGGGTACATCTTTGACCTCTCTTTTTCTTAAGTTGTGCTTGTATCTATCTTTTTAGGCATATCTCCTCGATATTAACCTTTATCCTTAGGCAGAAACCCCTTTGGATGTAAACATGTATTTGAAACATGTTATGGTTGATGGCTTCAAGTGGTTGCTAGTGGTTGCTCGTGGATGCATATACACACACAACCTAGGTCTTAGATCGGCTCAATCACTTCATACTGCATATGCATATATGTATTCTTATTTGTATATGGTTGAAAACTTGATATGCTGTAATATGGTCATTGCATTTGTATGAATAGTTTTGCACTCATGTAGAATTATGAGTAGGAAAAAAATTTCATATATAATGGATTCATGACACTTACATGATTCGCACTAAGGAGGTCAACTGAATCAGTAGACCGCCTGATTTCTGCATTAGATAAGGACATATACACACACTATGCATATGATCATGAAGCATTAGAAGTCTTTTAAGGACAGTGGATGCCTGTGTTTGTTGGTTGAGTAGATGGACTGTTGGATGGTAGGATATACATTCTTCCTAACTTGAAGATTTCAGAGACGAAATCCTTTTAAGGGGGGAGAATATAACACCCCGTGAACACTATAACGTTATGCTTCACAAATTAAAGTATAATTAATTATAAATGATGAAATCAAGGGAAATGAGTTACGCCATTGCGTTCGTCTCGAAATTCTGCTTGAGATAGAGTTCAAGTTTGCGTAAAAACGGATATCGTATGAAGAAGATATGGACGAATGAAGTTGAGCAGAAAAACCAGAAAACGGGTCAGAATGCACTGGCGCACTTGTGAAGTGTGCCAGAACAAAGTTGAACTGGCGCACTTGGGAAGTGCGTCAGTACAATTTTGGCCTGGCGCACCTGCCAAGTGCGCCCAGGTTAGAAAGACCTGTTGGTCAGGTCCTGGCTGGCCTGGTCAGGGTCTTGTCGAATTCTGATGCTTGGCTGAGTCACTAGGGCTTACGTGTCACCTCTTGATTGGCTCTTTGAACTTTGTATGGTCTACATTCCTCCTATCTTCATCTGACGGCTCAAAACAATTTAAAATTCTATAAAGACAACTCAAGTCTAACCGTAAATTCACACAAATAATAGAATACAAAAGCTGTCATGTTGTTGGAGAGGAACTAGGAATGGCCGTCAATTAGAAAGCCTAGAGACAAGCCAAAAAGCCTAAGAGATGAATCAAATTAGAAGAAGATTAAAGCTTAATCAAATCATTCAACGCAACTTTGCTACCCAAAGGAGAGCATCTCCAAATCAGAATAACAGAAATCAGAAAACAAGAATTCGTCACACGTTGTAAGTATAGTGACCTTTCAAAATATGAATAAAAACTGTGATGTGATTCGATGTGAATGAAAATAGAATCGTGTTGTTATAATCTTTGTGTATTGTAATGGTTCTATCATGACTTGTGTATTGATGTTTGTGGCATAAATTGATTGATGCAAGTCTATTGAACAATTGTATATGAAAAACAATGGCACTTGCAAGCTTGTGGCAAAAACTAGAAATCGATCCCTTTTTGTATATGTCAATGGCATGGACTATGTATATTCCCTTAGTCTAAATTAGAATTTATGTAAACATGTTATAGACCTTTTATGCCTACATGACCCAAAACCTATGATATCATCCTTATGTTTATTGGCAAGTATAATTAGATCTATGTTTGCAAGTATAATTGGATCTATGTTTCATAAACTTCATGTTTATTTGCAAAATATAATTGGTTCTATGTCAAACATCGTTTGGGTTTCATAAACTATGCAAGTTCATGTTGAAATAGGCTATATGATTAGATGTAAAAATTGTATATTTTTGTGAACATACAACATGCTAGTTTTGTGGTTGATATTATGCCAAGTTAACATGTTTAAACACAAGTTTGTATTTGCCTAAACTATGCCATTTCATATGTCACCTACTTAGTCATACTTTGATTCGAATGCAAGTTCACACGACCCATGTTATATGTTAGTTGAATCGCCAAATTGCAAGTTCATGCGCCACACACCTTTATGTATTACATGTTCATGATTTCCCCTTTTCCTCACGTTTATAAAGTTGGGCTGAATTGTGACAAGCCCAACACATGTTATAACGTTTCGAACAAACGGGGGTAATAACGTTGGGTGTAAAATATGAAAATATATGTTGGCATGTTTAGCACATGCCAATGATTATGACACATAAGCGGTATGAATTGAAATACCCAAAAATAAATGATATGACATTTACATATGGTTGAGAAGTAATAAAACATGTAAATTTAGAAAACACGATATGCTTAACCCGAGGTTGGATTGAGTTGTGATGTAAACCTGCCCGGACCCGCCCGGCTGTCCATTAGTCGCAACAATACCTATCCAATGTGGGTGGTTAAGCATTGAGCCCAATAAGGACCCGAGGTTAGACTGAGCTACTGTGTAAACCTGCCCGGAACCGACCAGCACATCCAGTAACCGTAGCAATACCTGTCTAATATTAGTGGTGTGGTGCTCCTAAGAGGCTAAGGACAGATGGTAGGGTTAAGTCAACTATAACAGTTAACCAAATTCAACATGTTAACAAGAATTGATGGGTGGGGTTAGGTAAATACAGACACTTAACCACTTAACATGTTTGACTAGGAAATCCTGGAAACGAGAGACCCGTTTCAGCAGTAACCCAAAGTTAGGTATCAACGGTACCCTGAAACTAGGCAGGGTAGGGCACGATTACTGGGCTGATTGTAAGCGGTCAAACGACGGCGGTGGGTGCACAGTGCAGGTCTAACGGGGTGTGGGCGTGCACACACTCCGGAGCAGACAACCAATGCACTGGGGACACCAGTAGTATAACCTATGCCTTCTAGTTTTGTGTCGAGGCCGCCACCATGGGTCTTGATACACCCCATGGAGGGACCAGCATAGGTATCTACAATTCTTATGGGCCGTATGACACATGTTAACGTGAGTAGGAGACGATCTTTAACAAGAATGGGGATCACTTCACCCTCACCATGGTGTGTCAGTTAGAATAAATTCAAGTAGGTGCAGAGATATAGTATGGGTGTGTTAGTACATTCGACACTTCCTTAGCTAGTGACACTTTCCTATTTTTAGTTTACATCCATCATACCCTTTTCTTATTCACATATTGAAGAGTTACTAGATTTGCTCAGGCTTTATGTCTGACCCTATTTTCTTTTCGTCTTCTTTTCTTTCGTCGCCCCCCCCCCCCCCCCAAGGTCCACAGGGAGGAAACAACTCAACTCAGTCAGGCTCTTTACAAGCACCAAGAACGTAGATGTATGATTTGGATCTTTCTTGCTCGGATAATGGCTTTGGATATCACTATGGGGGTTTTTGTCACTTTATTTATGTTTTCATGCTTCTTTAATAATCAAGGCAGTTATGAGGTTGTAATGTTGGAAGTATTTTGAGACAATTATGGAAATCATTGTTTGATACACGTATTGATGAAATAAAAGTTTGTTTGGTTTCCGCTATTTAAAATATGTGTATTTATATCTGTCTTGAGTTCATCTGTGGCTTTACTTATAAACCTCCACCAAAGTTAAGGTATTCCCTTTGTGAGTGACCTTGATGGAGGTGGGGTGTTTCATAATAACTAAATGTATTTTTACCTTATTAACCATTTAGGCTTAATTTCACTATTATGTTCATTAATCTATTTTAAAATGGTTAATCAACACCATTAGCTGCGGAGAAATCAAACCCTAACCAAAAAAACATAAAGGAAATAGACAATATGATATTGACACAGGACATATAAGGAGCGAAAATCAAAGGGAAATCCAAAGACTATGATTTTATGTCAAATTTTTGTGTCTAAGTAGATTTCCTTTATATATACACACACACATAAAAACATAAACATACACATACATATTATAAATACATAAGTTTATTATACATACATACATAATGTTTAATTGTTTTATTATTATTTCAATATATTTACAAATTGCAATAAAAATACATACAAAAATAATATATGCACACTAAATTTAATTAAATATATTTTTACTATGTAGTTATAATTTCCAACCATTACTACATATATATATATGTATATTCCATAGAGTATCAAGTATAATTTTTGGTCGTGTATGCTTTTAACAGTTAATTCGTTTTCGTTGTTTATGCCTGGGTACAACGAGTGCATCTAGGCAGTTGCTAGATGTAAATGAAAGTTTTCTTATTTTAAATCTACTACTCAAATCGTTCTTACAAAAAATTCCCACAAATCGGTGATAAAATTGGAGTTGCTGGCTACGGTGTAATCCCTAAACCACATGTTAAACTGGAAGTCATGACAATTTTCTTTATATTTGATCTCAAATATATTATGGCAACGTTTGTTCCCTTGTTAGATTAATTCAAAATTCTAGCAATCCGAGATATTTTATAAATTCACAAAGTGGAAAGTGATGTTTTATTCATTCTCACTATTTCTTCGATTTTTCCCTGACGTAAGTTTGCAATTGAAACGATTTAGGTTTTTGTGATTTAGGGCACTCATGATTTTACAGTGAGTAAGTTTACAAATAAGGGTAAAAGCGTAAGAAGTAAAAAAAATTAGTCACCTACATTGACCCCCTTAACAATTTAAAAAAAGTGGAGTGTTCTTAAAATTTGGTCCCCCCTTAACAAAAAATGGAGTGTCAATAACAACGTCCTTAAAATATCACAGTTAGCATTAATTAGGTGAATTAACAACAGTTTATTAAATGAATTCAAAATCACATAATTAATCTAAACATATTAATTTAAATGTACAATGTCAATTAATATTGTGTAGTGTTTTGTAAAAATGACTAAATAAATTTTAAAATGTAGACGTTTGACATTAGTATTACAATGCAATATACGATAAATATATTAATATAAATGAGTTCAACTTTAAATTTGTGATAATTAATTATGTGTATAAGTTATGCTTAGTGATTGACATGTTTATAAATTTGATTTTTTTTTTCATTTTTGCAGACATGAATATGCAGGTTAACCTTGATGTGATTTATTAGACAAATCAATGAATAATAGTTTGTTAAAATTATTTATGTAGTTTTATTATTACGTAACAAATTATAAATATGGTACTAAATGTACAATGTTAAGAAAGAATTGAAAGAGACTTAAATGATTATAGAAAATTTATAATATAGGTATTTAGTGCCAAAAAACATAATTTTGTCATTTTTTGTATAAAAAAAGTTAATTAGATTATTTAAATTACTTAAACTTTGGGTTTTGTAATTAATTTAAATATCTTCACTTAAATGCAAAATATTAGGAGCTAACTGTCAATAAATAATTATGTAAACTTTGAAATATCCATATCAAAATGTAAAATGACAGAAAAGTAAAAATAACGTGAAAGAAATTGTAAATAAGCATAAATTGATAAACTAATTCAAAAATAAAATATCCTGAGAGATTTAAGGAGAAGAGAGAAAACTCCTGAAAGTAAGAGGGGGTTTAGAAGTTTCTGCTTTACTGTTATTAAATAGATTGATAATGTGCAGCATTTTGTAAATGACTAAATAATTTTAATAACATAGACGTTTGACATCAATATTACAATGCAATATATGGTAAATATATCAATGCAATATAGGGTAAATATATCGACGTAATTGAGTTCAACTTTAAATTTTGTGATAATTAATTATGTGTATAATTTATACTTTGTGATTGATGTGTTTATACATTTGATTATTTTTTTCATTTTTGTTGATATGAATATGGTTAGTCTTGATGTGATTTATTAGACGAATCAATGAATAATAGTTTACTAAAATTATTTATATAGTTTAATTATTATGTAATTAATTATAAAATGTGGTACTAAACGTAAAATGTTAAGAAAGAATTGAAAGAGACTTAAATGATTATAGAAAATTTAAAGTATATGTATTTAGAGCCAAAAAACATAATTTTGTCATTTTTAGTATTTAAAAAAATAGGAAAATGCCATGAAGGACAAAATAAACAAAAAATGGTTCCATAAGGACAAGGGGGAATTTTTTTTCCATGAGGACAAGTTTTAGTGTAAAGGGATGAATTATAATGGCCCCTGAATTTCTCCCTTTACACTAAATTTTGTCTTTGAGGATAAAATTTTGCCCCTTTGTCCTTATGCAACAAGAGCTAATTATTAATAAATAATTGTGTAAACTTTGAAATGTAAATGTCAAAATGTAAAATGACTAAAAAAGTAAAAATAACGTGAGAGAAAATGTAAATAAACGTAAAATGATACAGGAAAATAACCTTAAGGACAAAATGAAAAAAAATTGTTCCATACGGACAAGAGGCTAAAATTTTGTCCGTATGAACAAATTTTAGTGTAAAGGGAGAAATTACAGTGGGCCTCTGAATTCTTTTCTTTACATTAAAATTTGTCCGTATGGACATAATTTTAGCCCCTTGTTCTAATGGAACAACTTTTTGTTCATTTTGTCCTTGAGGCTAAAAGCCCCAAAATGATAATATAATTTAAAAATAAAAAGGGATTGTTAAAGGGACTCCACATTTGGTTAAGGGAAGGACCAATTTTTATTTATTGTAAAATTGTTATCGGGAGGACAAAATAAATTAGCCTCCCCTTAAACATATAAACTAAATTCCAATATTAACCTCCTATAATGCTCATTAATATAAACCATAAAATGTAAACCTTAATTAATTAATATAATTTAATGTTGCACATAAAAATAAAAAAGGGTATAATTAATGTAATGGAGACATAAGAAAGTTTTGTGGATGATCAGAAGGCATCAAATTAGGTAATTAATTGTAATTTCATATTGAAATTGGTATAATTAATTTAAAATAAATGCAGAAATGAAGATTTTGATTTAATATGCTATATCAAATTTGTGTAATTGATATATTTTGTAATTCACATATTTGTTACTTGCACTGAAATTTTTAAGTTATGGTTTAACATAAGTGATGAGCCAGGGGTAGTTAGGTCTCTTTTTCTTCTTTTAAAAAAATAAACCAAACCCCCTTAACAAAAAATAAATTAAGCTGGAGTCCCCTTAAAATTATCCTCCCCTTAACCAAATGTGGAGTCCCTTTAACAATCCCCAAATAAAATATCCGAAGAGATCTAAGGAGAAAACTCCTGGAAGGAAGGAGAGAATTCTAAATTTTTCTGCTTTACTATATTATTTAATAGATTTATCTTTTTTTATTGTGGCAATCACACTTTGATTGAGTCCATTGAATTAAAACCTTAACCTATATAAAGAAAAACAAACGTTAATATTTTAAATATATAATTTGCTACAAGCAAGGATTATAATAGAACAAACGAGACAATAATTTTTTTCCTATTTTTTTCTTTGTTAGGATTGTCTCGCATGTTCTTAAAGAGGAATGATGGTTTGGATACAATAATCCCACATCACATAATATATTAAAGGAATTATGTACAAATATAAGTTGGTAGGCACATTACATCGGGGGATTCCTGTTGTTACATGCAAGTTGTGTGTCAGCTGATATGCGTGCAAGGAAGGAGGACTTTGTTCCGACCGTCGTTACATAACATCCTTCACCTCTTTAAAAATTTCTGTTTGAATCAATTGCCAGTTTAAGTGTTGATTGATCGCTTATTGTAAGAATTAGCACTTAGGATAAAGGATATGAAAATTTACAGAAGCTTATATTGAATTGAATTTCGTTTATACGATTCTTATTTAGTTTTTTTTATACAAGATGAAATATGAAGGAAAAGGTATATTTTCATTAATAAGGTATGTGTAGTACTCTGATTTTCTAGGCAGATGTGAGATGAAACTTGGTGTATTTATATTTGTTTATGTATTTGGTGCAAGTATAGCATATTTTAGTTGAATATAAATTTCTTGAACAAAAATGTTTATAAAATCAGATAAAAAATGTGAAAATGTTGGGTTGTTACGTGAGGTTGTTTGCACTTTTGATTTCAGTAAAGGTAACAGAAAGATAATTTGTTCTGTATATTACACTTATCTGCAATTATTTAATGTGGTGAGGCTTTATTTCTTTGATTAAATGTGTAACAGAAACCAATTAATACTTCTCATTTTAAAACATATATTTAGTAGAAAGAGAGCGAATCCAGACTGCCATATGAATGGTCTGAAATCCTGTATTCATTGCAGAATAAATCCAATTAATTAATGGGAGATTTTGATGAAGAACGTACATATATAAATTAGTTAATTGGAGATTTTGATGAAGAATGTACATATAAATTAGCAAATCCTCAAAAGTTATATGGTTAATTAACATCATAACATCATGTGCTTCTTCTTGATACATTACATAACATGGATGACAAACAAGAGAATGCATTAAAATTTTCAAATAATTTCAAAGATAAAAAAGTCAGGTGGAAAAAGGATAGGAAATTAAAGCTAATATATTCATTTGTTAATAATTACTTGCTGATTTCATACAATCTAACTTAGTATAAATCTGAGCAACCAAATACCATTTCACTATATTCATCACAACTAATTCATCAAAAATGAGACTAAGCTTTGTATTTGCACTCTTTCTTCTTTCCTTGACTGTCTCTGTTCTTCATGGATGTAAGTTTAGAAATACTATTTACCATTGTTACACTTGATTTATTTAAACGCAACCATTGAAGAAATTTGGAACTCAATTTTTCATAAATGTATGAATTCTAATGTAGGTGGAGCCATCCCTCTGAATGAGAAGGTATTCGATTGGACATCGGGAATTTTTCCAGACAAAAAAAAACCGTGTTGCTCTCTAGAAGATGTTAGCATGTGCCCCAAGAGGGCGTACTGCATTCAAACAGCTACTTGTTTTGACTCTCTTGATGCATGCAAGAAAGACTGCCCTCCATGTGATAAGTAGACCCTTCAGTATTGGTCAGCGCATGTCTTCCTTTGTAATGAAAACAATGATATTGTAGCATGGATTTTTGCTTTGAAATGAAATTACTATTGTAGTTCTCTACTTTTTTTTATTTAGAATTTCTAAAATGGAGCATCAATTATGAATATCCGGATTGAAAAAAATAAATCTGAATTAACCAGATTTGTTAATTGGAGGTAAAATAAATCATTCTTCTCTTAGAATATCAAAATTATAATTTCTACATTGTTCATCTTACAATCGATCTTCCTCGCCATTCTTTTATAATTTTCAAACTCTTTATCCCCACTATTCTTAATCATAAACTATTCTCTAATTTATACTTTAGTTCTCCATTTTTTGAACGTTGATTCTGTAATTCTTGGTTCATGTGAAGGAACACATCATTATCTTCATCTTTATCAAGTTTGTAATATATATATATATATATATATATATATATATATCCATTGAAACAAAGAGATATATGTATTTAATTCCTAGTACCCAAGGTAGTAGCATTTTTAAGAAATACACACCATCTTCGAAAGAAAAAAAATTTGAGTCTCTTCAATAATACTGTTTCTATTTTGGCTATCTTAACAAAATACTTTAGGTATCTAGTCTCAAAATTTGGATAGTTGCTAAATTACTGGTTCAAAATAATGTCCTTATAGCTTGTTCATAGTTATTTTAGGTAATCCTAATGTTTTGGTTCTAAATTTTTAAAACTTGCAACTGTAGAATATAGTATTATACTTAATAATGGATTGTGACACAAATATTCCTTAAATAATCAATTTGTTTATAAACAGGCATAATGGTGGGTAAGTGAAAAATAGTGACAGAAAGGCATTTTCTTTTCCTCCTTGGATATTGATTATCAGTTGTATATTAGCACAATTCATTCTTTGATGAGGTAACGTTAATGATAAATGAATTTAGACACTTGTGTTCCCTCAATAAAGAACCAAAGAAGTGCATGAACTATAATAGTTGGGGAACGAAAACATTTAAATAGACCAAATTAAGTTGGTCATAGAAGTATACTATCCATCGATTATCCACGTTCAAATTACCTTCAAAAGTTACTTTTATGATAACAAATCAATTAAATGTGTGTTATAAGTAAAACAATTTTTTTGATTATTCCAATTATCAAATCATTTATGCATTGACATGGCTTCATTATTTATATTTTTGTATATAAGTTTCGGTATAATTGAGAATCACGCCAATCTCAAATTTATGTTCGTTTTTCGCCAATCTCAAAATTAAGTTCATGTTTCCCCTTTCTTCCTCCAAATTTTACAAGAATAATGTAGAATCTTCATTATTTGTATGTTTCTCTTCATAAATTCAAATAAAATAAAATCATCTTTGAGTCTGATTTTACGTACCCAAAACTTTTGAAATAGATTTTGCATCCCTATATTCCTCGACCTAACTACATGAGTTTTAGATGTCGATGTGTTAATGTTAAGGAGCAAAATACAATTATCAATTATAGCATAGTCGTGATGAATTCAATTTTCAAATCATTGACACTTACACTATGAACTGATATATATATATATATATATATATATATATATATATATATATATCACATCACTTTACACTACAATAAAAAGTAATTTGAAAGCAAACCTTTTCATGAATGTTCATTTGATTGGGCTTTTGGAGCAAAGATTCAATTGCATTTATATGGTAGTTTAGCCATTTGAAAAAGGAAATCAATAATTTTGATCGAAGGGCTGGCGTAATTTTACGATAACATTGTCTTGTTGAAATTTGTAAATGGAAAGGAATTTTCGACCAAAGATATCTTAGATATTACGTATGTTTAGCCAACTCTCTATATATGAAGGTTTCTATTTAGCTTAGGCTTATCTAGCATCAAATATTTAATGATTCTAACTAATTATTATATTTAATAATTTAATATTTTAAAATTTTCTAGTAGATTACAAAAAATAAATTGTAATTTTTTTTTATGAATAATAAAAAAATTGTAAAATAAATGTAATAGTACTCACAAATTAAGAATTTTTTGAAAAAAGAATACTTATAAACCATTGATAGTTATATTTTATAATAATTTCTTTTAGTATTTCATATAAATAATTACTTTGTATATTTAAAATATAATTTGATATAATTATGTTCTACAATAATGGCTTCTTGTGTTCGATATTGAATATTCATTATTCATATTTAAATCCCAATTTAATAATTAGTTGTTAGTAACTATTATTAGATAATTAATATTTTTGAGTAATATTTAATATATTTTTTCAAGAAAAATTATTGCTTTTAAAAAAGGGCCAAACATCCCAGTTTTTATATTAGCACCAATTTACCAAATAATTTAATAAAAAATTTGCTATAGAAAATAATACGAAAAATAAAATGAAAACAATACAAAAATGACATAAGATTTTATAGTGGTTCGACAATTCTTTGGCCATGGTCTGCTTAAGGACAATACCTTTTATTTATACTATAGGAAAATAATAGTTACAAAACATTTGAGTTTAGGAAATAAAATATTAAAATCTGACTCAAAGAGGATGGCAAAGATTTTATATTCCATCTAGAAGATCATGTGTTTATAGCTAAAGTCGATGTCAAATCAGCCTTAAGTAGAGAAGCCGGAAGAACAAAGTTGAGCATCTTCATGATGTACGAGTTTGATCGCTCTTCATCAAAGGGATCGTGTAAAATGCCATACGTAATGGGCCTTAATTCTGATCTAGAAAAGGCTCATTGGAGCTTAGAGTCATTCTAAATGGCTTGGTAGTTCATATAATGAAATACCCATATAGATATAACATAGTAGTCTAAAACGAAATTAGAATCTCACACAACGGTAGAGATAAAATATAATTTCTCAAAATAGATGTACTAGAAATAAAACCATCATAAATGTCAGTTACAATGAGTCTCAAGGAAAAATAAAAGTTACATCAATAATAACTGTCATAATAATACAATAATGACATTGCTATAAATGACTAAAAGCCTCAATCATCAAGAACCATCTCGAAGCATCACTGATCCCGAGCGTTCCCACGTACTAACATGTTTATATGTTATGAGGAGGAATGTAACACACTGTATTTTCTGTAAATGTTAAAGAAACAAATCAAAGTATAATTAATTTTAAAGAGAAGAATTAAGGGAAACGGGCTACATCATTGCGTTCTTCTCAGAATTCTGCTTGAGATAGAGTCTAAGTTTGCGTAAATCGGACTTCGTATGAAGAAGTTATGACCTTCAGAAGTTTCAGGAATTAATTGAAATCAAAACAGCTCAGATTAAAAGTTCAAAATTCGGAATTCAAACACCAAAGCGGGCTGGGCGGGAATTTTCCCGCCCAAGGCCAAGTCGACACTAGGGTCGACCTGGGGGTCGACCTGCCCTACACAGGTCGACACTAGGGTCGACCTGGGGGTCGACCTCCCCCCTTTTCCAGATCCATGGACAGATTCGTTTTTCTGCATTTAGACGTCCGTTCCGACCAGATTCGTTGCTCCTAAGCTATTTATACACCCCCAAACCTCACTTTCTCTCCACACAACTTCATTACGCCTATACTCTACCTTAATTCATATCAAAATAAATCAAAGACGGGCTTATGTTGCTCAAGTCCTTCGTAGAAATCTAGTTTAGAATTCTAGTAGAGATTCAAAAGCTAATTCGACGATTTCAACAACTATTTCTAAGAATCAAATCAAATAGTCCACTTCAAGGTAGAGCTATTCAGTTTCAGAATATAGATCCCAGAATTCAAGACCCTTATGTAATTTGTAATTCAACGTTACTTTCAGAAATAAAAGTTAATTGTGATTCTGACATTGTAATAGATCTGGATCTGAGATTATGCCTATCTTTCTATATCCTTTGGATCTATCTCATTGATAATATTATGTCCGTTCTTTGTCTCTTCTTTCCTTCTTCCCTTTTTGTTTTATAGCCAGGCTACTGCGAGCCTGAGCCAGATCTCATAAGAGATAAACGTAAGTTGGAAATAAAAATCGAGCATAAATTATGATTTGGACATGACTAGCGCTATAATTTGGGAAAAGTATTAAATTTTGTATAATTGGGCATAATTGAGTTGTAACAGATTTGAGGACATTACACATTCAAACATGAAGTATTAGACATATGACTTGAGATTTGAAGCATAAATTATTGGACATATGACTTGGGATTTGGGGCGTAAATTGAACTGTAAATATAAGGCATAGTACATGTGGTCTAAGATCTAAAATTGGGACATATGTATGTATATATATATATATATATATATATATATATATATATATATATGATAGTTTATGATTTGAAAGAAGAAGATTAGGGTGTATAGTGATGTATGGCTTAGGCATGAAAACAAGACTTGCCTTTGCTTTGTAAGTCAGATACTTTTTAGATTTGAACACCTAAATCAAATTGTGACATGTAATAAAATGAATATGAGAATATGCCTGATGTAAGCTATCCTTTCATTGAAATCTGTGCTTGAGTATATATATATATATATATATATATATATATATATATATATATATATCTCTTGGGAATCATTTTTGACTATGAAACTAGTCCAATCATATCTATCCTTGTTGTATATCGAAATTGTAATCCTTTTTAAGTTCATGATATAATTCTTATCATATCTATATGCATGCGATGTATTCCTTGCAAAACTTGTCGTTTTAGTACATCAAGTTTGTTGGACCATTAGTTCTTATCATCATATGACTATGCCTATTCTTACGATGTTCCATCTTGCTTCTCCCCTCATATTATGAATTTTGAGTTGAATCTCGAAATACGTACGTTATGAATGCAGGGGAAATTGGGTATAACATGAAATTGACATTATTTGGCATAATTTGGAACATGTAACATGGCATAATTGTTAAGATGCAATTTGACATGAATTATGGAATATGTAATTTGACATATTGAACCTAGAATTGGCATAAACGACAAAGTATGAAATTGGCATATAAATCAAGTTTTGCGAAAAATTGTTATTGTTGCAAATTTGGGGTAACTTGAGCATTAAATCTAAATTGGGAGTAAAATATAACATAACTAGTTTTGATGAATTTGGTAATTAGCAGGTAAAATCTAGATTTGGGTATATAGGGTAAATGTGTAGATTAAAGATGGACATGCCTAACTTGAGGTTAGATTGAGTTGTGGTGTAAAACTGCCCGGAACCGCCCGGCACATCCAGTAATCACAACAACACCTATCTAATGTGAGAGGTTAGTGCATCATGCCCAAGAAAAACCCGAGGTTAGATTGAGTTGTGGTGTAAAACTGCCCGGAACCGCCCGACACATGCAGTAACCGCAACAACACATATCTAATGTGAGAGGATGGTGCATTAATAAATCAATTAATGCTAATGATCAAGATGAATGAGTAGGGTTAAGTTCATAGGAACACTTAACCAATATAACATGGATGACTAGGGTTAAGTTATGAGAAACACTTAACCAATATGACAAAATGGATGACTAGGGTTAAGTTAATAGGAAACACTTAACCGTTATAACATCATAGATGGAAAGGGTTAAGTTAACACTTAACAAATATAACTTGATTTGTGGTAGGGTTAAGTTAATAGAAACTCTTAACCGGTATAGCATGATAAATGGAAAGGGTTAAGTTAACACTTAACCAATATAACTTGATTTATGGTAGGGTTATGTTAACACAAGAAGGTGACACTCAACCAAAGTAACATAACATGATGAGTAGGTGGGTTAAGTATACTTGAATTGACTGATGACACTTAACCAATACAACAAGAAGAACATGTGGGGTTAAGTAACAAGGAAACACTTAACCAATATAACTTGATGAACGGACGGGGTTAAGTAAATAAGGAACACTTAACCAACATGACACGATGAATGGGTGGTTTAAGTTAACATGAATGGACAACACTTAACCAATATGACATAATGTACGGGAGGGTTAAGTACACATCGGGTTGGTGGGTAATATTAGTTAATATAGGCCCACAAAACTTAACTGTTTAATAAACATGATTAAATTGATGGGAGGGTTAAATACATCTTGTGTAGGTGGGTAATATTAGTACATATAGGCCCACAAACTTAACCTTTAAATAAACATGCTTGAATCAGTGGGAGGGTTAAGTACATATCGGGTTGGTGAGTAATATTAGTAAATATAGTCCTACAAACTTAACCAATAGGAAACCCTAGTAACGGGGACCCATTTCAGCTGTAACCCACATAGATGTTTCACGGTACCCTGAACTAGTAGGGTGGCACACAATTACTAGGCTGATTGTAAGCGGTCAAAACAGCGGCAGGGGGTACGTCAGTGTAGGTTCCTACGGTTTACGGGTGTGCACGTACTCCGGAATGGGAAAAACCAGGCACTGGGTACCAGTAGTTATACACTGTGCATCTTAAATCGTGTCGGGTTGCTATCATAAGGATTGATACACCATATGGTGGGACCAGCACAAGGTATCTACACGCAAGAGAGGGTCGATTGGCGTAGACACAAGAGAAATGAATACAAGTAGGGAGCCGATCGATAGGGTAGTAAGGGTACATCTAACATGTTCATGGCAATTAGGATGATTGAGGTGGGATCCTCACGATAGATATACACCTGAAGGCTACCACAATTACGGGGATTGGGATCACATTATCATTTTATACAGATTACTAGTTGGGACACTAGTTGAGTGGTGTAGAGATAGATGTAGAAATCAGAACAACAAAGTAGTAGCGAAGCAAAGAAAGAGTAGAAGCGCATAAAGTTTACCTTGCCTTATCATACCTTATGTTTATCCTATGTTATCTTGTTATCCCTGTTATCATGGTATTGTCTTATATTCAGTTTATTCATGTCATGATACTTTTCCCTGTCTATGTGCTGAAAGTCACTGGACTTACCAGACTTATGTCTGACATAGTTTTGTTTCGCCTCTTTTCTTCCGTTTCCCCCCACCACTCAAGGTTCACAGGGAGGAAATGTTATCACTTAGCTCAGTTTTCTTTCCAAGCTCAAAGATAGTCGATGTATTGCTTTGGATTCTCTTTTCCACTGCTATGGTTGGTTCACGCTTTATTGGGGAATATCATTGTTATCTTTATGCTTCTTTTATACTTGGAAGTTTTTAAATCAAGACAAAAGTTCTATGTATTACACTTAAGTATGTTTGAGAAAATTGTTGTAAAAGCTTGACTGGATTAAATTGTTTATAAAATGAATTTGTTTTCCGCTGCTTTATTTGTCTGACTTGTAATTTATCTGCATCTTTTACCTAAGATGCTCCATCAAAGTTAAGGCATTCCATTTGTGAGTGACCTCAACGGAGGTGGGGTGTTTCACTTGGTATCAGAGCTGAAGGTTACCGGATTAGATAAAAGATTTGAAACATTATTTTCAAAACGGTTTTAAAAGAAGCATTTTTCTAAAGAAAAGTTTTGTTTTAAAGGCATATTCCCCAAAGCCATATGCACTGTCTTTTGATCCTCTATTTGAATCCTTGTTTCCTTCTTTTCTGAGTCTTCGGGGCTCCTGGCTTTCTGGGAGTAACCTCATCGCGGCATGGTTCTGTAAGCTTGATGAGACTACGACACTTGTCAAAGGGCAAATAAGTGCCCAACTTCCATCTATAGCCGCAGAAGTTTCACCTACGGCTAATTTTCTTTCGAGCTTTGTAGGATTTTCCGTGCGATGGAGGCAGCTTTCAAGAGACCTGTCAACAAGTTACACAAGGATGGCAAAGATAAGAATGAGGGAGTTTGGCTAAGGAGCACAAACCAAGGATGAAGAACTCATAGATATAGACTTGGTTCACAAAGGAGGGGAGGAAAGAATAGTAAAACCTAAAACAAAAGGAATTATCTTTATTATGGTATAATGGGTTGTATAATTAGGGGCAAGGGCAAGAACAAATGACAAGATTTTCAGAAGGGCAAATGCATGCTCACATCGCCAGCATACCTGAGAGTGGTAGTAAAGTTTCTGTTGAAAAAGTCTAGTTTTTATTTTCATCATCTTGTTAGTACTCTTTTGATTTTAGAACTTCACATTCATTTATATCAGCTTCCATGGTTGAGTCTCTGCACCTTAGTACTTGTATAGTAGAGGATCCCGTTATTGAATCAAATCCAATTGCCGGTTCGGCTCATTTATCTTTGGTTTGTAAGGTTTTGAGATGCTTATGTTTCCGGGTTTCATGGGCTATGGGTTGATTCTAGGCATGGATTGGTTAGCTAGTAATTGTGAAAGGAGGGTAGTTAGACTTTCGACTTGCCTCGGGAATACCCTCGAAATTTCATGCGATCCTAAGGGATCAGTTTGTCTTAGCTACCTAGAATCACTTTATGTATTTATCGACAATTTTCAATCCGTGGGAGTAGTCCATGAGTATGCAGATGTTTTTTATTAAGGTTAGGGGTTTTTTCCCCTAAAACATGAGGTAGACTCCTACATATATGTAGATGACAACGCAAAGCCAGTTATGCGATCAACAATAGTTTTGGAGCAAGATTGGCGAGGATAACCAGAGTCGGTTAAGTGCCCAATTGTTTGGTTGTTTTGCTAGTATCATCTCACATAAATCATCCAAATTCGGAGGAGGTATTCCTTGGGTCCTTGTCTGATATTGATTTAGGACTTTGGGTCCTATACTTGAGGGATGTCAAGTTCGACTAGGATGGTTTGCGTGAGAGATAAATAGTTGTGGCAGGCGCCCTAAGTAAGACTGACCTTAGGAGAGGTAAAAAGTACATAGAAACCGTTAGCTTTAGACCCTCAGATTTGTGACGTGATGGATAAGCTGAGTAGAGGAGAGACCTCTAATCATCTTAGTATAAACACTTGGTATCATGGCTCACACCTGTTTATCTTGGAAAGATAGCTTGACTACATTGGGTACCCTCTAGCATAGTAAGTGATCGAGGTTTTATCTTTACTAGTGAGTCTTGAAAATGGAGGTGAAGAAGCTTCGAAATCTTGAAGTTAAATTAGGTAAGGTATAGTATAGTGAAGCTCAGGAAGATGCGACTTAGAAGACTGAAGACTAGATACGCGCATCATACCCTTTTGAGGGTATATCCTTGATCTCTTTTTCTAGGAATGTTATGCATACTTGTTTCCATCTTTTATGTCTTCGATCCTTAGGTAGAAGCCAATGGATGTAAACTTGTGTTTGAAACATGTTATGATTGATGGTTGCAAGTGGTTGCTCATGGATGCATATACACATATTAGGCACTAGATCGGCTCAGTCACTTTCATATTGCATATGCATGAGTGAATTATTTGTATATGATTGAAACATGATGTGTTATCATATGGACGTTGCATTTGTATGAATGATTGTGCACTCATGTAGAAAGTATGATTAGGAATAATTGCATACTTGATGGACTCATGGCATTGACATAATTCGCATTAAGGAGGTCAACTGAATCAGTAGACCGCCTGATTTTGCATTAGATAAGGACATGTAAACACACTATGCATAGAATCATGAAAGCATTAGAAATCCTTTTAAGGACAATGGATGCCTGTGATTGAATGGTTGAGTAGATGGATGTTGGATGTTAGGATACATTCTCCTTAACTTGAAGATTTCGAGGACGAAATCCTTTAAGGAGGGGAGAATGTAACACCCCGTATTTTCTGTAAACGTTAAAGTAACAAATCAAAGTATACTGAATTTTTAAGAGAAGAATTAAGGGAAACAGGTTACGCCATTGCGTTCATCTCGGAATTCTGCTTGAGATAGAGTCTGTGTTTGCATAAATCGGACTCCGTATGAAGAAGTTATGACCTTCAGAAGTTTCAGGAATTAATTAAGATCAAAACAGCTCAGATTAAAAGTTCAAAATTCAAAATTCAAATACCAAAGTGAGCTGGGTGGGAATTTTCCCGCCCAAGGCCAGATCGACACTAGGGTCGACCTGGGGGTCGACCTGCCCTATACAGATCGACAGTAGGGTCGACCTAGGGGTCGACCTCCCCCCCCTTTTTCCAGATCCGTGGACAGATTCATTTTTCTGAATTTAGACGAACGTTCTGACTAGATTCGTTGCACCTAAGCTATTTAAACACCCCAAACCTCACTTTCTCTCCACACAACTTCATTACGCCTATACTCTACCCTAATTCATATCAAAATAAATCTAAGACGGGGTTATGCTGCTCAAGTCCTTCCTAGAAATCAAATTTAAAATTCTAGTAGAGATTCAAAAGCTAATTCGACGATTTCAACAACTATTTCTAAGTATCAAATAAAATAGTCCACTTCAAGGGAGAGCTATTCAGCTTCACAATACAGATCCCAGAATTCAAGACCCTTCTGTAATCTGTAAGTCCACGTTACTTTCAGAAATGAAAGTTAATTTTGATTCTGACATTGTAATAAATCTGGATCTGAGACTGTGTCTATCTTTCTATATCCTTTGGATCTATCTCATTGATAATATTATGTCCGTTCTTTGTCTCTTCTTTCCGTCTTCCCTTTTTGTTTTATAGCCAGGCTACTGCGAGCCTAAGCCAGATCTCATAAGAGATGAACGTACGTTGGAAACAAAAATTGGGTATAAATTATGATTTGGACATGACCAGCGCTAAAATTTGGGAAAAGTATTAAATTGTGTATAATTAGGCATAATTGAGTTGTAACTGATTTGAGGACATAACACATTCAAAACATATAGTATTGGACATATGACTTGAGATTTGAAGCATAAATTGTTGGACATATGACCTGGGATTTGGGGCATAAATTGAACTGTAAATATAAGGCATAGTACATGTTGTGATCTAAGATCTAAAATTGGGACATATATATATATATATATATATATATATATATGATAGTTTATTATTTGAAAGAAGAAGATAAGGGTGTATAGTGATGTATGGCTTTGGCATGAAAACAAGACTTGCCTTTGTTTTGTAAGTCAGTTACTTTTTAGATTTGAACACCTAAATCAAATTGAGACATGCAATAAAATGGATATGAGAATATGCCTGATGTAAGCTATCCTTTCATTGAAATTTGTGCTTGGGTATATATATATATGTATGTATATATATATGTATGTATGTTTATATATATATATATGTATGTATGTATGCATGTATGTATGTATCTCTTGGGAATCATTTTTGACTATGAAATTGGTCCAATCATATCCATCCTTGTTGTATATCGAAATTGTAATCCATTTTAAGTCCATGATATATTTCATATCATATCTATATCCATGCGATGTATTCCTTGAAAAACTTGTCTTTTTAGTACATCAAGTTTATTGGACTAGTAGTTCTTATCATCATATGACTATGCCTATTCTTACGATGTTCCATCTTGCTTCTCCCCTTACATTATGAATCTCGAGTTGAATCTCGAAATACGTACGTTATGAATGCGGGGGAAATTGGGTATAACATGAAATTGACATTATTTGGCATAATTTGGAACATGTAACATGGCATAAATGTTAAGATGCAATTTGACATGAATTATGGAGTATGTAATTTGACATATTGAACCTAGAATTGGCATGAGCGACAAAGTATGAAATTTGCATATAAATCAAGTTTTGGGCAAAATTGTTATTGTTGCGAATTTGGGGTGGCTTGAGCATTAAATCTAAATTGGGCGTAAAATGTAACATGACTAGTTTTGGTGAATTTAGTAATTAGCAGGTAAAATCTAGATTTGGGTATATAGGGTAAATGTGTAGATTAAAGATGAACACGCCTAACCCGAGGTTAGATTGAGTTGTGGTGTAAAACTGCCTAGAACCGCCCGACACATCCATTAACCACAACAACACCTATCTAATGTGAGAGGTTAGTGCATCATGCCCAAGAAAAACCCGAGGTTAGATTGAGTTGTAGTGTAAAACTTCCCGGAACCGCTCGGCACATGCAGTAACCGCAACAACACATATCTAATGTGAGAGGTTGGTGCATTAATAAATCAATTAATGCAAATGAACAAGATGAATGAGTAGGGTTAAGTTCATAGGAACATTTAACCAATATAACAAGGATGACTAGGGTTAAGTAATGAGAAACACTTAACCAATATGACAAAATGGATGAGTAGGGTTAAGTTAATAGGAAACACTTAACCGGTATAACATGATAAATGGAAAGTGTTAAGTTAACACTTAACAAATATAACTTGATTTGTGGTAGGGTTAAGTTAATAGAAACACTTAACCGGTATAGCATGATAAATGGAGAGGTTAAGTTAACACTTAACCAATATAACTTAATTTTTGGTAGGGTTAATTTAACACAAGAAGGCGACACTTAACTAAAGTAACATGACATAATGAGTAGGTGGGTTAAGTTAACTTGAATTGACTGATGACACTTAACCAATACAATAAGACGAACACGTGTGGTTAAGTAACAAGGAAACACTTAACCAATATAACTTGATGAACGGATGGGGTTAAGTAAATAAGGAACACTTACCCAACATAAAACGATGAATGGGTGGGTTAAGTTAACATGAATGGATAGCACTTAACCAATATGACATAATGTGCGGGAGGGTTAAGTACATATCGGGTTGGTGGGTAATATTAGTAAATATAGGCCCACAAAACTTAACTGTTTAATAAACATGCTTAAATCGATGGGAGGGTTAAGTACATCTCGTGTTGGTGGGTAATATTAGTACATATAGACCCACAAACTTAACCGTTAAATAAACATCCTTGAATCAGTGGGAGGGTTAAGTACATATCGGGTTGGTGGGTAATATTAGTAAATATAGGCCCACAAACTTAACCAATAGGAAACCCTAGTAACGGGGACCAATTTCAGCAGTAACCCACATAGATGTATCACGGTACCCTGAACTAGGCAGGGTGGGGCACAATTACTGGGCTGATTGTAAGCGGTCAAAACAGCGGCAGGGAGTACGTCAGTGTAGGTTCCGACGGTTTACAGGCGTGCACATACTCCGGAGTGGGAAAAAGCAAGCACTGGCTACCAGTAGTTATACACTGTGCATCTTGAATCGTGTCGGGTCGCTATCATAAGGATTGATACACCATACGGTGGGACCAACATAGGGTATCTACATACAAGAGAGGGCCGATTGACACAGACACAAGAGAAATGAATACAAGTAGGGAGCCGATCGATAGGGTAGTAAGGGTACATCTAACATGTTCATGGATATTAGGCTGATTGAGGTGGGATCCTCACGATAGATATACACCTAAAGGCAACCACAATTACGGGGATTGGGATCACGTTATCATTTTATACAGATTACTAGTTGGGACACTAGTTAGGTGGTGTAGAGATAGATGTAGAAATCAGAACAACAAAGTAGTAGCGAAGCAAAGAAAGAGTAGAAGCGCATTCAGTTTACCTTGCCTTATCATACCTTATGTTTATCCTATGTTATCTTGTTATCCCTGTTATCGTGGTATTGTCTTATATTCAATTTATTCATGTCATGATACTTTTGCCTGTTTATATGCTGAAAGTCATTGGACTTACCAGACTTATGTCTGATCTAGTTTTGTTTTGCCTCTTTTCTTCCGTTTCCTCCCCCCACCCCTCCAGGTTCACAGGGAGGAAATGTTTATCACTTAGCTCAATTTTCTTTCCAAGCTCGAAGATAGTCGATGTATAGCTTTGGATTCTCTTTTCCACTGCTATGGCTGGTTCACGCTTTATTGGGGAATATCATCGTTTTCCTTATGCTTCTTTTATTCTTGTAAGTTTTTAAATCAAGACAGAAGTTCTATGTATTACACTTAATTATGTTTGAGAAAATTGTTGCAAAAGCTTGACTGGATTAAGTTGTTTATAAAATGACTTTATTTTGCATGTTTTATTTGTCTGTCTTGTAATTTATCTGCATCTTTTACCTAAAATGCTCCATCAAAGTTAAGGCATTCCCTTTGTGAGTGATCTTAACGGAGATGGGGTGTTTCACTTGGTATCAGAGCTGAAGGTTACCGGATATGTTAAAAGATTTGAAAAATTATTTTTTGAACGGTTTTAAAAGAAGCATTTTTCTAAAGAAAAGTTTTATTTTAAAGGCCTATTCCCGGAAGCCATATGCACTAACTTTTGATCCTCTGTTTGAATCCTTCTTTCCTGAGTCTCCGGGGCTCTTGGCTTTCTGGGAGGTAACCTCATCGCGGCATGGTACTGTAGGTATGATGAGACTATGACACTTGTCAAAGGGCAAATAAGCGCCCAAATTCCATCTATAGCCGCAGTAGTTTCACCTATAGCTAATTTTCTTTCAAGCTTTGTAGGATTTTCCGTGCGATGGAGGCAGCTTTCAAGAGACCTGTCAACAAGTTACACAAGGATAAGAATGATGGAGTTTGGCTAAGGAGCACAACCCAAGGATGAAGAACTCATGGATATAGACTTGGTTCACAAAGGAGAGGAGGAAAGAATAGTTAATCCTAAAACAAGAGGAAGTATCTTTATTATGGTATAATGGGTCGTATAATTAAGGGCAAGGGCAAGAACAAATGACAGGATTTTCAGAAGGGCAAATGCATGCTCTCACCGCAGCATACCTGAGAGTGGTAGCAAAGTTTCTGTTGAAAAAGTCTAGTTTTTCTTTTGATCATCCTGTTAGTACTCTTTTGATTTTAGCACTTCACATTCGTTTATATCTGCTTCCATAGTTGAGTCTCTTCACCATAGTACTTGTATAATAGAGGATCCCATTATTGTCTCAAATCCAATTGCTGGTTCGGCTCATTTATCTTTGGTTTGTAAGGGTTAGAGATGCTTATGTTTCTGGGTTTCATGGGCTATGGGTTGATTCTAGACATGGATTGGTTAACTAGTAATTATGAAAGGAGGGTAGTTAGACTTTCGACTTACCTCGAGAATACCCTCGAAATTTCATGCGATCCTAAGGGATCAGTTTGTCTTAGCTACCTAGAATCACTTTATGTATTTATCGACGATTTTCGATCCGTGGGAGTAGTCCATGAGTATGCAGATGTTTTAGATTAAGCTTAGAGGTTTTGTCCCCTAAATCGTGAGTGGACTCCTACATATATGTAGATGACAATGCAAAGCTAGTTACGCGATCAACGATAGTTTTGGAGCAAGATTGGCGAGGATAGCCAGAGTCGGTTAAGTGTTCAATTTTTTGGTTGTTTTGCAAGTATCATCTAACATAAATCGTCCAAATTCGGAGGAGGTATTCCTTGTGTCCTTGTATGATATTGGTTTAGGCCTTTGGGGCTTGTACTTTAGGATTGTCAAGTTCGACTAGGATGGTTTGCGTGAGAGATAAATAGTTGTGGCAGGCGCCCTAAGTAAGACTGACCTTAAGAGAGGTAAAAAGTACATAGCAACCGTTAGCTTTAGAGCCTCAGATTTGTGACATGATGGATAAGCTAAGTAGAGGAGAGACCTCTAATCATCTTAGTATATACACTTGGTATCATGGCTCACACCTATTTATCTTGGAAAGATTGCTCGACTACATTGGCTACCCTCTAGCATAGTAAATGATCGAGGTTCTATCTTTACTAGTGAGTCTTGGAAATGGAGTTGAAGAAGCTTCACAATCATGAAGTTAAATTAGATAAGGTATAGTACAGTGAAGCTCAAGAAGATGCGAATTAGAAGACTGAAGACTAGATACGCGCATCATACCCTTTTGAGGGTATATCCTTGATATCTTTTTCTAGGAATGTTATGCATACTTGTTTCCATCTTTTCAGGCATATCCTCTAAGTTATATCTTCGATCCTTAGGTAGAAGGCAATGGATGTAAACATGTGTTTGAAACATGTTATGATTGATTGTTGCAAGTGGTTGCTAGTGGTTGCTCATGGATGCATATACACACATTAGGCACTAGATCGGCTCAGTCACTTTCATATTGCATATGCATCAGTGAATTATTTGTATATGATTGAAACTTGATGTGTTACCATATGGACGTTGGATTTGTATGAATGATTGTGCCTTCATGTAGAAAGTATGATTAGGAATAATTGCATACATGATGGACTCATGGCACTGACATAATTCGCAATAAGGAGGTCAACTGAATCAGTAGACTGCCTGATTTTGCATTAGATAAGGACATGTAAACACACTATGCATAGAATCATGAAAGCAATAGAAATCCTTTTAAGGACAATGGATGCCTATGATTGAAAGGTTGAGTAGATGGGTGTTGGATGTTAGGATACATTCTTCTTAACTTGAAGATTTCGGGGACGAAATCCTTTAAGGAGGGGAGAATGTAACACCCCGTATTTTCTATAAACGTAAAAGTAACAAATCAAAGTATACTTAATTTTTAAGAGAAGAATTAAGGGAAACGGGTTACACCATTCCGTTCGTCTCGGAATTCTGCTTGAGATAGAGTCCGAGTTTGCATAAATTGGACTCCGTATGAAGAAGTTATGACCTTCAGAAGTTTCAGGAATTAATTAAAATCAAAACAGCTCAGATTAAAAGTTCAAAATTCGAAATTCAAACACCTATGCGGGCTGGGTGGGAATTTTCCCGACCAAGGCCAGGTCGACACTAGGGCCGACCTGCCCTATACAGGTCGACACTAGGGTCGACACTAGGGTCGACCTAGGGGTCGACCTCCCCCTCTTTTCCAGATCCGTGGACAGATTCGTTTTTCTGCATTTAGACGCCAGTTCTGACCAGATTCGTTGCTCCTAAGCTATTTAAACACCCCAAACCTCACTTTGTCTCCATAAAACTTCATTACACCTATACTCTACCCTAATTCAACTCGATATAAATCTAAGACGGGTTTATGCTGCTCAAGTCCTTCGTAGAAATCAAATTTAGAATTCTAGTAGAGATTCAAAAGCTAATTCGACGATTTCAACAACTATTTCTAAGCATAAAATCAAATAGTCCACTTCAAGGGAGACCTATTCAGTTTCAGAATACAGATCCCAGAATTCAAGACCCTTCTGTAATTTGTAAGTCCACGTTACTTTCAAAAATAAAAGTTAACTGTGATTTTGACATTGTAATAAATCTGGATCTGAGATTATGCCTATCTTTCTATATCCTTTGGATCTATCTCATTGATAATATTATGTCCATTCTTTGTCTCTTCTTTCCTTCTTCCCTTTTTGTTTTGTAGCCAGGCTACTGCGAGCCTGAGCCAGATCTCATAAGAGATGAACTTACTTTGGAAATTAAAATTGGGCATAAATTATGATTTGGATATGACCAGTGCTAAAATTTGGGAAAAGTATTAAATTTTCTATAATTGGGCATAATTGAGTTGTAACTGATTTGAGGACATAACACATTCAAAAAATAAAGTATTGGACATATGAATTGAGATTTGAAGCATAAATTATTGGACATATGACTTGGGATTTAGGGCGTAAATTGAACTGTAAATATTAGGTAAAGTACATGTTGTGGTCTAAGATCTAAAATTGGGACATATATATATATATACACACACACACATACATATGATAGTTTATGATTTGAAAGAAGAAGATTAGGGTGTATAGTGATGTATGGCTTAGGCGTGAAAACAAGGGTGTATAGTCAGTTGCTTTTTAGATTTGAACACCTAAATCAAACTGTGACATGTAATAAAATGGAAATGAGAATATGCCTGATATAAGCAATCCTTTCATTGAAATATGTGCTTGAGTATATATATATATATATATATCTTGGGAATCATTTTTGACTATGAAACTGGTCCACTCATATCTATCCTTGTTGTATATCGGAATTGTAATCCTTTCTAAGTTCATGATATAATTCTTATCATATCTATATGCCTGCGATGTATTCCTTGCAAAACTTGTCTTTTTAGTACATCAAGTTTATTGGACCAGTAGTTCTTATCATCATATAACTGTGCCTATTCTCACGATGTTCCATCTTGCTTCTCCCCTTATATTATGAATCTTGAGTGGAATCTCGAAATACGTACGTTACGAATGCAGGGGAAACTGGGTATAACATGAAATTGACATTATTTGGCATAATTTGGAACATGTAACATGGCATAACTGTTAAGATGCAATTTGACATGAATTATGGAATATGTAATTTGACATATTGAACCTAGAATTGGCATGAACGACAAAGTATGAAATTGGCATATAAATCAAGTTTTGGGCAAAATTGTTATTGTTGCGAATTTGGGGTAACTTGAGCATTAAATCTAAATTGGGCGTAAAATGTAACATGACTAGTTTTGGTGAATTTGGTAATTAGCAGGTAAAATCTAGATTTAGGTATATAGGGTAAACGTGTGGATTAAAGATGAACATGCCTAACCCGAGGTTAGATTGAGTTGTGGTGTAAAACTGCACGGAACCGCCCGGCACATCCAGTAACCACAACAACACCAATCTAATGTGAGAGGTTAGTGCATCATGCCCAAGAAAAACCCGAGGTTAGATTTAGTTGTGGTGTAAAACTGCCCGGAACCGCCCGGCACATGCAGTAACCGCAACAACACATATCTAATGTGAGAGGTTGGTGCATTAATAAATCAATTAATGCTAATGAACAAGATGAATGAGTAGGGTTAAGTTCATAGGAACACTTACCAATATAACATGGATGACTAGGGTTAAGTAATGAGAAACACTTAACCAATATGACAAAATGGATGACTAGGGTTAAGTTAATAGGAAACACTTAACCGGTATAACATGATAAATGGAAAGGGTTAAGTTAACACTTAACCAATATAACTTGATTTGTGGTTGGTTTAAGTTAATAAAAACACTTAACCGGTATAGTATGATAAATGGAAAGAGTTAAATTAACACTTAACCAATATAATTTTTTTGTGGTAGGGTTAAGTTAACACAAGAAGGCGACACTGAACCTAAGTAACATGACATGATGAGTAGGTGGGTTAAGTATACTTGAATTGACTGATGACACTTAACCAATACAACAAGACAAACACGTGGGGTTAAGTAACAAGGAAACACTTAACCAATATAACTTGATGAACGGACGGGGTTAAGTAAACAAGGAACACTTAACCAACATGACACGATGAATGGATGGTTTAAGTTAACATGAATGGACAACACTTAACCAATATGACATAATGTGCGGGAGGGTTAAGCATACATCGGGTTGGTGGGTAATATTAGTAAATATATGCCCACAAAACTCAACCGTTTAATAAACATGCTTAAATCGATGGGAGGGATAAGTACGTCTCGTGTATGTGGGTAATATTAGTACATATAGGCTTAGAAACTTAACCGTTAAACAAACATGATTGAATCAGTGGGAGCGTTAAGTACACATCGGGTAGTGGGTAATATTAGTAAATATAGGCCCAAAAACTTAACCAATAGGAAACCCAAGTAACGGGGACCCATTTCAGCAGTAACCCACATTGATGTATCACGGTACCCTGAACTAGGCAGGGTGAGGCGTGATTACTGGGTTGATTGTAAGCGGTCAAAACAATGGCAGGGGGTACGTCAGTGTAGGTTCCGACGGTTTACAGGCATGCACATAATCCGGAGTGGGAAAAAGCAGGCACTGGCTACCAGTAGTTATACACTGTGCATCTTGAATCGTGTCGGGTCGCTATCATAAGGATTGATACACCATACGGTGGGACCAGCACAGGGTATCTACATTCAAGAGAGGGCCGATTGACATAGACACAAGAGAAATGAATACAAGTAGGGAGCCGATCGATAGGTTAGTAAGGGTATATCTAACATGTTCATGGCAATTAGGCTGATTGAGGTGGAATCCTCACGATAGATGTACACCTGAAGGCTACTACAATTACGGAGATTGGGTTCACGTTATCATTTTATAAAGATTACTAGTTGGGACACTAGTTAGGTGGTGCAGAGATAGATGTAGAAATCAGAACAACAAAGTAGTACCGAAGCAAAGAAAGAGTAGAAGCGCATTCAGTTTATCTTGCCTTATCATACCCTATGTTTATCCTATGTTATCTTGTTATCCCTATTATCATGGTAATGTCTTATATTCAGTTTATTCAAGTCAGTATACTTTTGCCTGTTTATATGCTGAAAGTCACTGGACTTACCAGACTTATGTCTGACCTAGTTTTGTTTCGCCTCTTTTCTTCCGTTCCCCCCTCCAGGTTCATAGGGAGGAAATATTATCACTTAGCTCATTTTTCTTTCCAAGCTCGAAGATAGTCGATGTATTGCTTTGGATTCTCTTTTCCATTGCTATGGCTGGTTCACGCTTTATTGGGGAATATCATTGTTATTTTTGCACTTCTTTTATTCTTGGAAATTTTTAAATCAAGACAGAAGTTCAATGTATTACACTTAAGTATGTTTGAGAAAATTGTTGTAAAAGCTTGATTGGATTAAGTTGTTTATAAAATGACTTTATTTTCCACTGCTTTATTTGTCTATCTTGTAATTTATCTGCATCTTTTACCTAAAATGCTCCACCAAAGTTAAGGCATTCCCTTTGTGAGTGTCCTTAACGGAGGTGGGGTGTTTCAAGGAAGGTCAGAACAATAAGCTTCGGTGAATGAAAATCACATAAGTTAAGGAATAGCTATTTCCGATATTGGCAGTATTGGTTTTCCAAATTATGTCTACACAAGCAAATACACATGAATAAACATATGAGGTAGACATCCTTATAGTCACTTAAGGCCTACACGTTAGTAATAGGGCAGACATCCTTACAGTCACTTAATTGCCCATACTATACTATAAGTGCGAACATCATTACAGCCACTTCATACGCTAATATAAGGACAGACATCCTTACAGTCGCTTAATACCCAACGAGGTGGGAACAACTTGGTCACTTAAGGATATTACCTAGATTTACATAAGAGTGTATTCCTATTATCAATTATTACTTTATGGCAGATACCTAGCCACTTAAGACCTTATTACTCTCTACTCATTACTCTCTGAATCAAGTGCTATTAAAGAGTTATAGGGCTGTTTATAATAGTTTGGGTTGTGTAAAGGAATCAGTGGTATCCCTTGTAGCTGTGAAATCAAGGACGGGTAATCGGTGGTATCCCTTGTAGTCGTGAAATCAAGGATGGGAAATCAGTTGTACCCCTCATAGCTGTGAAATCAAGGAAGGTATACTTGATCAAGTGTGTGTGGAATCAGTGGTATCCCTTGTAGCCGTGAAATCAAGAAGGGTTGTAATTGGATATTGATATAGTAATAAAACACTGCACAATCCAGCATTGCGTGGGACTGAACGTAGGAGCAATCCAAACCAGTATAAAATCCAGTGTGTTCTTTCCTTTTCTACACTTTTACTTTTGTTTATCTTTTCATTTGTGTTTGATTATGTGTTTGTGATTGTCTCTATGGTGTTTGATTCATATAGTTTATCACATAAGTTTTAGATTTTGTTTAAATTCTCAAAAACACAATCCACCCCTCTCTAGTGTTTGTTTTGCCTTAATGATCCATTCTGTAGTCCCTAACAATTGGTATCGGAGCAAGGTCTTTCAAAAAGTTCATAATCATATTTTCGAAAATAATGATAACAACAACCAACACTACTAGCAATAATAGTTCTTTTATAGAGGGTTAGTCCTCTCTTAGACCACCACTGTTTAGTGGTAGTAATTATTCATATTGGGCATATGGAATGAAAATATATTTACAGTCAGTAGGTTTAGGCAAATGAATAGTACACAAAATGAATTTGTTGAACACACAACAGCTTTTGGACAATGGAAAAATGAACAAATGGTTGCTTCACAAAGCAATTCTAAATCCATGAATATGTTATTTTGTTTATTAGATAGGAATGATTTTAATAGAGTGTTAGTATGTGAAACTTCTTATGAAATTTGGAGAACTTTACAAGTTACTCATGGAGGAACTAGTAAAGTTAAACAAACTAAAATAGCAATGTTAGTAAATCAGTTTGAGTTATTCAAAATGAATGAGAATGAGTCTATTTCAGATATGTATTGCAGATTTTAAGAGATAGTGCATTCATTAACAACACTTAGAAAAACTTATTTTGAAATTGATCAAGTCAGAAAAATACTAAGCTCATTAACTCCAGAATGGGATCAGAAAACTTTGGCAATTGAAGAAGCCAATGATGCGAATGAAATGAACATTGAAGAGTTAATCGGAAATCTGTTGTCTTATGAAGTCCAATTACAGAAGAGAAAAGAAAGCATGCCAATTGAGAAGAAATCTATTGCATTAAAAGCAATAGCAAATGATTTTGACTCGAGTAGTGAAGATGACGAAGAAACAGCTCTTATGACAAGTCATTTTAGAAAAATTTTGAGATATAGAAGGAAATATTATAACCAATGAAGTTTAAGAAGTAATGATGGTCGATGTTATAACTGCAATAAACCAAGTCATATAAAGAAAATGTGTCCCTATCCAGATAAATCAACTCAACAAATAGACAACAACAATTCGACAAGAAAAAGAAAGAAAGCATACGCAACAACATTATATGATTCAGATTCATCATTAAGTGATGAAGAACCAGAAATCGGAAATACGAATATATGCTTTACGACAATTCAGAGTTTAGAAAATTTTGAAGAAAAGGATCTAAAAACCGGGTAAGCCTTAATTTTTAATTTCATTTGATTGAATGGTTATTTTGTTTGTTTGCTTTGATTTGAATTTAAAAGCTTTACAATTTAAACTTAATCTTTAAAATTCAAATTTGAATTTTGAATTTTTTAATTCAAAATAATAAATAACAAATAAAACAATAAAATTAATTGTTTGTGTGTTTATTAGCATTAGAATTATTTCTGGAAATCGTTAAACCTAAAATATAAATTTCCATTCACAAAAATTTAATTTCCTTGAAAGAAGACATAAATGTCGACATAAAAATATGTCTATGTCGATATATCTGACCAGTTTTGAAATTCAAAATTTGAATTTCGAAGATTTAAACTTTCAAACTTCCTTCCAACTTTCCACCAACTCCCAAGGTTTGAAAAGGTGTCATTTTAATCTGAAAAGTTGTGCCTATTCAATTCATATCCATTTAATTTCTATACATACATATATTCTCTTTAACTTTCATTCACAACTCAAAACAATATTCATTATATATATTATCTTCAAAATTATCAATTCAATGGCTTCCTCTAGTTCACCTAAAAAATTGAAGAAAACCAAAACTAAAGGCTATCTTCATAATGACAAAGAGGCTATCAAAACCTATGGTAACTATTCAGCAAGTGCTAAAGTTAACATAGGTGCTTTTGCCATCTTTAGCGATTTTCAGTGACGGCCCACCCTGCACCAGCCGACACTTCGAATGAAAGTGCGCTGTGCTGATGTCCAACCAGCAGGGGACGGTCGTCAAAGAAAGGAAAGGTAAGGAATTTGAACTAACAAGGAACCTGTATCGTATCTCACAATGCATGGAATAAAATGTAATAATAACATAGTTTGACATAAAACAGGCGAGACAGTGCATAAGCTGAAAACTAAACATCTCAGCAGCGAAAAATCCAAATACAGCTTATGTTCCCCTTTATCATTATTACAACTTTAAAACTGTCTCTAAAGCAAAAGAAAGGAAAGGTACAGTAATAATGCCCAAAGTAATGACCAGTAGCGACACAGGGAGAATATATAAAGAATAGTATGTGTAAGCCTCCTGCTCGTCTCCGGACAGCTATTCGTGCACAACCAGCTAACCTGTCTCTAATCTGTCCATTTAAGAGCAACCAGAGTAATAAGAAGAGACATAAAACTCTGGGTCAGAAAAAAGTCTGGTATGAGCGATAAGCAGCAAAACAGAACAATAACAGGTATACTAATCCATACCTGAACCTGGACCTACAACTAAAGAGTTAGCACTACATACTGTACAATACTCTAAGGTGCCACTAACATATGGTGTAAAGAATTAGGGGATGGGATGTGCATGTCATAGTGATGTCAAACAATCAAGCATAACAACCATCCTCACAACTCTCACTCAGTGCGTAAAGCATACGATATCCACTACTTTGATCACCCAAATTCTTGCTATGATCACTCTGCCCCATGGAGTCATGGCGGCTCCACTGCACTGATCCATAGCCACTAGTCCTTGTTATGTCCACTCTGCCCCATTAAGTCATAATAACTACACTGCACTGGCTCATAGCCACGCTACGATCACTCTACCCCATGGAGTATCATCTACCCCACTGCACTGATCTGTAGTCTAACATCCGGCTTGGTGGTGAATTAGAGATATGGATGTCGATAACCCCTTACCACACGTCCCACAGCAAAGTCCAATCACGAAGTTGACTCGTTGGTTCCCATCTGGATCCTGAGTGCAAACTTCCCATTTGGACTACCTTGGCATCTCGGGTTTTGGTCATCATCTCTGGATCGGTTCGGCATGCTCCTCTTCACTAAGCTGTGGATCATGCTCCTCGAAGTAGTCCTGCCTGTGATCATTCACATCGGGTCGGGTCGGATCGGAGAATACCCATTGTGTTCGGATCGTGATCAACCACCTGGTTCAGGTCATGACGCGCCTCCCTGATCGGATCGGCCTCCCTTTGGTTCGAGCTGAGCTTCAGTTCGTGGGACCCATTCGGATCGGGTCAGGTTCCTTCATTTGTTCATATCGGCTCATGGACTCCCTCTCATGAAGGTTCGGCTCGTGGAGCTCTCCATGTGAGTGGATCGGTTTGGTGCCTCCGTTCACGAGCGGGTTGGGGTCGGGTAGGGCGATCCGATCTGGTCCAGTTCCTGCATATTTCCTGCACTTTGTCCAACGAGCTGTTTACGCCATTCGACAGCATTTTCGACCAATCTAACACTTCTAGACAATCGTAAAGCGTACCATACAGTCATAGCAACTTGTAGAATTGACCACAAACACCAAAACAATAATTTGATAGATTAAAACGGATCAAACATAGCCAAAACCCCATATTTTCCCTTAAGCGTGTTTAAGCAAAACTAATGATAGGATTAGTAAAACTTAGCCAAATTAACCAAATTTTCTAGCAGAGGCCTAAAAATAATTTCAAAACTTATAAATATTTTTCCAGAATTTAATTGTGTTTAAATTCGCTAATCAACACTAATTACCCTTAATTAACCATAATTAGTGAGGAACCATGCAAATCACTCACCTTAGCCACAAACAAAATACCAAATCTGAAATTATCTTCTGTTTGGCGCTGTCCCCAAGGCTTTACAGTAGTTCCGACCTTGATTTGGTGCTATTTCCCTTTGATTTGATGTTGCTAAGCTTAATCCTTGATTAGAGAGTGATTAGAGGTGATTCTAGATGTTGGAGGCCATTGTTAGGGTTCCTAGGAGGTAAATGGTGGCTAGAAAACTGAAATGAAATGAAAACCTAACTCATTTCAGCCTCCCATAACCCTAATCCCAAAATGGGTTATGGGCCAATTCACAAATCACCTCATTTTCGCCCGGTTAAGCAGTTATTCACCTTCCAAACCTTATTTCAGCCATATCTCCCAAACAGTAATTCTGTTTTTCGCATATGACCACTCTACGGAAAGGTAAACCATCAACTGGATCTAATGGAAGTGGTTTCATGTCAAAACTCCTTTCCAATCAAAAGTTATGGCCGAAACGAGATCAGCTATGGGTAAAACAGTCATTTAAAAATCGGCAAAAACCATGAACATAGGAAATGACCCCAATAGTTGTCTCCCCAAGTTGCATGACCATACAACTTCGTATGAGAAAAAAATAAATATTATACGATCCTTCGATGCATAGAATGAGGGTCGTTATATTCTTCCCCCCTTAAGAAATTTCGCCCCCGAAATTCCTTAACCCTAAACATACAAAGGATCCCGCAAGCCTACAAACATTAACAAAACAATAAAGCATACGAAACAACATAACAAGCCTATCCTAGCATTCGGTACTAACAAGGGAGTAATATACCGATATAAAAACCTTACCAGGCAAAGAGTTCTGGATACTTACTCCTAAAGCTCTCCTCTGTCTCCCAAGTACAGTCATTCTCATTCTCGCCCCACTGAACTTTGACTAGATTCACCGCTTTCCTTTGAAGTTGCTTCGTATCGTCTCGACAATATGAATCGGCTTGCGGTTCCCAACAGCCTCGGGTTCAACTTCAATATCATCCAACTGATTAGGTGAAATAGCCATATCAGGGTCGGGCACGAATTTCCTTAACTGGGAAACATGTAATACGTTATGAACTCATGCCATCTTCTCTGGTAATTCAACTTTATATGTCAGATTCCCAACTTGCTCAAGGATTGGGAATGGACCAACAAATTTGGTGTTAACTTGCCTCTCCTACCAAATTGTATCACGCTCTTTAATGGAGAAATCTTGACAAACACCAAGTCGCCATTAGAGAACTTTAAATCTCTTCTCCTCATATTAGCATAACTCTTCTGCCTATCTTGGGCAACCTTCATTCACTGTTGGATAATCTTAATCTTATTTGAAGTTTCTCTTATCACATCTGGTCCAAGCACAAACTTCTCACCAGTTTCTAACCAACATGACGGTGAGTTGCACAGTCTTCCGTACAAAGCTTCAAATGGAGCCATACCAATACTGGATTGATAACTATTATTATATGCAAACTCTACTAGATGCAAATGGTCATCCCATGATCCACCAAAATCCAATATGCAAGCTCTCAAGAGATCCTCTAACACTCGATTCATCCTCTCTGTCTGACCGTCAGTTTGAGGATGGTATGCGGTTCTAAGATATAATTCTGACCCTAGAGCCTCTTGTAAGCTCTTCCAAAACCCACTAGTAAACAGCGGGTCTCGGTCACTCATAAATCTTTTTGGTACTCCATGAAATCTCTCTACCCATTTTACATATAGTTCCGCTAACTTAGCTGTCGTTCTGTTCGACTTGACGGGTATAAACCTGGCACTCTTAGTTAATCGGTCCACAATCACCCAAATGCTATCATGGCCTGATCTAGTTCTTGGTAACCCATCGATGAAATCCATTGAGACTTGTTCCCATTTCCATTCTGGAATTTCTAATGGTTGTAACAAACCACTAGACTTCTTTTGCTCAGCTTTAACTTGCTGGCAATTCATGCACTTGGATATAAACTTCCCAACGTCTCTTTTCATCCCTTCCCAGTAGTAGGTCTGCTTCATGTCTTGATACATTTTGTTACCACCAGGATGTATAGTCAGTTTTGAGTGATGACATTCTCTAAGCACTTCATCTTTCAATCCCTTGACATTGGGCACAACTAGTCTTCCATTCTTTCTAAGCCATCCATCTCGATCAAGCCCATACTCGTTCATCTCCTCATCGATGCCCATCTCTAACTTGGAGATGATTTCCAATAGGTTAGGATCATCCCTCTAACTGGAACCAATCCGCTCAATCAAGGTGGGTCTGATCATCAAATTTGCTAACATTTCTGGATCCAATTCGTACTTTGGTCTGAAATCATACCCAGCGATGTACTCCAGTTACTTCCATTCAAGAAACATGGCCTCTAAACTAGAATGTCTCCTACTCAAGGCATCAGCTACCGCATTTCCCTTTCCTGGTGTATATGCGATATTGAAATCGTAGGACGCCGAGAATTATAACCACCTTTGCTGTCGGAGATTTAGATCCATTTGAGAGAAAAGATACTTTAATGATTTATGATCGGTAAACAACTCGAATCTTTCTCCTAAGAGATAGTGTCTCCACATCTTCAACCTGAATATGATTGCTGTTAATTCCAAATCATGGGTAGCGTATCTTCTCTCGTGCAGTTTCAATTGCCGACTAGCATAAGCTACAACCTTACCTCCTTTCATCAATACAGCACCTAGTCTGGTACCACAGGCATCTGTGTATACCATCATATCTTCATTCCCTTTAGGAATGACTAACACTGGTGCACATGTCAACTTTTCCTTCAGACTCTTAAATGCATTCCCGCACTTTTCGTCCCAGACGAAAGCTTGATTTTTCTTGGTCAATTGAGTCAACGGTGCCGCTATCTTGGAGTAGTCATGGATAAACTTACGATAAAATCTAGCCAACCCCAAGAAACTTCTTACGTCTGTTACATTCTTCGGCGTAGACCAATCTTGTACGTACCGTAGCCACCTTTGCAGGGTCCACGGCAATACCATTCTCTGAAACAACATGGCCTAAGAATCTCAATTCGAAGTTATTACAATTTTTGAACCAAAGAGAACATCAACATAAGGTCCTAAACAATCCGTAGAATTCATCGAACAAGTCTTGTCTATCATCCGCTAAAACCATGAATACGACGATACCCGAATGACTGGTCCAACCAGTATCAAGGGCTAATGGAATCCCCAGCTCCAAACGGACTACCGCACGTCCAACGCACGTTTATCCTCCAAGGATAATTAGATCACGTCCAATGGATCCAAGGAAAGTGGGCATCCCCAGATACCCCTACTTCGAGTCCTCCTAGAACATTCCAAACTATCGATGACTCCTTGGCACTCCATAAGAAGAGCTACCCTTAACTCCATCTTTAACTCGAGTCCACACATAAGCCAAGGGTCCCCATCGGCCTTAATAGAAAATATAACTGGTGCTCCCCACTCGGAGACGCTTCTCCGGAAAAATCCCTTCTTCAAAAGATCGCTTACTTGCACCCCGAACTCTCGCTGCTCCCTTGGCACCATACGACAAAGTGGCATCACAATAGGTCTGGCATCTTTCACTAAACCAATACGCAACTCAATCTCTTGGTGTGGTGGAAGTCCGGTCACTTCCTCGAAGACGTCCGGATACTGGCCAGCAACGTGCACATTGACAACTCATCATGAGGGATGTCAAGGGAATTTAGAAAACTAGACATTACCCCATCACTAGGTAGACCACCAAACACTACCCTCCGCCTATCATCCGCACTAACTGTCACCAAAAAGCCCTCACAGTCTACCACCACCCCGTACCTTTGTATCCAATTGACTCCCAAAATAATGTCAAACCCAGTAAAGGCAAAACAAAGCAATCACAAGCAAACATACATCCATGACTCGATAGGACTGCATTATGATAAGTCATACTAAGGATAATTGAACCGCCAATCGGGTTCATCACAACTAAAGGTCTATCGACAATCTCAGGTTCATATCCCAACCTATCTACCAGGTCACTAGATACGAAGAAATGGGAAACCCGGATATCAAACAAAACTAGAACTGAAACCTCATAAATGGAAAGCATACCTTGAATAACAACACCCTTTCCCTTCTCCGCTGCAGTTAAGGCATTCGACGAAGAAGGAAAAACGTTGATAGCATACACTTCCACACTCTGCTTCTTCGTAGGGGGTTGCGGACATTCTTTCTTGAGATGTCCCATTTGGCCACAATTGAAGCACTTCCTTTCCCATGGCTTCGCTCGACATTCTTTGGCATAGTGGCTGTTCTTGCCACAGCTAAAGCACTCTACATCTTTCTTGTTCTTATTTTTCTAGCCATCCTTAGCTTGGTTATATTTCGTCTTTTTCTGTGACTCCTCGTTAATCTTTGTGAGATCGATTCTAGGCTCCTGCACTACTACACCACCACCATTAGTAGCATTAGGAACTACTCCCAGAGCATCCCTAACCATCTCTCGTATGAAGGTAGTAAACATCTCCCTTATGTCATGGACATTCCCATTGTTGGCCCCTGAACCCGCTTCTTCTTCAACTTCTAAGGCGGAGTTCCTCACCGCCTTTCCCATATTTCGATTCATCATTCAATCTGTAAAGAGAAAATGATTTACCATCTCCTTAGTGGTGCCAATGCAGTGCGACTTCATCCTTAGCAATACTAATAGTGTATATATATATAGCTTTTGAAAACCAAAACATCACAAATACGCGCTCTCATATACATACTATCTCTCCCTGATGTCTTTCCCTAGGTTAACTATGCAACCTGGCTCTGATACCAAATGTGATGGCCCGCCCTGCACCAGCCGACATTTCCAATGAAAGTGGCTATGCAGATGTCCAACCAGCACGGGACGGTCATAAAAGAAAGGAAAGGTAAGGAATTTGAACTAAAAAGGAACCTGTATCATGTCTCACAACGCATGGAATAAAATATAATAATAACATACTTTGACATAAAACAGGCGAGACAATGCATAAGCTGAAAACTAAACATCTTAGTAGCGGAAAATCCAAATACAGCTTATGTTCCCCTTTAACATTATTACACCTCTAAAACTGTCTCTAAAGCAAAAGAAAGGAAAGGTACGCTACTAATGCCCAAAGTAATGACCAGCAGCGACACAGGGAGAATATATAAAGAATAGTATGTGTAAGCCTCATGCTCGTCTACGGACAGCTACTCGTGCACAACCAGCTAACCTGTCTCTAGTCTGCCCATTTAAGAGCACCCAGAGTAATAAGAAGGTACATAAAACTCTGGGTCAGACAAAAGTCTGGTATGAGCGATAAGCAACAAAATAGAACAATAACAGGTATACTAAACCATACCTGAACCTGCAACCAAAGAGTTAGCAATTCATACTGTACAATACTCTAAGGTGCCACTAACATATGGTGTAAAGAATAAGGGGTGGGATGTGCATGTCATAGTGATGTCAAACAATCAAGCATAGCAACCTTCTTCATAACTCTCACTCGGTGCGTAAAGCATACGATATCCACTACTTTCATCACCCAAATCCTTGCTATGATCACTCTGCCCCATGGAGTCATGGCGACTCCACTGCACTGATCCATAGCCACTAGTCCTTTCTATGTCCACTCTGTCCCATGAAGTCATAATAACTCCACGGCACTGGCTCATAGCCACGCTACGATCACTCTGCCCTATGGAGTAACATTTACCCCACTGCACTGATCCGTAGTCTAACATCCGTCTTGGTGGTGAATCAAAGTTATAGACGTCGATAACCCCTTAGCACACGTCCCACAGCAAAGTCCAATCAAGAAGTTGACTCGTTGGTTCCCATCTGGATCCTGAGTGCAAACTTCCCATTTGGACTACCTTTGCATCTTGGGTTTTGGTCATCATCTCCGGATCGGTTCGGCATGCTCCTCTTCACTATGCTTCGGATCGTGCTCCTCGAAGTAGTCCTGCCAGTGATCATTCACATCGGGTCGGGTCGGATCGGAGGATACTCATTGGGTTCGAATCATGATCAACCACCTGGTTTGGGTCGTGATGCGCCTCCCTGATTGGATCGTGCTCCCTTTGGTTCGAGCTAAGCGTCGGTTCGTGGAACCCATTCGGATCGGGTCGAGTTCCTTCATTTGTTCGGACCGGCTCGTGGACTCCCTATAACACCCTGAATTTTCTATGAATATTAAAATTAACAATCCTAAGAATACTTAATTATTAAATTGAGAACTAAGGGAAATGAATTACACCATTGCGTTCGTCTCGAAATTCTGCTTGGAATAGAGTCCAAGTTTTCATAAATCGGACTTCTTATGAGGAAGTTATGACCCTCGGAAGTTCCAGCAATTTTATATAAATTAAAATAGTTCAGAATAGAAATTCGAAATTCGAAATTCAAACAAGGAAGCGGGCTAGGCGGGAATTCTCCCGCCCAAGGCCAAGTCGACCAGGTGGTCGATCTAGGGGTCGTCCTACCCTATACAAGTCGACCAGGGGGTTGACCTACCCCCCTCGGGAAGATCTGAAATGTGACAATTTATGACTCTTTGCCAAGTCATTAGGGCTGAGGTTGCTGTTCTAGATAACTCTATCTAGTCTGGATGGTTGGGATTGCTCCTATGATAATCTAACGGCTTAGGTTGATTCAAACTTCTATAAAAGAGTGCCTAGACTCAAACCCTAAACCTAAACTAAATTAGTCTCTTGGCCACCACGCTGCTGCTAGGATAGTTGTTCCTAAAGCTTAGGGATTAGCAAGTCAGAATTCTAATTCAAAAGATGAACGTATCATTCTCTTCTCTAACCTATCTTTGTGAGTACAATTTCTTTCACAAAATAATTAATAAATTAATTATGATAAGTAATAGAATGTGGATTATGAGAACACGACTGTTGAATCATGTGATGTTATTGTCCGTTGGTGAACATATGACAGTTTTGTTATGTTATGTTGGTAGATCTAATTCACATGTCCAATTATACATGTTTAACTTGATTTATTTTATGCTAGTTCGTATGTGAATATTATGCAAGTTTGGGATGTTAAATCATATGCTAGTTTGTATGTGAATCTTATGCAAGTCTGTGTTTACATATGCTAGTTCGTATGTGAATCTTATGCAAGTTTGGGAAGTTAAATCATATGCTAGTTTGTATGTGACTCCTATGCAAGTCTGTATGCGGATTATACACAAGTTTATATGTGAATCAAGTATATACATATGCTAGTTTATATGCAAAAACATGTGATAAATTTATATGCAAGTTGTAGGAATCCATATGCAAGTTTAGGTGGAAACTATATTCACATTTTTGGGTGAAAATTATATTCTCATATTCAAGTTTAGGTGAAAACTATATTCACATTTTTAGGTGAAAATTATATTCACATATGTAAGTTTAGGTGAAAACTATATTCACATTTTTAGGTGAAAATTGTATTAACATATGCGAGTTTAGGTGAGACCCATAATTCATATATGCAAGTTCACAATTTCATGTTTAGATCTATATTTAGATACATGGTAGTTTATGCAATTATATGATTTTATATGACTATTGTCTATGCAAATTATTGGCTATGCAAATTTATGTTATAATTCCTATTTCCAAGTAAGATCTATTTTTATGTGTTATGCAAGTTGTGATGTTTCTTTTTTTATAAGTTAGACTATTTGCGAGTGTAGCATATTTCATATTTGAACGTACGAATAACATGGGACAATGGGAAAATATTAATTATGTAAATTGTGATTTGGCATAAAATGGCTTTAAAAGCATATAATAAAATTGAGACATTAATTGGTATAATTTTTATACCTAAAAAGTATGGACATAATTTAGGTGACAATTATGGACATAGTTAATTTAGAAATTATTGACAATTTGAATAGGGATAATTAATTTATATTGGGGTGAAATAATTTGTAATAATAAACGCCTAAGACACGAGGTTAGACTCGTTTGTGGTGTAAGACTGCCCGGACCCACCTGGCAAATCCAGCAACCACAAATGGTAGTCTAATGTGATAGGTCAAAGGCATAAATTAAATGCGTAACAGTTGTAAAGACACGAGGTTAGACTCGTTTGTGGTATAAGACTACCCGGACCCGCCTGGCAAATCCAGCAACCGCAAATGGTAGTCTAATGTGAGGTGTCTTACAAGGTTACAGTTATAATGAATTAAGAAACACTTAACCAAGTTAAACATGTGGTGGGACATGGGGGTTAAGTAGGTGACATGGGTGACATGTGAAATACGATTAGAAACACTTAACCAAATTGAAACATGTAAGAAGACATGAATAAGAAGGGGTTAAGTGGAAAATTCTAGTGGGGACCAAGCATAGGTGGAAAGCTTGTGTCAAGCATGAGGGACCCTTTTCAAACCAGTAACTCATTAAGTATCTTTGTGAGCTCGAGTTAGATTGAGGATGGGACACGCTTACTGGGTTTGATTGTAAGAGGTAAAAACGGGTTAACGGTGGCAACGCATGTCCAACGGGGTCATGTGCGTGCGTCGACCCGGGCTGGTAGGTAAGACGTTGTTGCATCGTGTAGATATAAGCCATTCATTTTTAGTGGTATCAGGTTGCCACCTTGGGGAGTGATACACCACACTGTGGGACTATCACGGGTATCTACGAGTTAGGGAGCCGATCGCATGGGGGTAGTGGGTACAACTAGTGGAGATAGGGGAAGATGGCACCTATGGGGAGAGCTAGGGGTACACGAAACTACCATTATGATTATTATGTTCAGTAGGTGGGATCAACTTTTAGGTTGACTAGTAGTGGTGTAGTATAGTAATTATCCTATAGGGATTAGGAGTGAGATTAACGCCAGAATATTCCTCTTGTTTGTTTTGTCTTGCCCACTTGCTTCACAGTCATTCCTTGTTTTACCAGTTTATGCCTTATCCTAATTACTTTAATAATTATATTGTTAAAGTTATTGGACTCGCCAGACTTTATGTCTGACCCCCTTTGTTTTCGCCTCTTTTCTTCCTTTCCCCCCAGGTTCCCAGGGTGGGACTAGTGCTAGTGGAGCTTGATATTGGATCTTTCTCTCCATTTGGAAGTGTTTGGATTGCTGAAAGAAAAGTTCAGCTCATCTCTTTTATGGCTACCTATGTTGGGGTTATGCTTTTTACTTTATGTACTTAGAAAACAATTTGTCAAGATGGTTACTAAGTGTACTAGGTTTTACTGTTGGTTTATGGTGCGGATGTCATCAAACTATTTCTCCACTGCAATAAAAGTTGTTTTAAAATTTTCAAGTACCAATATATGTATCTGTCTTGTTATATTTTGTTCTATTCACCAATAATACTCCATGAAAATTAATGCATTCCCTTTAAGAGTGACATTAATGGACGTGGGGAGTTACATGGGGTATCAGAGCCGAAGGTTAACAGAACAGATAAGAGATTTTGAAAAACTGTTTTTCTAAACCGTTTTATGAAGAAATACTTTCAAAAATATGTTTTAAGGAGAGTATTTTCAAGAGAAAATTTTGTTTTAAAAACATAACCCCCAAGAGCCATATATCTTTCTTTCGAATTCTACATTTTGAATCTCTTCATTTTCTTTTCAGCATGTCTGGGTTACCCGAGATACCCGAGGGAATACTGATACCAACTTGGTTCAGAAGGTATCTAAAGGCTAGGGTCACCGCCACAGGCCCAGCAGACATCCCTCCTCCTCCAGCTGCAGCCGCTCCTCCTCCTCCCTGTTCCCGTGTTGATAATTTTTCAAAGATATGCAAAGACTTTAGAGCAATGGGCAGAAAACTTTTCATGGATCAGAGACGTTTGTTGAAGCTCGAAATTGGCTTAAGGAGGTAGAAGATTTGTTTGGTATCTTTGAGATAGAAGATGGAAGGAAGGTCCAATTGGTTGCTTGGTTAATGAAGGACGAAGCCTCGTTTTGGTGGGAGGTTACGAATGGAGAGCGTCCAGTAGAACGTGGATGGATTTCAGATATAGGTTCAAGATGAAATTTCTCTCACGAGCAGAAGAGAACTTATACATGGAGAGGTTCTTAGCATTGAAGCAAGGGAATTTATCAGTAAAGGAGTACGTCAACAAGTTCAATCAGTTGGCAAGATTTGGCTTAGACTTGGTAAACACACCTAAGATGAAGGCCTTGAGGTTCGTTAAAGGTTGCTATGACCTACATTCCTATGGGGGCTACCTTTGAGAAACTGGTTGACATGGCGCTTATGCATGAAGAGGAGAAAGGTGCTAATGCTAATAAGGCACCGGAGAAAAAAGGGGATCAAAAGAAATCACAACCACAAAACATGAAAGGTGGTAAGAACAACATTAGCGAAGGAAAGAAAAGTTGCTTTAATTGTGGAACACCAGGCCATCTGAGCAAGGACTGTAGGAAGAAGAAGAAGACTGGTTGTTTCCACTGTGGAGAGGCAGGACATCTAACTAAAGACTGCCCGAGGAAACAGTGGCAAGGGCAAAGAATATGGTCTACTTCTGGAGGGCATATTCAGCTCTCATGGCACCAGGGCAGGCAAGAGGGTAGGTTCACGCTCTCATGGCACCAGGACTGGAGAGAGGTAGAAACATTTCTGTTGAACGTTTGGTTTTTATGTTTGATCTTCCTGTTCGTACTTTGTTTGATTCTAGCACTTCACACTCGTTTGTATCTACTTCGTTAGTTGAAACACTGCACCTAAATACTAGTCTAGTTACGGATCCCATAGTAGTCTCAAATCGTATTGGTGTTTCGGCTCATCTTTCAATGATTTGTCGGGATTTGAGAGTATCTATCTTGAGCGTTTAGTTTGAATGCAACGCCTTCGTTCTTGTCTTCACGGGCTATGGGTTGATTCTAGGCATGGATTGGTTATCCAGCAATGGTGCCATCCTCGATTGTGAAAAGAGAGTGGTTAGACTTATGACTCGCCTCGGTAACACTTTCGAAATCTCTTGTAATCCCATACATTTTGTTATGCTTAGCTACCTAGAATCTCTTGATGCGTCTGTTGAAAACTTGCAGTCTATTAGAGTAGCCCGTGAATACTCATATGTATTTGAAGAGGTGAAGGGCTTACCTCCAAAGCAGGAGATAGACTTCCGCATATACCTTGTTGATAATGCAAAACCCGTAGCTCTACCCGTAGACACATGGCTCCAAGGGAGAGGAAAGAGCTCAGTAAGCAAGTCAAAGAGCTGCTCGAAAAGGGGTTTAGAAGGCGGAGTATTTTTGAATGGGGTGCCCCAGTAGTATTTGCAACCAAAGCGGATGGTTCACTTAGCCTACGCGTTGATTATAGGGAGCTAAACAAGCTGACCAAGAACAATAGGCACCCACTTCTGAGAATAGATGACTTGTTTGATCAGCTTGTAGGTGCATCTATTTTCTCCAAACTAGATTTGGCTACCTGGTTCCATTAGCTAAGAGTGGCTGAAGACAGCATTGATAAGACCGCATTCAAAACCCCGGATGGTTCCTTCGAATGGCTTGTCATGCCTTTCGGCTTGACAAACGCACCCGCTTACTTCGTTGACTTGATGAGCAGGGTGTTTATAGAATTCCTTAATAAGTTTGTGGTGGTCTTCATAGATGACATTTTGATTTTCTTGAAGAATGAAGAAGATCATGCTTTGCATTTAAAGGAAGTCATGGATACTCTTCGTGCACATCAACTGAAAGCCAAATTCTCAAAATGTCATTTCTAGAGAGAAGAAGTGAGGTTTCTTGGATGTGTGGTGTCCAAAGAAAGGTTAGCTGTGAACCCCGCAAAAGTAATTAAGGTGCAAGATTGGAAGGTTCCACGGAATGCAACCGAAGTCCGAAGCTTGCTTCGGCTAGCGGGCTTTTACCGAAAGTTCATTAAAGACTTTGCAAAAATCTCAGCCCCACTCGCAAGATTAACGAAGAAGATCCTAACTTCCGTTTGGGATTTGGATTGCGATATTGCTTTCCAACATTTAAAAAGGGCTCTAACAACAACCCCAATTCTGACATTGCCGGATGGGAGTAAGATGTTTACAATATACATGGATGCATGTGGTACATGATTAGATGCTGTCTTGATGCAAGACGGGAAGGTAGTAGCTTAAAGAGGCAGGCAGTTGGAAGTACATGAGAAAAACTACCCAACCCACGATATAGAGTTGGCTGCCATCGTCTTTGCGCTTAAGTCTTGGCACCGTTATCTCCTAGGTGAGCAGTTTGAATTGTATACTGACCATAAATCGTTTAAGTACCTTTTCTCACAGAAAGATCTTAACTTGAGGCAACAAAGGTGGATGGAGTTCTTGGCATCCTACGATTGCGAGATTTCCTATACCCCTGGCAAGGGTAATGTGGTAGTAGACGCCTTAAGTAGGAAGAAGCAGACCTTGAGTCCTCTCTTTGTAGAAAGGCAAAGCTTAGAGTATATAGCAAACTTTAACTTTAGACCCTCCTCTGAAATTGTGCCTGGTCTGTTAGCATCGCTAGAGGTGCGGCCTACTCTTTTAGACTCAATAGGAACCACGCAACGAGAAGACCCACAGCTAGTTGATGTGATGGATAAGCTAGTTAGGGGAGAGACTTCTAGTCACCTCAATAGATACTCCATCGATGATAAGGGTTGGTTGAGACGGGATGGAAGGCTATGCGTCCCACAAGTAAGGGATTTAGTGAAGACGGTTCTCGATGAAGCGCACCATTCTAAGCTGACCAAACACCCAGGTGGGGACAAGATGTATAAAGATATAAAAAGGGTTTTCTCTTGGAATGGCATGAAGAAGGATGTAGCTGAGTTTGTCGCTAAGTGTTTGATATGCCAGCAAGTCAAAGCAGAGCAGAAGAAGCCTGGTGGTCTGCTTCATCCCCTAGAGGTCCCACAGTGGAAGTGGGATAGCATTTCGATGAACTTTGTTGATGGGTTGCCTAGGTCAAGAAAGGGAAATACCAGTATTTGGGTAATAGTGGACAGGCTCACTAAAGGCGCTCACTTTATACCTGTTAAAAGTAGAAGGACTACCTCGTCCCTAGCATCCATTTATCTTAAAGAATAGTTCGACTCCATGGGATACCCTCCAGCATAGTGAGTGATCAAGATCCTATCTTTACGAGCGAGTTTTGGAAGAGTTTGCAAGAGGCAGTAGGCACACAATTATGCTTAAGCACGACCTATCACCCCTAAACCGATGGTCAGACGGAAAGGGTGAACAGAGTATTGGAAGTCCTCTTGAGATTGTGCATTCTTGACTTTGGAGGGACATGGGAGGATCATCTTCCTTTGGTGGAATTCGCCAACAAAAATAGCTACCAAGCCACCATAGGCATTGCACCCTTCGAAGCTTTATATGGAAGACCATGCTGATCACCAACTTGTTGTTGGGAGTCTACAGACAAGCTCATACTTGGGCCAGACATGATTAGAGAAACCTCAAAAAAGGTGGACTTGATAAGAAGACGGATGAAGGCTGCACAAGATAGACAGAAGTCCTATGTAGCCAAAAGAAGGACCGACCTTGAGTTTAAGGTTGGAGATAGGGTGTTCCTTAAAGTATCTCCTTTCAGGATTGCCATTCGCTTTGGGTCTGTAGGAAAGATAGCACCAAGATTTGTAGGACCATTTCCTATCATTGAAAGGATTGGGACGATGGCTTACATAGTAGAGCTACCCGAGAGACTGGCTGGAGTTCATAATGTTTTTCATGTTTCTCAACTACGAAAATGCTTGCATGAATCTGCGGAAGTGGTGGAGCCAAGTATACTAGAGGAAGTAGAAGTGGAACGAGAAGCGACTGTGAGAAGAGTTCCAACTCGTATCTTGGGTACGGAAGTCAAAAAGCTACGCAACCGTGAGGTCAAGCTTGTTAAAGTTCAATGGAGTGACGCTGAGGAAGACGCGACTTGGGAAACTGAGAGGAAAATACGCGCAGCCTACCCTTTTCTATTTGAGGGTACCTCCTTGATCTCTTTTTCCATATGTTTATTCATGCTTATATCTATCTTTTAAGTATATCTCCTCAGTCCTATTCTTTATCCTTAGGTAGAAACCGATGGATGTAAACATGTATTTGAAACATGTTATGATTGATGGTTGCGAGTGGTTGCAAGTGGTTTCTAGTCGTTTCTCATGGATGCATGTACACACACTTTAGGCACTAGATTGGCTCAATCACTTTCATATTGCATATAAATGTGTGTGCATATTTAAATTAATGGATGTATAATGGTTGGATGTTGCATTCTGATGAATGGTTGTGCACATAGGTAGAAGTAATATGTATCGTTAGGATTCTTTTGCATGCATAATGGACGCATGGCACTATCATGATTTGCATTAAGGAGGTCAACTGAATCAGTGGACTGCCTGATTTTGCATTAGATAAGGAACATATACACACACTTTTTGCATATGTTCATACGGCATTAGAAATCTTGTAAGGACGATGGGTGCCTGTGTTTGATGCTTAAGTAGATGGATGATTGGATGTTAGGATCTACATTCTCCTTAACTTGGAGATTTCGGTGGCGAAATCCTTTAAGGAGAGGAGAATGTAACACCCTGAATTTTTTGTGAATATTAAAATTAACAATCCTAAGAATACTTAATTATTAAAGTGAGAATTAAGGGAAATGGATTGTGGCATTGCGTTCGTCTCGAAATTCTGCTTAGAATAGAGTCCAAGTTTTCGTAAATCGGACTTCATATGAGGAAGTTATGGCCCTCAGAACTTTCAGCAATTTTATATAAATTAAAACAGTTCAGAATAGAAATTCAAAATTCAAAATTTAAATAGGGGAGCAGGCGGGGGGGGGGGGGGGGACTCTCCCGCCCAAGGCCAGGTCGACCCTGGACCTGGGGGTCGACCTACCCTATTAAGGTCGACCAGGGGGTCGACCTACCCCCCTCGGGCAGATCAGAAATGTGACGATTTCTGACTCCTTGCTGAGTCATTAGGGCTGAGGTGGCTGTTCTAGATAACTCTATCTAGTCTGGATGGTTGGGATTGCTCCTACGATAATCTAACGACTTAGGTTGATTCAAACTTCTATAAAAGAGTGCCTAGACTCAAACCCTAAACCTAAACTAAATTTGTCTCTTGCTCACCATGCTGCTGTTAGGATAGTTCTTCTTCCTAAAGCTTAGGGATTAGCAAGTCAGAATTCTAATTCAAAAGACGAACAAATCATTCTCTTCTCTAACCTATCTTTGTGAGTACAATTTATTTCACAAAAATAATTAATAAATTAATTGTGATAAGTAATAGATTGTGGATTACGAGAACATGACTATTAAATCATGTGATGTTATTGTCCATTGGTGAACATATGACAGTTTTGTTATCTTATGTTGGTAGATCTAATTCACGTGTCCAATTATACATGTTTAACTTGATTTATTTTATGCTACTTTGTATGTAAATCTTATGCAAGTTTGGGATGTTAAATCATATGCTAGTTTGTATGTGAATCTTATGCAAGTCTGTGTTTACATATGCTAGTTCGTATGTGAATCTTATGCAAGTTTGGGATGTTAAATCATATGCTAGTTTGTATGTGACTCTTATGCAAGTCTGTATGCGGATTATACACAAGTTTATATGTGAATCAAGTATATACATATGCTAGTATATATGCAAAAACATGTGATAAATTCATATGCAAGTTGTAGGAATCCATATGCAAGTTTAGGTGGAAACTATATTCACATTTTTAGGTGAAAATTATATTCACATATGCAAGTTTAGGTGAAAACTATATTCACATTTTAAGGTGACAATTATATTCACATATGCAAGTTTAGGTGAGACTCGTAATTCATATATGCAAGTTCACAATTTCATGTTTAGATCTATATTTAGATCCATGGTAGTTTATGCAATTATATGATTCTATATAACCATTGTCTATGCAAATTATTGGCTATGCAAATTTATGTTATAATTCCTATTTGCAAGTTAGATCTATTTTTATGTTTTATGCAAATTGAGATGTTTCTTTTTTTATAAGTTAGATTATTTGCGAGTCTAACATATTTCATATTTGAACGTACGAAGACTTGGGGACAATGGGAAAATATTAATTATGTAAATTGTGAATTGACATAAAATGGCTTTAAAAGCATATAATTTAATTGAGACATTAATTGGTATAATTTTTATACCTAAAAAGTATGGACATAATTTAGGTGACAATTACGGACATAGTTAATTTAGAAATTATTGACAATTTGAATAGGGATAATTAATTCATATTGGGGTGAAATAATTTGTAATAATTAACGCCTAAGACACGAGGTTAGACTCGTTTGTGGTGTAAGACTACCCGGACTCGCCCGACAAATCCAGCAACCACAAACGGTAGTCTAATGTGAGAGGTCAAAGGCATAAATTAAATGCGTAACAGTTGTAAAGACACGAGGTTAGACTCGTTTGCGGTATAAGACTGCCCGGACCCGCCCGGCAAATCCAGCAACCGCAAACGGTTGTATAATGTGAGAGGTCTTACAAGGTTACGGTTATAATGAATTAAGTAACACTTAATCAAGTTAAACATGTGGTGGGACATGGGGGTTAAGTGGGTGACATGGGTGACATGTGAAATACGATTAGAAACACTTAACCAAATTGAAACATGTAAGAAGACATGAATAAGAAGGGGTTAAGTGGAAAATTCTAGTGGGGACCTAGCATAGGTGGAAAGCTTCTGTCAAGCATGGGGGACCCTTTTCAAACCAGTAACCCCATTGAGTATCCTTGTGAGCTCGAGTTACATCGATGACGGGACACGCTTATTGGGTTTGATTGTAAGAGGTCAAAACGGGTTAATGGTGGCAACGCATGTCTAATGGGGTCATGTGCGTGCGTGGACCCAGGCTGGTAGGTAAGACGTTGTTGCATCGTGTATATATAAGTCGTGCATTTTTAGTGGTATCAGGTTGCCACTTTGGGTAGTGATACACCCCACTGTGAGACCAGCATGGGTATCTACGAGTTAGAGAGTCGATTGCATGGGGGTAGTGGGTACAACTAGTGGAGATAGGGGCATGCGGCACCTATGGGGACAGCTAGGGGTACACGAAACTACCATTATGATTATTATGTTCAGTAGGTGGGATTAACTTTTAGGGTGACTAGTAGTGGTGCAGTATAGTAGTTATCCTATAGTGATTTGGAGTGAGATTAACGCCAGAATATTCCTCTTGTTTGTTTTGTCTTGCCTACTTGTTTCACAGTCATTCACTATTTTACCAGTTTATGCCTTATCCTAATTACTTTAATAATTATATTGTTAAAGTTATTGGACTCGCCAGACTTTATGTCTAACCCCTTTGTTTTCGCCTCTTTTCTTCCTCCCCCCCTAGGTTCTCAGGGTGGGAGTAGTGCTAGTGGAGCTTGATATTGGATCTTTCTCTCTCTTTGGAAGTGCTTGGATTGCTGAAAGTAAAGTTCAGCTCATCTCTTTTATGGCTACCTATGTTGGGGTTATGCTTTTTTACTTTATGTACTTAGAAAACAATTTGTCAAGATGGTTACTAAGTGTACTTGGTTTTACTGTTGGTTTATGGTGTTGATGTAATCAAACTAATTTTTCCACTGCAATAAAAGCTGTTTTAAAATTTTCAAGTACCAATATATGTATCTGTCTTGTTATATTCTGTTCTATTCACCAATAATACTCCATTAAAATTAATGCATTCACTTTAAGAGTGACATTAATGGATGTGGAGTGTTACACTCCCTCTCATGGAGGTTCGGGTCGTGGATCTCTCCAGGTGAGTGGATCGGTTCGATGCCTCCGTTCACGATCGGGTCGAGGTCGGGTAGGGTGATCCGATCTGGTCCAGTTCCTGCATATTTCCTGCACTTTGTCCAGCGAGATGTTTACGCCATTCGATGGCGTTTTCGACCAATCTAACATTTCTAGACAATCACAAAGCATACCATACAGTCATAGAAACTTGTAGAATTGACCACAAACACCAAAATAATAATTTGATAGGTTAAAATGGATCAAACATAGCCAAAACCCCATATCTTCCCTTAAGCGTGTTTAAGAAAAACTAATGACAGGATTAGTAAAACTTAACCAAATTAACCAAATTTTCTAAAAAGGCCTAAAACAATATTTCCAAAATCTATAAATATTTTTCCAAAATTTAATCATGTTTAAATTCGCTAATTAACACTAATTACCTTTAATTAACCATAATTAGTGAGGAACTATGCAAATCACTCACCTTAGCCACAAACAAAATACCAAATCTAAAATTATCTTCTGTTTGGCGCCATCCCCGACGCTATACAGTAGTTCTGACCTTGATTTGGTGTTATTTCCCTTTGATTTGATGTTGCTAAGCTTAATCCTTGATTAGAGAGTGATTACAGGTGATTATAGATGTTGGAGGTCATTGTTAGGGTTCCTATGAGGTAAATGGCGGCTAGAAAACTGAAATGAAATGAAAACCAAACTCATTTCAGCCTCCCCATAACCCTAATCACGAAATGGGTTATGGGCCCATTCACCAATCACCTCATTTGGCCCGGTTAAGCAGTTTTTCACTTTCCAAACGTTATTTCAGCCATATCTCCCAAACGGTAAGTCCGTTTTTCACATATGACCACTCTACGGAAAGGTAAACCATCATTCGGATCTAATGGAAGTGGTTTCTGGTCAAATCTCCTTTCCAATCAAAAGTTATAGCCGAAACAAGATCAGCTAGGGGCAAAACGGTCATTTAAAAATCGACAAAAATCATGAACATGGGAAATGACCCCAGTAGTCATCTCCCAACGTTACATGACCATTTGACTTCATATGAGAAAGAAATAAATATTCTACGATCCTTCGATGCGTAGAATGCGGGTCGTTACATTTTCCCTATTATGATCTTACCTCTCTCTTTCAACACAACGAAGTCTTGAGTCTATTTAACCCTCGTAATAATGACGAAGTATGTTATCCCAAACTCGTCAGGATGATCTATGCGAATCTCAATCATGGATTTTTCGAAGTAAACGAAGACCAAATATGGAGTAGTGTCAAAGGCACTCAAATTGTTCTCGATGCCGAACTCTTAGGCACTATTCTAAATTGTAGAAGCACGGTCTTGGATTTTGTTATCGATGAAACCGATTTGAAAACCTATCAGGACATATTTGAAGATGGTGCTCCAATGGAACTCAAAAATCGCTTCATTCGTCCAAAAACGAGAATTGTCAACCTTCTCCTTCAATATACCATCACTCCCCTTTCCGGAAATTTCAACAATCCAACTCTCAAAGTAGAAAAGGCTCTCTTTGCTATTATGGGTGGATATACTATCAATTGGGCCAAAATGATCTTATATGAAATTAAGCCCGTAGAATTATCATCAAGAGAAAACGCTCTCTACTATGGTGTTTATGTCGCTCATATTTTCAAGTACTTTAAGGTTGATCTTCATGGAGATGAATTTGTGCTTAGAAAAGTGTTTGACCCATCAAACATTAACCTCATGAAAATTCGTCTCACTTTCAAATCATATGAGACATTCGAAGCCAAACAAGCTCGAATGCAACAAGAACAAGAGCCAATGAAATTCGAAGAAGAAGAAGAAGAGGCTTCTATATAAAGTGTTTAGTATCAAACCGATACTAAATGTGTAACGACCCGACTTTTTTCCCGGTTTTCGCCGGTAATTAAACCAACTTAAACCATTCATAAAGATGGATAGTTAGGGGTACTTACGCATTTGCACAAAATAAAAAGAACTTTTCCATTATTATTAAAATAATTTTACATCAGAGTTACAAGAGGTACATCAGAGTACGTCGATTACACAGCCGAAAAGATATTAAACTCAGTGGAAGGATGTGAATGCTCCAAGACATAATAGCTCCAGTTAAAACCAGAATCCTGCTCCAACTAACTCCAAGACTAAATCTGCGAACCAAACTACTAGGCTGCCCGTGTAAAAATTATGCGCACCCCGAGTTTTGGTGTAGGAACAATAAACTCCAGGTTAGTCATGGGACTGGTGTGAGAACTCAAAATAGTTGTTTTTAGGGTTTATTTTAAAGTTAGTTAATTCACCGGACCACGCTGCTAATGCATAATGGGTTTACTCCATGTGAATACCAGTGCATAGAAATACGTAATGACTTTTTGAAAAATGAAGCTATCATAAGTTTGTCCCACATCACACAATGCAAGCGCATACCTGATCTGCGAGTTTTGCCTTATGATAATCAAAAATGCCTTCATGCGTGAAAATCCTCTTTTACTACTATATATAGTGTGAAAAACCTTTTCGCAAATGAATGTATTAATCCTAGCTAGCATAATGCCACAACCCAATATACTGACAATTCTGCCGGTAACCATCAAGATATACAATCAAAACCGTACAGGCTCGTAGTGGAGATTGGGTTTTCAACCTGATGGTTCCTGCTACTAAAGATCATTCGTGGGCTCACAAACTTTTTTGCGTGCATCATCCCAGTACTTGCGGATAACGTCTAGACTTGGGCTCCGTTATACTAACCCACCATACATGAATCAGAGTACCCAACAAATAGCTTCCCAGACTGGGGACTTCGTAGTACCCTTTCATCATGACATCTCGGTGCATCGAACATACAAAACGAACATAAAAATTTGAACACCAGTTTACCATCAATCCGGGGAGTAAGGTTCGTCGAGGTTACGATACACAAAGCTACGCTTAAATAAGCCATGCTTTCATCAACCATAGCTCATCACATAACTTAAGTATGCCACATTGTCTATTCACTACGCATCACTGATTTCCATCAATATATAACCTCTAAGCTCATACATCTTAGAGAAGGGTGTTAAGCAAGAGAATAAATTCTCCGCCACCAAGCAGATATATTAATAAAGATTAGTGCTATGCAGTCAATTACAATGTCAGACACACAATCCATACATATCCGTTCTGGGTCTGAACGAAACAACAATCCGGAATTCCTTCACATACGTTTGGGCTTCTTGCCACTTGGCTGATATATAAAATCCATCTGCGAATGGGAGCCAACCATTCGAGACATTCAGCAAATCGCCCTAGCGGCATGAAGGGTCCCGGTCTTCAATGTCGTCTTTAATATCTTCAGCTTCTCCACAACGTCTTATTATTACTTAGAATGGTTTTCGAACATACGTCTGATCCCGGTTTTTCCAAATAATTAGCACAATTTTAAAAAAATACGATTACGGAACATACATGCTTTCAACCAAATCTCCTTCGATCTTGGATTTTTTAAATTAAACTTCTTTAAATCCATTCTCAAATTATAATAAAATCCATATTTAACCTTTCACTTTTAAAACACATCCCTTAAATCAAAGATAATTTAGCCTTATAGCCTTAATTAATTTTCCATTTAATAACAAAAACCCAGTTTCTTTTGAAACCCCTTACCCCACATTTCAACCCTAGTTTCAAATTAAATTGGTTTTCGAACATTCAGTTCTATAATCTTTACTAAAAGATTATACTTCATTCCCATTTCCTTTTTTTTAATTTCCACAAATCAAAGATTTGATTAAATTCCCAAATCTCGATATGAATTTCCACAACTCAATCCCATTGGGTTTCAAGAATGATATTATTGAAGATATGATTCACGATAAAACCCAAATCAATCATTATTGAACATAAGTTACACATAAATTGTATCTACCTATATTCGATATAAATTCTCATAATCAACGAATACTATAAGTGGAATAACGATATAATAATAATACCTTCAAATTCCTCAAATAGTATACGTTTACACCACAGAATTTCATATCAAATATCTGAAGATTATTTCTATCCAACTTATCCCAATCAACTTAGGAAATGCATATCTTAATTTAAAGATTTATCCAACTCTTTGACATTAGATCTAGATAGAAATATCATCCACTTCTAATTAATATTAATCTTTGTATTCAACTTACACTATAAGCGGAATAATGGTGAACTTCCTTTTAAATTCCTCAAATAGTAAGAGTCATCTTCTACTGAATTAATATCAAACATCCGAAGATTTATCTCCAACCATATACAAACATTGAAAATCTGTTTTAATATTAAATAAATCAATTTAATTTCCATATAAAACATTTTCAATACTTTTAAATATTTGAAAACATTCCACAAATCATTTAAAAATGATTACTTATAGTTCGGAAATAGCTTGTGGGTTAAAAACTTCTAAATAGATTGTTTCCGAAGAAAGCATTACAATGGGGTTTTTAAAAGCGTTACAATAGGGTTACAAAACAATTATCTTAATTACTTCAATCAAAATATCGTTTATCTCAGTCAAAACTAAATTTACCATTCAAAACATTTTTACATAGTTTATAATGCTTTTACCATTTTTGTAATGACCCAGATTTTCGTAACATCGGAGTTGACTATATACATCATACGTCCAACCCAAATATCACGAAAATACGAAACATTTTTTTTTAGAAGAAAGAGGTAGAAGAAGAACAGAAATAACAACACAGAATCTCACATCCCAGCGGAACAAAATATAATATATCATAACTTTTGAAATACAAAATTTCAACTGTATAACATACACTTACCAGAGTACAACACTTACAACACAACGGAACAACACTCTATATAACTAACGTTGAAGCCTCCTGCTCTAAGCTCCTTTAGATAGATCTGTAAAATCCTGAACTACTTGACTGCCCATGCAAATTTAGGCACCCAAGAGTTTAGGTAGAACAAAACAAATAAACTCCGGGTCAGTCATGGGACTGGTATGAGTAAACAGTTTAAAACAGTTTCAGAAAACTAATTGATATCTCATAAGACCACGCCGTATAACACGGAACGGGTTTTTCCCTTATGAGAATCCAAATACTTGATTTAACTTTCAAAATTCCTTTGAAAGGAACTATAATCTTTATATCAAAACTCTTTTGATATTATAATAATGTCTAAATCAAGTAGATAACAATCTAGTGAAACGTTTGCATCTCACGTTCCACATATATAATTACAATCATAAACCGCAAGCACGTATTGGGTAATTGATTTCCAACTATGACAAGGTATGGAACCACCTTCCGCTGGTATATCTCTAGAGTAGAATACACCGAGTTCAACAAGAACATCTTGCAACTCAGCCACACATGACCGACCACTCATTTCGCTTGAGTGTATCGAATGTATATCACCAACGGTTGGGATCAGCAACCGTTTCCCGAATGGGACAGCAACGACAATAGATTTTTAGAAGTAAACGAAACTCTAGATCAGGTGATTATACACCCTAATAGGTGCGACCTACATAGCCATGTTGCCTGCCCGATTTCTGTCATTTACCGGTTGATGAGGCTAGAAGCTACGCTTTATCATCACACCAGATTCACATCGAATGTCACATCGTCAGATCCATCGAAAATCACTAATTGATGTCTACAACAGTACATTACGTGTCAGCTAAAGAAGTTTCCTTCTCCGCTTCCACTCTTGGTACGGTTGAAGAAATCAATGTACGTGACCTTTCTGGAAATACTCTGTCAGACATCCATGAAGATATGTGCCCTCCAGAGGAATGATTATTTCATTCAAAGGATCAGAGGGAGAATCCAGAAGGGAGAGCCCTCAAGTTTTCAGATAGATAAAGGAGAAGTTCTGAGGCTGAAAGGGAGAATATGTGTTCCTAACATACCTGAGCTCAAAAGAGAGGTGCTAGATGAATGCCATAAATCTAAATTTTGCATCAATCCTGGTGTGAGTAAAATGTACAACGATATCAAATGCACTTTTTGGTGGAAGGCAATGAAGAGGGATATTTCTTTGTATGTTAGCAGATGCCCTACTTCTCAATTGGTCAAGAGCGACCAACAGAAGCTAGCTGGATTGTTGCAACCGTTGGAAGTCCCAGGTTGGAAAGGGGAACAGATTTCCATGGATTTCATAGATGGTTTGCCGCGAACTAGGAAAGGTAATGACAGCATTTGGGTAATCGTTGATCGCTTAAGATATACCTGTCAGATCCAATAGAACCGCTCAAAGTCTAGCACAGATATACTTCAAAGAAATCATTAAGCTGCATGGAATTCCCATCAGCATAGTCAATGATAGAGACCCGATATTTGCTAGCAAATTCTGGGAGGCTTTCCAGACAGAATTGGGAACGAAACTGAATATGAGCACCGCTTATCACCCTCAAACAGATGGCCAGACTGAGCGGGTGAATAGAATTCTAGAAGATTTATTGTGGGCTTGTATAATTGATTTTGGTGGGTCATGGGAAGATCACTTGCATTTGGCCGAATTCTCATATAACAATAGCTATCAAGCAAGTTTGGGAATGTCGCCATTTGAAGCATTATATGGCAGATTGTGCAGATCTCCAACATGTTGGGTAGAACCTGGCAATAGACTTGTGTTAGGACCCGATATGATTAGAGAAGCATCTAATAAAGTCGACTTCATCAAAAAGCGATTGAGAACCGCGCAAAGCCGACAGAAAAGCTATGCAGATTCTAGAAGAAGAGATTTGACATTTGTTGTTGGTGACCATGTTTATTTGAAAGTTTCTCCAATGAGAGGAGTAATCAGATTTGGCAAAACTGGGAAGTTGGCACCGAGATTTATTGGTCCCTTTCCTATACTCGAACGAATTGGAACTCTTGCTTATAGGGTTCAATTACCAGATTGGTTTCCTGGAGGGCATAATGTATTTCACGTATCTCAACTTAGAAGACATGTGCATGATCCAGATCTTGTTGTAGAAGAAGCAGCGAAACATGATATAGATATAACTCCAGAATTAGCAGTCAGAAGAGAGCCATTAAAGATTGTTGGCAAAGAAACTAGAGAGCTAAGAAGCAAAAAGGTTCATTTAGTTAAAGTGCAGTGGAGTAGTGATCCTAGAGACTGTACTTGGGAGACTGAGGAAAGCATTAGGCAAGCTTACCCCAAATGCAGAGTGGACATCTCTGACTAACTCCGGTGCAAGGTACCTTTACAATACTTTGCATTTACATTTTGTTTCCTACTTTAGTTGTTTCCTTTTCGAGGACGAAAAGTTTTAAGTGGGGGAAATTGTAATAACCCAGAAAATACGGGCCAATTTAAAATTTTTAAATTGGACATTTCAAAGGAATTTGAACAATTGAAATAGAATATTTCAATAAAATAGTGAATTAGAAATGGTGAGTCATCTTGAAAATTTGAATTCAAATTTTGACTAACTGTGCAGGGTGGAAAATATAACGGATTTTAGTGAAACCAAAAATATTTAAATCTGTTGATCAATACTTTTCTAAGGAATCTGAAAAATCGAAGTTTCATAACTGGAATCAAAAGTGATGGCCGAACGAATTTTCAGAAAGGTCGCTACATAGAATATATAGCCCTGGAAAATTGATATTTTGCAAACGACATCGGAATTCGACGAAACCACTTTTGTTGGATCCGGGATGTCAAACTATTGCTAGGTTTCAAATTTCATAATTTTTGAAGCTAGTATGTGAGCGTGGCAAAAGAAAATGCGTTTGGTCAATTTTTGTTAAATTGGATCGACCAGAAAATGGCTATTTTTCAAACAATCTCAGAATTCGAGAAACTAGTTTTGTTGGGACCGTAGCGTCAAGACGTAGCTAGAATTATTTTTCTAGAATTTTTCGAATCAGTTTGTGGCCCTGGCAAATTGAAATGTATGTTCAAAGTTAAAAATTAAATGTTTTATACTTTAATTTGAAAAATAACTGACTATAACAGTCGAATTGGCCAACGAAACATATCCCATTGTGTCCGGGATGGCGGTATTTAACTGGGGACGACGGTCGTTGGACTTGAAAAGGAGTTCGTTGGATAAAACACTATTAAAAAATTTAATAAAACCCTAGGCCAATAAGAATTTTTCTTTCATAAATTAAAATAAAAAAAAACAAAAAAACCTGCTTCCCTCTGAAACGAACGGCGAAACCCGTTCCAACCTTCCCCAACCGATCACCGCCGCCACAGGCGATGATACCCCGCGCCACCACCCAGAATCGAACCGCCTCCTCCTCCTCTTCAAATCCGACCAACTCTCTCCACCTCTCGTCAAGCCAGCGTCGCGAATCGAGCCCAGGATGTCGTCGACTTCCCAGCGCCGCCCCGATCGCCACCGAGCCACCCCAAACCGCCACCGACAGGACCGCCTCTCCTTCCTCTTCCACGTTAACACCTCCGATCATCCCCTCGTGCCACGGATTTCGCGAAAACCGCAACCCTAGTTTCGAACCACTTAGAAAGGTGAGTCCTTTTTGATGTTTGCACTTTGAAAAATCATATCTTTTTGGTGTGTTGACGAAATTCGATGGAACAGGAAACATCGGGACCGCAAGAAAGCTCTCTACCACATAGAAGAAGCTGCAGATTTTTCTGAGTCATCTACGATTTTTAGCACTCCGAAAACCAATGTGAGAAATCTAAATTAAATGAATTTGAATGGAAAATGTCGTGTATAAATTATACAAGCGAAATATAAATTACACACGTGTTGTATACCTCATGTAAATGCGTGGTGTAAGCTATATAAGCGAAGTATGAATTATACATGCATAGAATAATTGATATATGTGTTGAAATGCAAGTGAAATATAGCAATAATATATATATATACTCCCCTCGTCCATAAACCATGGACGATATTTATTGTTGTGAATTGGTGTGAAATATTGGATGAAAAATATGAATGGTTGAATAATTGGTTGTGGTTGAAAAATACCCATTGGTGATAGAAATGAATTGGAAATAATTGTGGAAATAAAAATAAAACATGCCGCCTGCGTGCGAATTAGATGCATGAATCCCCATTGTCAAAAACCGCGAGGGTTTAAGGTAGAGCGAGGAGCCGTACTAGGGACGGTGCCGGTTTTAACTACCCTGCCGTTATGCTGCCGAAATTTTGAATAATATTTATGTGTTAGAATTATTTTCATATGTTGAAATTATCTTCATGCGTTGAAATTAAAGTCATATGTTGAAACTATATCCATGTGTGGAAATGTTCATGTGTTGAAAAGTGATGCGTGAAAATTAAATTCATTTGTGAATGAATGAAGTGTTTAAACAATAAAAATCACCTTTTTATAATATATATGAAGTATGTAAAATATTCGCCTTATATATAAATAGTTTCAAAAATAAAAATTTCATCTTTCCTATATGAATAACATAAATAAAATATCCATGTGTGGTGGTGCTCATGTGTTGAGAAGTGTGTGAATTGGAAAAGTTCATGTGTTGAATAAAAAGATCGAACAATAAAAATTACATTTTTATTGAAACTATGAAGTGTTGAAAGCATTCATTTGTCGAACAAATATTTTAAATGATAAAAATATCATTTTTATCATATATGTGATATGCTAAAGAGATGCGGACATTGAAATAAATATTTGTGAATGAAATATTATTTTTAACATGCATAGGAACTAAATAAAATAGTCATGTGTTGATATCTATTTTAGTTCGCCAAAATTATCATCTTTGAAATGTGAAGTGTTAAAAATAGCCACTTGTTCAAATAAATATGCATGAGTTGAAATATACATTAATTAGCTAATGATATGATTTTTGCCTATGTATGCAACATTAGAATGAATGGTCTTTTTAGACCGAAGTAAATAAAATATGAAGTTGAATGGAAAATGTGAAATGATAAGAATAGTATATATTTAAATGCATATTTATTGAACAGGTTATAGCAAAGGGGCTAGAGAAGAGGAATAAAATTTTGGGCCCGACAAATAGGTACACATTTACTGTTTTGTTTGGGTGAGGATTTTATGAGCCTGTTGGCTAGCCGCTTGGCTTTTTCTTTTTCTTTTTTTGACATGAGACGCCTTGTGGCTATTTGGGAATTTTCCCAGCCCCTCCCGTACAAAGGAGGTTATGGCGAAATTTTCCAAAATTTAAAGGCGTTGGTGAAATATTTGAAGTGAAAATGATATAGGAATTTTTGAATGAACTATATTTATATAAATATATAAATATAAATAAAATTAAAATGAAACGTGGCCGTGTAGTTTGTGTTTTGAAATCGTGATTTCAAATGACTAGTGTGGGAAATCCGACCATTGGATTTTCCCAAAACCGCAACCGTTGGGTTCGCCTTGGAAATATCTTTCCAACGGCACCAACATTGTGAAGATCCGACAGTTGGACCATCTGAAATGTTTAATTCAAATCTGAAGAAAAACAGCGCCAGAATCGATTATATTTATATATATGTATAAATATAATTAAATTAAATCGAATAACGACGCTGCAGTTCGTAAATTGAAATCGTAACTTCAAACGACGAGTGTGGAAGATCCGACCGTCGGATTTTCCCAAAACTGAAACCGTTGGATTCGTTTTGAAATGACCTTCCTAATGATTTAAAATTTGTGAAGATCCAACAGTTATATTTTCAGATATGTGTAAAACAAATTTAGTGAAAAACAGCGCCAGTGCATCGGCACAACCTGAAACGTCGTTTAATTAAATATGGCCGTTTTAAAATAAATAAAAATGCCGATATATCGTTATAAAATAATATAGACGATGTAGAGTGGAAATAAACCAATTTCGTTGTGTTTGCTTGAAATGTGATGGTTGAATGTATTTAACATGAAAATTATAACTAAAGAACTGAAATGTGAATGTTGAATTGTCCAACCATGTGATTAATTGATTTGAAAATCTAAATATACGTGGGTTTTTTGAAAAGGCCGAGTTCATCTCATTTCAAATAATCGATCGCCGTTGAGAAGTCGAAGAGTCGAAGACGGTTGAAGATCGACGATCTTCACATCGGATGGATGGGCTCTACTGATGCTCGTGATTGGAGTAGCTACCGTGAAGGAGTTGAAGTAGTAGCCGTCCAGACATACTGTTGATTGTACGGATATGCGAGGAATTGGTGCCTCCGGTTTCGTTCAGACCCAGAACGGACTTGTAAATGGACTGTGTGTCTGACATTGGATTTTGTTCTGTGCTGATTGATCTCTGTTAAATACATATCTGTTTGGCGGCGGAGGATTTATCCTCTTGCTTAACTCCCTTCTCTGAGACGTACGAGCTCATAGGTTATGTATTGGTAGAAATCAATCGCATGGAGTGGATTGCCTGTGTGGCACACCTAAGTGGCATATGATAAAGGCTTCTGTTGCAAAGCAAAGTCCTTTGGTTGATGATCAAAGCATGGTCGGTGTGACGTAGCTTTGTGTGTAGCGTGAATTCGCGAGCCTCACACCTCGGTATGAGTCAAAAACGAGAGACTGACTGCAGGGAGAGCACGACATTTCTTTCTAGCTAAGGTGGTGTCAGTGACCTACCAGCCCTGACATTATACATACTTTCCACCTGTGTGGTTATTGGAATGCGAGGCGCCTCGATATAGGTCTGTAAGGACCAGGAAACGTGTGTTCAGGAATAACTAATCCTCAAAAGTAGGAGGGGACCGGCCCTGAAGATCCAAGGATCATAGTGGGGTCCTGGGACATTTGCTAGAGTGTCTCGAATCGGAGAGGAGCTTTCCCCTTTCCTTGACTCATGAAGGAATCCAATTTCCAATACAAAATATGCGAATGTGATTGTATTACTAGTATGGCGACATGATATATGGTACCCATGCCATCTAGGATTGATATTTATGATTGAATTTGCTTTTAAAACATATATGCATTAGTAATAATATCAAACACTTTTGTTTTATACGTATGAAGCATTTTTGGCCATTATAAGGTAAAACTCTATCCTCCGGCTTGCTTTGCATTGTGTGATGGGACCTGAGTCTTATAATGGCTTCATTTTATATAAAAAGCACTGCGATGATTTAATCATTTACTTTATTTCATGCACTAGCACTCATTGGAGTAAACCCGTTCCACGAAAGTAGCATGGTCCTTTGATTTGCCTTATTAGTGTTGTTAATAAGTTAAGTAGATTTCTCATACCAGTCCCATGACTGACTCGTAGTTTGTTTCACCTTGCAAACTCGGGTGCCCTTATTTTCACACGGGCAGCCTAGTTACAGGTATCTGGCGCACTTTTGGCTCATGGCGAGGCTTGACTACACCGTGCTGACCTTGATTTTCTCTACCATTATTGTATATATATATTATGATTCTGCCATTGGCGATGTGGACTGATATTTATTTTGTGTACTCTTTATGTATGATTTCTGTAACGACCCAGAAAATCTGAACCAATTTAAAATTTTTAAATTGGCTAAAATAATGGATTTTAAATATTTAAATAAATATTTTAAATAATAGCGATGAAAACTGAGTTTGAATCGACAATTGAAAACGAATATAATTAATTATAATTACAAACAGGGCTTGAAAAGGCGCTGAAGTTTCAAAAATTGAATTCAAACTTTGTCGGACTGTATCGGGTGCAAAACAATCCGGAATTTAGTGAAACCAAAAATAATGGAATCTAATTGATAATATCTTTCCAACGAATCTGACAAATCGAAATTTGATAGCGGGAATCAAAAGATATGTCCAATTGAAAAATTCTGAATAGTCGCTATGGAATTCAGGCCCTTAAAAATGGACATTGTGCAAACGACCTCTGATTTCGACGAAACCACTGTTGTTAGATCCGCAGTGTCAAGTTATTGCTAGGTTTCAAATTTCATAATTTTTCGAATCAATATGTGAGCGTGGCAAAAGAAAACGCGTTTGACCAGTTTCAGTTGATTTTAATCGACTGGAAACTGGCCATTTTTCCAATGGTCTCAGAATTCGACGAAACTAGTTTTGATAGGACCGTATCGTCAATACGAAGCTAGAAAATATTTTTCAGGAATTTTCAAGTTAGTATGTGACCCCGGTAATTTGAAATGTACGTTTAAAATTCAATATTGTGATTTAAATGTAAATCTAACGGAAACTGATTGTAACAGCCGAATCAACCTACGATATATATCCCATTGTGTTCGGAATGGGGGTAATACGCTATGGGCGACAGGCGGTGGGCCTCGTTTAGAGGTCGTATGAAAAAGTCAACTTTATATATAAAAAAAATTAAATTAAATAAATAATTAAATTCCCCTTATATTCTCTCCCTCCCCTTTCCTTCTTGGTCAACCGACAGTCAAACGAAAAAAAAAACCCCAGTCGAACCCGATTCCCATTCGCGCCTCCCCCCTTTGCGGCGCCACCGCGCCTCGACGGAGCTGCGCCCACCCCCTCCCTCCTATTCGATCCCGTTCCCCATCCTCTCGACTCTCTCTCCTCTCACCCAGACGAGAACCCGCATCCCTCCCCTCTGTGAAAAATACGATGCAGCCACCGCACCGCCTTCACGTTCTTCGACAACCACCTGCACCGACACCCTTTCTTCTCCTCCTCCTGAAACCGACGTGAAGCCCCTTCCTCCGATTCAACCAACAAATCCCCTTTTAGCACTGTGAGTTTTTATTTAATTTTATTTTCAGTTTTATTTAAAACATAAATAAAAATCTGATTTTTAACTTGAATGAAGATTAGATTTGTATTGTATAAAGGTTAGATTTTTAATTAAATAAAGAGAGGGTTTAGTGAGGTAAAAATATGATTTTTACTTCGAGAAAAATATAATTTTTATATTTAAAGTATTAAAAATATAATCTTTACTATATAGAAGTGGTAGAAATATGATTTTTGTTTAAGTAGAGGATTAAAAATATAATTTTAACATGATAGGAATATTAGAAATACCATCTTTATATGTGTAGAAAAATAAAAATGTGATTTTTAAAATCTATATAATAGCATAGTAAAAATTCGATTTTTATCTATATAATAGCATAGTAAAAATTCGATTTTTATATATTGAATAGCATGATAAAAATTCGATTTTTATATATTGAATAACGAAGTAAAAATTCGATCTTTACATATGTAGTGAATACGGGCAACGAAAGCGACGAAAGGCGAGAACGGTGAAGATTTATGCAAAGAAGAGTCGTGGGATTGAATTAGCTAATCGGTGAGAATTTCTCACTCTTCAAATTCTTTTTCTAGCTGTATATATATGTGTTGAAATAAAAGTGAATTGCTATATATAAATAAATATAAATATATATATATATATATACGCCCCTCGTCCACAAACCATGGACGATATTTATTGATTGAAATTGTTGTGAAAATTGATTGATAGCGAATGATTGTTTGGGATTGTTTGTGGTTGATATTGATTAATTGAGGTTGAAAAATACCCATTTGTGGTCGAGAAATATTTGGTTGAAACCACATAGGATTAGTTTTGTGGAAATGAAATAAATATATACATGCCGCCTGCGTGCGAACTAGATGCATGATTCCCATTGTCAAAAACCGCGAGGTTTTAAGGTAGAGCGAGGAGCCGTACTAGGGACGGTCCCGGTTTTAACTACCCTGCCGTTATGCTGCCGAAATTTTGAATAATATTCGTGTGTTTGAATTATTTTCATTTGCTTAAACTATATTTATTCATTGAATAGAAAACCTTCATGTGTTGAATCGATATTCATTCGTTGATTAGAAATTCATGTGTTGAATGGTATTCGCGTTTTAAATATAAAAATCACATTTTTATCTATATATAGAAACTATAGAAAACCTTCATGTGTTGAATTGATATTCATTCGCTGATTAGAAATTCATGTGTTGAATGGTATTCATATTTTGAAATAAATTGTTTGATAATAAAAATCACCTTTTATCGACTATATGAACCGTGTAAAATAATCTCGTTTTGAAAGAAATTGTTTTATAAGAAAAATCCTATTTTTATCACCAATATGAAGTATATAAAATAATAGTGTTTTGAAATGAGTAGTTTTACAATAAAAATCACATTTTTATTATATGCATGAATCGTTAAAATGTGAAGTGTTAAAAATAGCCACTTGTTCAAATAAATATATATGAGTTGAAATATTCATTAATTAGCTAATGATATGATTTGTACCTATGTATGTAACATTAGAATGAATGGTGTTTTTAAACCAAATAGAAATCAAATATGAAGTTGAATAGAAAATGATAAATGATAAAAACTGTATATATATGTACATGCATATTCATTGAACAGGTTATAGCAAAGGGGCCAGAGAAGAGGAATAAAATTTTGTGCCCGACAAATAGGTACACATTTACTGTTTTGTTTGGGTGATGATTTTATGAGCCTGTTGGCTAGCAGCTTGGCTTCTTCTTTTTCTTTTTGAAATTAGAAGGACCAGGAAAGCTATTTGCGATTTCCCGATGCTCCCGGTGCAGGGGAGGTTACGGCGAAATTTTCCAAAATTTTAAGGCGTTAGTGAAATATTTGAAGTGAAAACGATATTGAAATCATTGAATGAACTATATTTATATAAATATATAAATATAAATAAAATTAAAACGAAACGAGGCCGTGCAATTCGTATTTTGAAACCGTGATTTCAAACAACTAGTGCGGGAAATCCGACCGTTGGATTTTCCCGAAACCTCAACCGTCGGGTTCGCCTTGGAAATATCTTCCCAACGGCATCAACCTTGTAAAAATCCAACGGTTGGATTGTCTGGAATGTTTAATTCAAATCTGATGAAAAACAGCGCCAGAAGCGATTATATTTATATATATATATAATTATATTTTTAATCGAATAACGACGTTGTAGTTCGTATTTTGAAATCGAAAATTCAAACGATTGTACCGGGAGATCCGACCGTCGGATTTTCCCGAAACTGGAACCGTTGGATTCGTTTTGAAAGGACCTTTCTAATGATGTAAATTTTGTGACGATCCAACGGTTATATTTTCAGATATGTGTAAATCAAATCTGAAGAAAAACAGCGCCACGGCCGTTTTATGGCCCGAAGCGTCGTTTTGAATAAATTAGCTATTTTAAAATAAATAAAAATAGCGATAATTCGTTATAAAATATCATAAGCGATATGGAATGGAAATAAACTGAATTTGCTCGATTGGTGTGGCTCTTGACTGTTGAATGTATTTGGTGTGAAAATTACATTAAAGAACAAGATTGGTGTTGTCAAATAATTTAACCATTTAAATAAATTGATTTGAAATTCTAAATATACGTGAATTATTTGAAAAGGCCGAGTTAATTCTCATTTCAAATGATTGATCGACGATTAAAAAGTCGAAGATGAAGATGGTGGTCGAAGACCGGAGATCTTCACCTCGTTTGGATGGTAACCGAGGTCCTGATTGGGAGGCATCCCGAAATATGGATAATGAGTGGTGACAATCCAGACGTACGTGGTGATCGATGGGTTTGCGAGGTATTTAGTGCCTCCGGTTTTGTTCAGACCCAGAACGAACTTGTAGATAGACTGTGTGTCTGACATTGGATTTTATTCTGTGTTGATTGATTTCTATTAAATATACATCTGTTTGGCGGCGGAGAATTTATTCTTTTGCTTAACGCCCTTTTCTGTGACGCACGAGCTCAGAGGTTGTATATCGATGGACATCAGTCGCATGGAATGAATTGCTAGTGTGGCATACCTAAGTGGCAAACGATCAGGGCTTCTGTTGAAAAGCAAAGTCTTGTGGTGACGATCAAAGCACTGCCTGTGTGGCGTAGCTTTGTGTATAACGTGAAATCGCGAGCCCCACACCCCGGTATGAACCAGAAACGGGAGATAGGACCTCAGGGAGGGCCTACGTTTCCTCCTAGCTAAAAGTGGCATCAGTGGTTTTACACACCCTGACGAGTTTGACTTATGTGGTTGTTGCTGTTGCGGGGCGCCTCGGTTTGATTGGACGATCCGGGTCCGATGGAGTCACTTGTTGGCTCGCTTACGCCCCAAAGGGCGGCGAAACGTAGTGCTCAGGCATTTTTAATCCACTCCGTATGGACCGGCCCTGTTGCTCCTAGGGTCACTCGAGCTCTGATCCTGAGACGCGGGCTAGGCAGTCTCGAATTCTGTAAGGACTATGTTTTGCCTTGGTTCATGACGGAAATCCAATTTCCAAATACGTGACTGTGCGGTTTCGATTGTATATATACATTTGGCGACATAGTGGCATGGGACGCTCATGTCGTCTATGATTGATAGTTATGATTCGAAATTGTTTTCAAAACATATAAACACTAGCAATAATATCAAATGCCTTTGTTTTTTTCGTATCAAGCATATTTTGGCCGTTATAAGGTAAAAACTCTATCCTCCGGTTTGCGTTGCATTGTGTGATGGGAACTGAGTCTTATAATGGCCTCATTTTTACAAAAAGCATAGCGATGTTTAAAAGAAAGATTTGTTTTAAAGCACTGGCAATCCGATGGAGTAAACCCGTTCCACGAAAGTGGCGTGGTCCTGTGATTAGCCATATTATATATGTGTTGAATAGATTTCTCATACCAGTCCCATGACTGACTCGTAGTTTGTTTCACTCTCAAACTCGGGTGCTCCTTTTTCTACACGGGCAGCCTTGTATTCAGGTTTAGCTGGTTCTTTCTGGATAGCTGGAGCTGAAGATGGATTCTATCATTTATCTCTTTTTATGCTGTTCAGCTCCTATTGTACATATTTTGTTTGTTCTCCGCTGTAGACATTTATGTATAGTTGAACTGTATTTGTACTAAGTAAGATCCTGTATACTGTGTAACTCTGATGATTACTTTTATCCAGTATATTGTTTTGTTCATTATCTGGTGTATTTATTTAATTTTGTTCTGCTATTATCTGTTTCTGTGTTATATTCCTCAGATAACCCTTGTCTCCGTCTGAACGGGATTTGGGGTCGTCTCAATTCCGCCTCTGGCGATGGTGACTGATTATGTATTATATGCACTAAGTTGTATCCTGCACTGTGCTCTCTGATGTGGTGATATCTGTATGATTCCGCTGTCATATGTGTGTAAATTATTCCATTTTATGTTTAGGCTATTATCTGTGATCTGCTAATGATGATTAATGTGTTATATTCCAATGATTATCCTTAACACCGTGTCACGGGGTTTTGGGATCGTCACACTCGGCGCCTCCACGTGATGTATTTCGATCGGAGGTCTGATGGTGTTTTGGGTGGCCGACGGTGGAAGTTCGGTGTCGACGGGTTGGGTTCTTATGCGATGGCCTGGAGCGGGATTTCAACAGGAAGAGGAAAGGGTTAACAGAGAGGGTTAAGTAATTAATTAGATTAATTATGTTTATTTAATTAATAATGTAATTAAAAATATAAACATCTATATCTTGTTCAAACAGAAACGAAATTCAGCGATTTTCGTTGCGTTGGAATCATGACGGGAAATACTACATCGTGGAATAAACCAGATCTGAAACAGGGCACTTTGGAAATTCAGCCAAATCTGAACATGAACGATTTTTGAAAACAAATCTAGGTGAGAAATCTATTTTATTCCGTTCCTTTATAATTGCGATAAATTCTGAATTTATTGTTATAAATTTGCAGTTAATTCATACTGTTATTATTTTGTGTTAATTGTAAATACACATCTGTTCATTTGATTTTGATTGTGGCGATAGAATTGTAAAAAGTTACATTTCTGTTGATTAGAATTAGATTGAACAAATTTATTATTTTGTTCTTAAAATTAACTTTTCTGTTAATTTGAATTAAACTAAACAAAATTATCATTCTGTTTGTTGTACTATCGAAATTGAAATATTCCTATAAATTAGAAATTGGTTTAAACAAAAATACACCATTTTTGTTTATATAAAAAGAATCAAATGTGTATCAAACCAAATTTTGTAAATATGTTGAATTAGAATTTTCAACATATATGAAACACAAAATTTGTTTAACTTGTTAAATTAGCAATTTTTAACATTCAAATGAATCAAACTTTTTATTCATTTGTGTTGAGTCAAATTTTGCAGTAAACAAGAATACATATTTTTGTGTTATTTTGTTGAACTAGTTTTTCAACAAAAACAGAATAAACATTTTTATGTTATTTTGTTGAGCTAGATTTTCAACAAAATAGAATTAACATTCTGATGTAGTATTGTCTACATAAAAGAATAGATTTTTGTAAACCTTCTTTTTCAAACAAAGAAATAGATTTTGTTAAAACATTCTTTTGCAAATATAAATGACAGATTTTTAAGTACCATTCTTTTCAATAAAAAGAAATCATGTTTTATTGTCATATTTGTTTACAATAAGGATTAGAATTAAACATGATTTTCGTTTCTGTTTACATTTAAATAGAACAAACAAAAATTCACATTCTTGTTGAAGAAAATCAACATTTTGTTAAAATTGGATTAGTAAAGAAAATCAACATTTTTCCAAAATATTGATTAGTGAATAAAATCAACATTTTTGCCAAAATATGATTATTGAATAGAAAAACATATTTTCGTCAAAATATGATTAATGGATAGAATAGCATATTTCTGTCAAAATGTGATTACTGAATAGGATTAACATTTTTGTCAAGATTTGATTAGTAAGTAGAATTAACAATTTTGTTAATTAAATTATGTCAGATCAAAATTGACATTTTTGTCAATTAGATTATGTTAGGTAAAAACAACATTTTATTTGAAATATATTATGCATATAAAGACAACATTTTTGATTTAAACATGTATATAAATAAAAATCACATTTTTATTTGAAATGTGTTTTGTAAACAAAAATATACATTTGTGTCATATTTAAAAGAATGAATAAGAATGAACATTTTTGTCATATTTGAAAGGATGAATAAGAACGGTCATTATTGTCAATTTAAAGGAGTGGATTGGAAACATTTATGTTTGTCAATTTAAAGAAATGAACACTTTTGTCAAAGAAAGATTAGCGATAAAATAACACTTTTGTCAATGAAAGATTAGCACATTTTTGTCAAAAGAATGGTTAGTGAATCAAAAATGAATATCTTTGTTCACTAAAAAGGAATTATACAAAAATATTTTTATACATTTAAAGTACAAATTGAAATTGTATATTTTTATACGTTAAAAAGTTATGAATTGAAAATGTATATTTCATACATTAAAAAGAGAATGAGTTAGGAATGAACATTTTGTTTACATTGGAAAGATTATACAAAATCAACATTTTGTAACATTGAAAAGATTTTACAAAATTATCATATTTTGTAACATTGAAAAGATTATACAGAATTATCACATTTTGTACATTAGTATGAATTTGACAAAATTATCATGTTTTGTACATCGAAAGGAATTAGACAAAATTACATCATTTTTGTCACTTGAAAAGAATTGAAATGAAAGAGTAGATTTTTATTGTCATTTTTTCACAATAAAAAGAATTGAGACATTTGTCTGTGATATTGTATTTTTGATGTGTTAAATATATTGTTAGAATATTCAAATTGAATTTTACACTTCCATTTACAAGTCATCCGACTTGTCTATGTGATTGGGTCGATAATTTTCACACATCGCCCAAGTGCACAAATAATTTATTATTTGTTTGTTGGATGAAACCCCACACGGGTGTTAGGATGATATTTGATCTACACTAGTCCCAATATTTTGTGTAGAATCCACTCTGGTTGTTATTTGAATGTTTGATCATTATTTATCATGATTGTTGATTTCATGCAATGTTTGTTGTTGATTTGAGTCACATCCCAATAAAGAATATTCTAGAAAAAAAAACATTTTAGAAAATATTTTAGGAAAAGAACATATTTTAGAAAAATATATTTTTATTGAAATAAACTAGTTATTCACTAGAATAAATCATTAAATCTAAGTTAAATGAAGTTTTTCCAACTTGCTAATATTTAATTGAAATTAAATTAGATAATTTGGATTTTGGGTTTGTCGTGAATAGTGTTTTAAATAACACTGTTCGTAAGCCCCGTATGAAAAGAATAATCTTTTAATTCATATTATTAAAGTTTTCAATTATATTTTATAATTGAAATAAGATGAAATGTGTGTTGGGTTTATTGTGAACCATGTTTTTAAGTGACATGTGTTCTTTAACCTAACTGACAGTGAAAATATGATTTGGAATTTATAAATCTTTTATTAAGATTTAAATAGAAAATTCCCAAAGGTAAAGTTTTCCAATTTAATATATTAAATTGGAATTGAATAGAATTCGAATTAATTATAACCGAGATAAGCTTCTGTAGAAGACCGATTCTACATATGGAATTTAAGAGGCCTTGCCGTTATTCCATTTATATTATTGGTTATATACAGAAATTTATAATGATTATATATTGATTTGATTTCTATGAAGATTCCATATTTTATGAAAGACGAATTTAGGATTACCGTGAACTATGTTTTAAATGACATTAGTTCTTTAACCCAGTTAAGAATAAGATTTATTTCTTAAATCTAAAGAATCATTTAATAATGATTTTTGATATTTAAAACCAAATGGTGTTCTGAATAAATCTTTAAAGAAAGATTTAAGAGTAAATGTAAAGAATTTATCTTTGATAGAATAATTTGAATATTTTATTTAAAAGAATATTCTGAATTGGAATGAGACATTGGATGTGTTTTATAGTACTTGATTTTTATTATAAAATACGTGAGTTATTCGAAAAAACCGGGTTTAACCCATTCTGAATAATTACTACAACGATGAAGAGTCGAAGATGAAGACGGTGTTTGAAGACCGACGATCTTCACATCGAATGGATGTGTTGCTACAGAGACCCTTGATGGGAGTAGCTACCTTGAAGGGGCTTCAGTGGTGGCCAGCCGGACTATTGTTGATTGTTCGGATTTGGTTTTCTCTCAGACCCAGAGCATAAGCTATTAAATGGATGCGTGTCTGACATTGGATTTCGTTCCATGTGAATTAAATCGATTTCTATCAATGTATGTCTGTTTGGTGGTAGAGAATTTATTCTCTACTTAACACCCTGGTATATGTTAATAGTGATTGATCTCATGGCGTGAATTGTCAATGTGGTTCGCCAAGATGCAAATTGATCAATGCTTTTGTTAAAAAGCAGGGCCTTGTGGGATGATCAAAGCATAGCCTATTACGGCATAGCTTTGTGTATATCGTGACTTCGCGAGCCTCACACCCCGGTATGAGTAAAAAACGGGATATGGACCGTAGGGAGTGCACACGTTTCTTTCTAGCTAGTGGTTGTGTCAGTGCTTAAACTGTCTGACATTTTACTTATGTGGATAACGGATTTTGAGGAGCCTCGGATTTTTATAGGCCGTTAGTGGTCATACTATAGGTTCAAGGGAACTGGGAAACGTGTGTTCAGGCATAACCAATCAACTGCCGATAGGCGGGGACCGGCCCTACCGCTCCAAGGGTTCACTACGGGGGATCCTGAGACATTTGCTTGAGTGTCTCGAATCGGAGAGGAGCTTGCCCCTAGCCTCGACTCATGATGGAAATCCAATTTCCAATACGACCTTGCGTTTTGATTGTAGAACTAGTATGGCGACATAGTAGGATGGGGTACTATGCAGTCTATGATTGATATTTATGATTGAAATGTTTTATTAAAACATATACACACTAATATTAAATTCGTTTCATCGTATCAAGCATTTTTGCCCATTATAAGGTAAAACCCTATCCTCCGGTTTGCGTTGCATTGTGTGATGGGACTTGGGTCTTATAATGGTTTCATTTTTCTAAAAAGCATCGCGTTGTTTAAACGATTTACTTTATTTAATGCACTGGCAATCCAATGGAGTAAACCCGTTCCGCGTTAGCGGCGTGGTCCTGTGATTAGCCTTATTATTAGATAGTTAAGTTAAGATTTCTCATACCAGTCCCATGACTGACCTGTAGTTTGTTTCACTGGCAAACTCGGGTGCCCATATTTTCCACATGGGCAGTCGAGTAGCTTTTTGCAGATATATTTATAGGATCCTGGTCTACAGCTGAAGCGATATTCGGAAAGCTCTATATCCGTGTATTCCTTTCGGTTGTATATTTGGATTATTTTCCGCTGCTATTTAAATGTAATCTAAATCTCTGACATTAATGTATTTCTATTGTGTAATAAGTATTCTCTATTATATTCTTGTATTCTTATGTAATTGTTGTACTCAGCAATAAAATGTTCTTCAGTTTGTGTTCTGATGTGTGTTGTTCTCAAAGCAATCCATGCTTTCCTTTATAGGGAAGTTTGGGTCGTCACATGTGGTATCAGAGCGAGGTTTACAGAGCTCGAGAACAAAACACATTAGAACCAAACGAAAGAATTCATCAGAGATTGGATTAGTAATACCCAATAAGAATAACTCGTTAGAGATAGGATCAGTAGTATCCTAGAACGAGTGTAAAGAGTATTATTTTCTTTAAAATGAAAACAAATTTTAGTTCTGAAATTTTATCTAAAAATACGTATTTGAGTATATTATATTTTAATGTGGACAATCGAGTATATAAAGATTTCGAATATACGAGTAATTAATGGATATTCGAAGTTTTAATATACTGGATAAATATAGAATCACGCTCTAGTCGCCCGGAGATAATTCTAATGATGGGGCCCCATTACCTGTATTTATGTTCGAGTATCGAAAGTAGGATTTCTATATATTTCCATTTACTGGTATGAGAAGCAAAACTTAGTTAGGACACATTGCTGTGATTTGCACTAGAAGAATGATTTTTGACTATATATAAAAAGTAATATATTTGAAAAGTTAACCACCTAATTAATTGCTAGTTGTGATGTTTGATAATTAGTTTCACTAATTAAAATATTAGAATGATAATTAATAAAACCAATAAATAAAATTTAATTAAGTTAGTAAATTTAACAACTTTTAGCTACGTTCCTTTTCGAGGACGAAAAGATTTTAAGTGGGGGCGATTGTAACAACCCGGAATTTTGGGGCCAATTTAAAATTTTTAATTTAGAAATTTCAATGGGTTTTATATATTTAAAATGATCTATTTTAAATAAAAACGACTAAAAATTTAGTTTAAAATGAATAAATTTAATTTAATTATAAAAGGAGTTTAAAACAGCGCTGTAGTTTGAAATTTTGAATTTGAACTTTGACCGGTTGTACAGGATGCAAAATAAATCAGAATTGAACGAAACAAGAAATATTTGAATCTGTTTAATCATATCTTTATAACGAATCTGAAAAACTAAAATTTCACTTTTTAATTTGTAAGTTATGGCCTGTTTAAAATTTAGAAAAGTCGCTGTAGAATTCATATATATTTTAATATAATATATTGGCCTTAAAAATAGCCATTTTGCAAACAACTTTTGTTTTTGATGAAACCACTTTTGTTGGAACCGGAATGTCGAATTATTGCCATGTTTAATTTTTCATAATTTTTCGAATTAATATGTGACCGTGGCAAAAGAAAACGTGTTTTGACCGTTTCAGTCAAATTTAATCGATTAGAAAAAAGGCCATTTTTCAAACGGTCTCAGAATTCGACGAAATTAGTCTCGTTAGAACCGTATCATCAAAACATAACTAGAAATAATATTTCTGTAATTTTTAGAGTCCGTATGTGGCCCCGGTAATTTAAAATGTACGATTGAATTGATTAAATAAATGATTTAAATATTAAATTAAATAAAAACCAATCGTAACAGCCGAATTGGGTTACGAAACATGTTCCATTGTGTCTGTGATGGGGGTTATTAGCTAGGGACGACACTCGTTGGGTTTGATTCGGAGTTCAGAACGATGTACGAGTTAAATAGAATTACACTGAAAATACGGTATAAATACGGCCCCCTATACAGTAGAATACGTAACCCTAATTTACCACAAACAAACACAGCCGCCTCCCATCAAAACAATGGCCAAGAACATCTCATTTTTGTTCCTCAATTATTCACAAATCAATTCGTATTAACCTCAGATTATAAATCAAAAACCGAAGAGAAATGTTTGGACTTTAATTTGGTACGGTGTTGATTTGGTTTCGTGGGGTTATGTGTTCGATCTACTACTCCAAACATCACTGTTTCGCACCAGAATCCTTAAGCAACGCCTAGCTCGAGTTGGACGTGGTGGTTGCAGTGGGGTGGTGATGCTCGGCGCCTCCACGTGATGTATTTCGATCGGAGGTCTGATGGTGTTTTGGGTGGCCGACGGTGGAAGTTCGATGTCGACGGGTTCGGTTCTTATGCGATGGCCTGGAGCAGGATTTCAACAGGAAGAGGAAAGGGTTAACAGAGAGGGTTAAGTAATTAATTAGATTAATTATGTTTATTTAATTAATAATGTAATTAAAAATATAAACAGCTATATCTTGTTCAAACAGAAACGAAATTCAGCGATTTTCGTTGCGTTGGAATCATGACGGGAAATACTACATCGTGGAACAAACCAGATCTGAAACAGGGCACTTTGGAAATTCAACCAAATCTGAACACGAACGATTTCTGAAAACAAATCTAGGTGAGAAATCTATTTTATTCCTTTCCTTTATAATTGAGATAAATTATGAATTTATTGTTATAAATTTGCAGTTAATTCATACTGTTATTATTCTGTGTTAATTGTAAATACACATCTGTTCATTTGATTTTGATTGTGGCGATAGAATTGTAAAAAGTTACATTTCTGTTGATTAGAATTAGATTGAACAAATTTATTATTTTGTTCTTAAAATTAACTTTTCTGTTAATTTGAATTAGACTAAACAAAATTATCATTCTGTTTGTTTTACTATCGAAATTGAAATATTCCTGTAAATTAGAAATTGGTTTAAACAAAAATACACCATTTTTGTTTATATAAAAAGAATCAAATGTGTATCAAACCAAATGTTGTAAATATGTTGAATTAGAATTTTCAACATATATGAAACACAGAATTTGTTTAACTTGTTAAATTAGCAATTTTTAACATTCAAATGAATCAAAAAATTTATTCATTTGAGTTGAGTCAAATTTTGCAGTAAACATGAATACATATTTTTGTGTTATTTTGTTGAACTAGTTTTTCAACAAAAACAGAATAAACATTTTTATGTTATTTTGTTGAACTAGATTTTCAACAAAATAGAATACACATTCTGATGCAGTATTGTCTACATAAAAGAATAGATTTTTGTAAACATTCTTTTTCAAACAAAGAAATAGATTTTGTAAAAACATTCTTTTGCAAATATAAAGGACAGATTTTTAAGTACCATTCTTTTCAATAAAAAGAAATCATGTTTTATTGTCATATTTGTTTACAATAAGGATTAGAATTAAACAGGATTTTCATTTCTGTTTACATTTAAATAGAACAAACAAAAATTCACATTCTTGTTGAAGAAAATCAACATTTTGTCAAAATTGGATTAGTAAAGAAAATCAACATTTTGCCAAAATATTGATTAGTGAATAAAATCAACATTTTTGCCAAAATATGATTAATGAATAGAAAAACATATTTTCGTCAAAATATGATTAATGGATAGAATAGCATATTTCTGTCAAAATGTGATTAGTGAATAGGATTAACATTTTTGTCAAGATTTGATTAATAAGTAGAATTAACAATTTTGTTAATTAAATTATGTCAGATCAAAATTGACATTTTTGTCAACTAGATTATGTTAGGTAAAAACAACATTTTATTTGAAATATATTATGCATATAAAGACGACATTTTTGATTTAAACATGTATATAAATAAAAATCACATTTTTATTTGAAATGTGTTTTGTAAACAAAAATATACATTTGTGTCATATTTAAAAGAATGAATAAGAATGAACATTTTTGTCATATTTGAAAGGATGAATAAGAACGGTCATTTTTGTCAATTTAAAGGAGTGGATTGGAAACATTTATGTTTGTCAATTTAAAGAAATGAACACTTTTGTCAAAGAAAGATTAGCGATAAAATAACACTTTTGTCATAGAAAGATTAGCACATTTTTGTCAAAAGAATGGTTAGTGAATCAAAAATGAATATCTTTGTTCACTAAAAAGGAATTATACAAAAATATTTTTATACATTTAAAGTACAAATTGAAATTGTATATTTTTATACATTAAAAAGTTATGAATTGAAAATGTATATTTCATACATTAAAAAGAGAATGAGTTAGGAATGAACATTTTGTTTACATTGGAAAGATTATACAAAATCAACATTTTGTAACATTGAAAAGATTTTACAAAATTATCATATTTTGTAACATTGAAAAGATTATACAGAATTATCACATTTTGTACATTAGTATGAATTTGACAAAATTATCAGGTTTTGTACATTGAAAGGAATTAGACAAAATTACATCATTTTTGTCACTTGAAAAGAATTGAAATGAAAGAGTAGATTTTTATTGTCATTTGTTCACAATAAAAAGAATTGAGACGTTTGTCTGTGATATTTTATTTTTGATGTGTTAAATATATTGTTAGAATATTCAAATTGAATATTACACTTCCATTTACAAGTCATCCGACTTGTCTATGTGATTGGGTCGATAATTTTCACACATCGCCCAAGTGCACAAATAATTTATTATTTGTTTGTTGGATGAAACCCCACACGGGTGTTAGGATGATATTTGATCTACACTAGTCCCAATATTTTGTGTAGAATCCACTCTGGTTGTTATTTGAGTGTTTGATCATTATTTATCATGATTGTTGATTTCATGCAATGTATGTTGTTGATTTGAGTCACATCCCAATAAAGAATATTCTAGAAGAAAAAATATTTTAGAAAATATTTTAGGAAAAGAACATATTATAGAAAAATATATTTTTTTTGAAATAAATTAGTTATTCACTAGAATAAATCTTTAAATCTAAGTTTAATGAAGTTTTTCCAACTTGTTAATATTTAATTGAAATTAAATTAGATAAATTGGATTTTGGGTTTGTCGTGAATAGTATCTTAAATAACACTATTCTTAAACCTCGTATGAAAAGAATAATCTTTTAATTCAGATTGTTAAAGTTTTCAATTATATTTAGTAATTGAAATAAGATGAAGTGTGAGTTGGGTTTATTGTGAACCATGTTTTTAAGTGACATGTGTTCTTTATCCCAACTGACAGTGAAAATATGATTTGGAATTTATAAATCTTTTATTAAGATTTAAATAGAAAATTTCCAAAGGTAAAGTTTTCCAATTTAATATATTAAATTGGAATTGAATAGAATTCGAATTAATTATAACCGAGATAAGCTTCTGTAAAAGAAGACCGATACTACATATGGAATTTAAGAGGCCTTTCCGTTATTCCATTTATATTATTGGTTGGATACAGAAATTTATAACGATTATATATTGATTTGATTTCTGTGAAGATTCCATATTTTATGAAAGATGATTTTGGGTTTACCGTGAACTATGTTTTAAATGACATTAGTTCTTTAACCCAGTTAAGAATAAGATTTATTTCTTAAATCTAAAGAATCATTTAATAATGATTTTTGATATTTAAAACCAAATGGTGTTCTAAATAAATCTTTAAAGAAAGATTTAAGAGTAAATGTAAAGAATTTATCTTTGATAGAATAATTTGAATATTTTATTTAAAAGAATATTCTGATTTGGAATGAGACATTGGATGTGTTTTATAGTACTTGATTTTTATTATAAAATACGCGAGTTATTCGGAAAGACCGGGTTTAACCCATTCCGAATAATTACTACGACGATGAAAGTCGAAGATGAAGACGGTGTTTGTAACGACCCAGAAAATCTGAACCAATTTAAAATTTTTAAATTGGCTAAAATAATGGATTTTAAATATTTAAAATAATTATTTTAAATAATGGCGATGAAAATTGAGTTTGAATCGACATTTGAAAACGAATATAATTAATTATAATTATATATAGAATTGAAAATGGCGCGGTAGTTCGATAATTCGATTTCAAACTTCAATTGAATATACCGGGTGCAAAACAATCCGGATTTTAGTGAAACCAAAAATATTTAAATCTTTTAGTGAATATCTTTCTAACGAATCCGACCAATCGAAATTTGATAACGGGAATCAAAAGATATGTCCAGTTGAAAATTCTGAATAGTCGCTATGGAATTCAGGCCCTTAAAAATGGACATTTTGCAAACGACCTCGGATTTCGATGAAACCACTTTTGTTAGATCCGCAGTGTCAAGTTATTGCTAGGTTTCAAATTTCATAGTTTTTCGAATCAATATGTGAGCGTGGCAAAGGAAAACGCGTTTGACCAGTTTCTGTTGATTTTAATCGACTGGAAATTGGCCATTTTTCAAACGGTCTCAGAATTCGACGAAACTAGTTTTGTTAGGACCGTATCGTCAATACGAAGTTAGAAAATATTTTTCTGGAATTTTTCTAGTTAGTATGTGACCCCGGTAATTTGAAATGTAGGTTTAAAATTCAATATAGTGATTTAAATGTAAATTCAACAGAAACTGATTGTAACGATCAAATCAGCTTGCGATACATATCCCATTGTGTTCGGAATGAGGGTAAAACGCTATGGACGACAGGCGGTGGGCCTCGTTTCGAGGTCGTATGTAAAAGTCAACTTTTTTTTGAAAAATTAAATAATAAAATAATAAAAATAAATTTTAATTCCCTCCCTTTATCTCCCTTTCTGCCCCCCCCCCCCCCCCGATTCATTATACAGTTCGAAAAAAAAAAAAAAAAAAGCAACAGCAGCAGCCGCCGCCTTCACCGTCGGTCAAAACCTCCACCGCGCCCTCCGATCTTCTTCCCCCCTCTCCCTTGCTCTCGCTCCCTCCTCCTCCTTCAATCCGACCCCCCCCCCACCCGAAGCCATCGCGAGCCCCGTTCGAGACGCCACCGCCGACGAATTGAAGGTCGTCCCTCCTCCAACACCTCCAGCGCCGCCACCTGACGCAACCCCCCCCCCCCCCCCCCCCGCAGATCAAAGTAAGTATTTTTATTTTATCTTTAATTCTGAAAATTACTGATTTTAATTAGGATTTAAAACTGATTTCATAATGATTTAAAAACTGATTTTAATTAGAATGTAAAACTGAATTTCATAATGATTTAATTTTGATTTTTAAAAGGGTAAAAACTGATTTTATAAAGGATTTAAAAACTGATTTTATAAAGGATTTAAAAACTGATTTTATAAAGGATTTAAAAACAGATTTTTAAAATGGTTTAAAACTGATTTAAAAATAGATTTTTAAAATGGTTTAAAACTGATTTTAAAATGATTTAAAAACTGATTTTTAAGAAGGGTAAAAACTGATTTTATAAAGGTATAAAACTGATTTTTAAGAAGTTTAAAAACTGATTTTTAACAGGTTATAAATTTGATTTTTAATTTAAATTTTAAAAAGAAAAAAAAGATTAGAACTTTAAAAAGAAAAAAAGATTAGAACTTTAAAAAGAGAAAGATTCAAACTTTAAAAAGAAAAGATTTGAACTGGGATAGAAAGATCAGATTTTTAGAATAGAAAAGATCATATTTTTAAAATAGAAAAGACGGAATTTTTATTGAGTAGAAGAAGTAAGATATGATTCTTATTTTTTTTAAAGCAATAAAAATATAATTTTTACGTCATAGGAATATTAAAAATATAATCTTTATTTTTAAAATATGATCTTTATATATTGAATAGCAAAGTCAAAATTCGATTTTTATATATATTGAATAACATAGTAAAAATTCGATTTTTACATATGTAGAGAATATGGGCGAAAGTGACAAAAAGGCGAGGTTGGCGAAGATTTCTCCAAAAGGAAGAGTCGTAGTATTGGATAGCTATTGGTGAGAATTTCTCACTCTTCAATTTCTTTTTCTATATATATATATATATATATGTGTTGAAATTAAAGTGAATTGCTATATATAAATATATATATATATATACGCCCCTCGTCCACAAACCATGGACGATATTTATTGGTTGAAATTGTTGTGAAAATTGATTGATAGCGATTGATTGTTTGGGATTGTTTGTGATTGATATTGGTTGATTGTGGTTGAAAAATACCCATTTGTGGTTGAGAAATATTTGGTTGAAACCACATAGGATTAGTTTGTGGAAATGAAATAAATATATACATGCCGCCTGCGTGCGAACTAGATGCATGATCCCCATTGTCAAAAACCCGCGAGGTTTTAAGGTAGAGCGAGGAGCCGTACTAGGGACGGTGCCGGTTTTAACTACCCTGCCGTTATGCTGCCGAAATTTTGAATAATATCCTTGTGTTTGAATTATTTTCATATGCTTAAACTATATTTATTCATTGAATAGAAAACCGTCATGTGTTGAATTGATATTCATTCGTTGATTAGAAATTCATGTGTTGAATGGTATTCATATTTTGAAATAAATTGTTTGATAATAAAAATCACATTTTTATCTATATATAGAAACTATAGAAAACATTCATGTGTTGAATTGATATTCATTCGTTGATTAGAAATTCATGTGTTGAATGGTATTCATATTTTGAAATAAATCGTTTGATAATAAAAATCACATTTTTATCTATATATAGAAACTATAGAAAACATTCATGTGTTGAATTGATATTCATTCGTTGATTAGAAATTCATGGGTTGAATGGTATTAATATTTTGAAATAAATCGTTTGATAATAAAAATCACATTTTTATCTATATATAGAAACTATAGAAAACATTCATGTGTTGAATTGATATTCATTCGTTGATTAGAAATTCATGTGTTGAATGGTATTCATATTTTGAAATAAATTGGTTGATAATAAAAATCACATTTTTATCTATATATAGAAACTATAGAAAACATTCATGTGTTGAATTGATATTCATTCGTTGATTAGAAATTCATGTGTTGAATGGTATTCATATTTTGAAATAAATTGTTTGATAATAAAAATCACCTTTTATCGACTATACGAACTGTGTAAAATAATCTCGTTTTAAAAGAAATTGTTTTATGATAAAAATCCTATTCGTATCACCTATATGAACTATATAGAAAAATAGTGTTTTGAAATGAATTGTTTTACAATAAAAATCACATTTTTTATTGTATGCATAAATCGTTGAAATGTGAAGTGTTAAAATAGCCACTTGTTCAAAATAAACATATATGAGTTGAAATATTCATTAATTAGCTAATGAAATGATTTGCACCTATTTATGTAACATTAGAATGAATGGTGTTTTTAAACCAAATAGAGATCAGATATGAAGTTGAATAGAAAATGATAAATGTTAAGAACTGTATATATATGTACATACATATTCATTGAACAGGTTATAGCAAAGGGGCTAGAGAAGAGGAATAAAATTTTATGCCCGACAAATAGGTACACATTTACTGTTTTGTTTGGGTGATGATTTTATGAGCCTGTTGGCTGGCCGCTTGGCTTTTTCTTTTTCTTTTTGAGATTAGAAGGACCTGGAAAGCTATTTGCAATTTCCCGATGCTCCCGGTGCAGGGGAGGTTATGGCGAAATTTTCCAAAATTTTAAGGTGTTAGAAAAATATTTGAAGTGAAAATGATATGGAAATCATTGAATGAACTATATTTATATAAATATATAAATATAAATAAAATTAAAACGAAACGTGGCCGTGCAGTTCGTATTTTGAAACCGTGATTTCAAACGACTAGTACGGGAAATCCGACCATTGGATTTTCCCGAAAGCTCAACCGTCGGGTGCGCTTTGGAAATATCTTCCCAACGGCACCAACCTTGTAAAAATCCAACGGTTGGATTGTCTGGAATGTTTAAATCAAATCTGATGAAAAACAACGCCAGAAGCGATTATATTTATATATATATATATATAAATATAATTATATATTTAATCGAATAACGACGCTGTAGTTCGTATTTTGAAATCAAAACTTCAAACGATTGTACCGGGAGATCCGACCGTCGGATTTTCCCGAAACTGGAACCGTTGGATTCGTTTTGAAAAGACCTTTCTAATGATGTAAATTTTGTGAAGATCCAACGGTTATATTTTCAGATATGTGTAAATCAAATCTGAAGAAAAACAGCGCCACGGCCGCGTTATGGCCCGAAGCGTCGTTTTGAATAAATAGGCCATTTTAAAATAAATAAAAATAGCGATAAATCCTTATAAAATATCAAAAACGATATGGAATGGAAATAAACTGAATTTGCTTGATTTATGTGGCTTTTGATGGTTGAATGTGTTTGGTGTGAAAATTACATTAAAGAACACAATTGGTGTTGTCGAATAATTTAACCATTGAAATAAATCGATTTGAAATTCTAAATATACGTGAATTATTTGAAAAGGCCGAGTTAATTCTCATTTCGAATAATCGACCGACGATTGAAATTCGACGATGAAGACGATGGTCGAAGACCGGAGACCTTCACCTCGTTTGGATGGTAACCGAGGTCCTGATTGGGAGGCATCCCGAAATATGGATAATGAGTGGTGATCGTCCAGACGTACGTGGTGGTCGAAGGGTTTGCGAGCTATTTAGTGCCTCCAGTTTCGTTCAGACCCAGAACGGACTTGTAAATGGACTGTGTGTCCGACATTGGAATTTGTTCTGTGTGATTGATAGCCATCAGTTGCACGGTGTGAATTGCCTGTGTGGCATGCTAAGATGCAGTGATCAGGGCTTCTGTTGAAAAGCAAAGTCTTGTGGTGATGATCAAAGCACCGCCTGTGTGGCGTAGCTTTGTGTATAACGTAAATTCGCGAGCCTCACACCCCGGTATGAACCTAAAACGGGAGAAAGGACCTCAGGGAGGACATGCGTTTCTTTCTAGCTAGGGTGGTGTCAGTGACCTACCAGCCCTGACATTTATATACTTTTCACCTATGTGGTTGTTGCTGTTGCGAGGCGCCTCGGTTTGATCGGACGATCCGGGTCCGATGGAGTCATTCGTTGGCTCGTTTACACCCCAAAGGGCGGGGAAACGCATTGTTCAGGAATTTTAATCCACGTCGGTGGACCGGCCCTGACGATCCAAAGGCTTGACTGAGTACTTGCCTGAGGGGCGGGCTAGAGCGTCTCGAATTCGGTAAGGACTATCTTTTGCCTTGGTTCATGGCGGAAATCCAATTTCCAAATACGACATCGAGCGGTTTTGATTGTATACCTATATATGGCGACATAGTGGTATGGGGCATTAATGTCGTCTATGATTGATAGTTATGATTTGAAATTGTTTTCAAAACATATAAACACTAGCAATAATATCAAATGCCTTTGTTTTATTCGTATCAAGCATATTTGGCCGTTATAAGGTAAAAACTCTATCCTCCGGTTTGCGTTGCATTGTGTGATGGGAACTGAGTCTTATAACGGCTTCATTTTTATAAAAAGCATAGCGATGTTTAAAAGAAAGATTTGTTTTAAAGCACTGGAAATCCAATGGAGTAAACCCGTTCCACGAAAGTGGCATGGTCCTGTGATTGGCCAATTATATATGTGTCGAGTGGATTTCTCATACCAGTCCCATGACTGACTCGTAGTTTGTTTCACTCTCAAACTCGGGTGCCCCTTTTTCTACGCAGGCAGCCTTGTATTCAGGTTTAGCTGGTTGTTTCTGGATAGCTGGAGCTGAAGATGGATTCTATCATTTATTTCTTTTTATGCTGTTCAGCTCCTATTGTACATATTTTGTTTATTTCCGCTGTAGACATTTATGTATAGCTGAACTGTAATTGTACTAAGTAAGATCCTGTGTACTGTGTAACTCTGATGATTACTTTTATCCAGTATATTTTATTGTTCATTATCTGTTTCTGTGTTATATTCCAAAGATAACCCTTGTTTCCGTCTGAACGGGATTTCGGGTCGTCTCAGTGTTTGAAGACCGACGATCTTCACATCGAATGGATGTGTTGCTACAGAGACCCTTGATGGGAGTAGCTACCTTGAAGGGGCTTCAGTGGTGGCCGTTCGGACTATTGTTGATTGTTCAGACTTAGTTTTCGCTCAGACCCAGAGCATAAGCTAGTAAATGGATGTGTGTCTGACATTGGATTTCATTCCATGTGTATTAAATCGATTTCTATCAATGTATGTCTGTTTGGTGGTGGGGAATTTATTCTCTACTTAACACCCTGGTATATGTTAATAGTGATTGATCGCATGGCGTGAATTGTCAATGTGTTACGCCAAGATGCAAATTGATCAAGGCTTTTGTTGAAAAGCAGGGCCTTGTGTGTAATGACCCAAGAATTTTGGCCTCAGAAATCGACATAAATACCTTTACCGTAACTCATGCTGATCCTCCAAACACCGAAAACACTGGGTAGTTATTAGAAAGAAATTAGAGGGTGAGATAAGAAAGAAAGAAATATTAGAATAGAAGAAGAAGAAGAAACACCACAACACAGAATCTCACATCACAGCGGAATAAAATATAATACTGAAATAAATCTTTATTGAGAGCTTTAAAAATACTTACAGTATCAGAGTACATCACACAATGGGACAGTTATAATAACCTGTTCCCATGTACAACACACAGCGGAATAGTAGCTATATAATATCATACGTCTGAACATCTCCAGCTCGTCTCTGGACTTCACAGCATTCGATAACCTGAACCTGTACACCCCGGGCTAACCCGAGCATTTACAAAACACCGCGTCAGTCTGGTGAACTAGAGTGAGAAAAACCCACACAGTATTTAGGGTAACACACAACTTGATTTTAAAGTTAAAATCTTTTCAAAAGAAAAGGATAATCGTAGGACCGAATCCACACATAAACACGGACGGTTTTTACCTTACGATAACCCAAAACATTTTTGAAACCAATATCTTTTCTGATATTATAATAATGTCTAAATACAAGTAATTATCAATCTAGCGGAACGCTTGCATCTCACGCTCCACATATATAGTATACAAATCAAAACCGCGGGCGCTTATTGTAGATTGGATTCCGACTATGACAAGGTATGGGACCACCTGCCGATAGTGTATCTCTAGAGGGAAATACACTGGATTCAACAAGAACATCTTGCAACCCGGCCCTCACATAATCGACCACTCATTTCGCTTGAGTGTATCGAATGTATATCACCGACGGTTGGGATCAGCAACCGTCTCCCGAAAAGGGACAGCATCGAAACATAGATTTAAGAACAAATAGGATTTTCTCTAGATAGGTGATTATACACCCTAATTGGAGCGACCCACATAGCCATGCTGCCTACCCGATTTTTTTCATTTCCCGGTTGACGAGGCTTGAGGCCAGAATTAACTTCTGATCATCTGGTCGTCATTCACTTTGAATGCTACATCGTCAGATCCGTCAGATATCACTAATTGACGTCTACAAAAATACTTTAGCTGGAAGCTAAAAGAACGGCAATTCCCTGCCAACAACTATAGCATGTTTGAAGAAATCAATGTACGTGACCCTTTGGAAATACTTTGTCAGACATCCGTCCATACAAGTCATCCAGGAACAGGATGAACTGAAGGCACTCTCCTACTGCATCCAATATAGGAATCACCCCGTGGATCAGTAGCGAGAAGTCCTTGCAACCCGTAGATTCCAACCACGATAGAATCACCGCTTATCTCTGCTTGCCAGGCAGAGAATATTAGTGGTTCTTCCGTTTATGAAAATCAATGGTCTTCAATGCTCCATCTCGATCATCTTCTGATATCTTCAGGCATTTGTTGGTCGGAATGGTTTTCGAATATAAATTCGATCCCGGTCTTTACGTACCAACAATCGTATTGGACAGATTTGATAGTCGGTGTTTTAACTATCAACATATACAGTGTTTCAACCATGACACTCCAATGAGTTCACTGGTTCAGTATTCAGCATCACTTGGCCTTTAACAAACTAATTTACTTTTGTTAAATTAAAACTTCTAACTCTGGTAATATTCAAAAAATACGATATTTGAATAACCCTAATTCGATTTAACTCTATTTGATTAACTCTAACTGATTTATTCTAACTGACTAACTCGACTTGTTTAACTCCTATCGATTAACTAATATTCGACCTAACTCCTTTCGCTTGACTCTAGATCACAGCGATTACAATGGTTACGCCCGATTCCCTCAGGAAACATCCGACCGTCGTAGGCTATCTGCAGCCCTGCGAATTACGCTAGCAGTCGTGCGAAATGGCAACTCATCCTGAATAACTATGTTTGACTAACTCTATCTTGGATAACTATATTTTTATATACTAATGTCCTCGGAACCATTACGTTATAATACTTAGTAAATAACTAATAATCATATTAAATTACCACTTAATTCTCCTTTCAAAACATTTGTTACATTATCACGAACCTCTTGACGATTACCAACTAATATCATCTTTAGATAATCCCGATGTTGTTCAAGTTATGGTATTTTAATTACCTCTCAGACCTTGATCAACAACGTTCTTATCCTTAGATAAATATAAGTTGTAATCAAAAACCCAATATTCCATTTCAAATCTCAAACAATTTCCATCGTATCTTGGATTTGGTTATGCAACACTATAACCAATCACTTAACCCCAATTCACCTTTTCCAATCTCCTTTCAAATATATTCAACTATTTCCACTTTGGAAAACTTATTTTAATTCCCTCTTTTACTCAATCCAAATATCTAGATACGTTAATTCAAAATTAACAATATAACACTTCAAACTTCTTTTATAAAAATCCTGGTTTATCTTAAGCCCTTTTTATCCAAATCCCCTTTTTAAAACACTTATTAAAATTAAAACAATATTGTTTTAAACTATTCTATTTGATTAATTCGATATAACTAATTTTGAAATCAATTCCAGTTTAAAACTGTTAACTTATTCAACCCAAACTCGATTATCCCGACAATCGATTCCAATTAGTTCTCACCTTAAATTAATTAAAAATACAATTAATTTAAATAATTCCATTTATTGTTTCTTTACAAAACAATTACCAAAGTTTAATCATTCGACTCATTTCTTATTCCCCTACTTGAAATCTGATTGACATCAGCATTTACTTTATCAAATAAATTAATATCAAATCAAAGTCTTAAATAAATAAAATAACTTTCATTCTAAATAATATTTTCAAAGTCTAACTGCGGTTATAAAATAAATTTTATAACTTCATCTCTATCGACTCACCTGATGGTGAATCAATATTTATAAAACGATTGATTTTATTGGCCATACGCTGCCAAATACCCAACCAATACCGCCCATTGGTTTAAACAAATAGATGTTGAACATTCAAAAATCAACATTCAAATCCATCAATCCAAACAAGACCGTTCATATATGATAATATGAAAACAAATAATATATTTGAGGAATCCAGTTGGATCCCTCCAACCTGTTCTTTCCTGTATTCAAAACGGTTATCACAAACCAGATCATTCAGTTTTGTTTAACTGATTACAATAAATAGCAACCATTCAACATCAACCACAAGCAATTCAAACAGTTCAACAATTTAAAACACGTTTATAAATGTGACCAACCAAGGTGAGTTACCTTTATTGGAACCAACCGTTAAAAATAACGATTTGGTATTTTACTGAAATTAAACAAAGTTTAATTTCATCAGTTCAATCAACCAACAAATGTATAACTAGTAAACAGGTAACCATAGTAAACAGAGCACACAAATAAAAACCCAATTAATATAAAATATAAATGGGGAAAACTGAGTGAGTTTAACTCACCTTGATTTCCGTCGGTCGAGGTATCGACTAGTTTCAATTGAATTAAACCCACGTTTAATTCAACTGAAAATTCCAAATGCACACCACGTGTTTAAAACTATTCTAGAATGAAGCAATCGTCAAGATAATTCCGACGCCTTCTGATTTGTCCGATTCTTTTTCAAGTATCCTCTGCCTCGTCCAAAAGATTTCACCAGATCGACTTCCATTTTCTCGTCACAAACTGTGATACCACCGCAACCCGAGACTCCATGCTCCTCTCGCCGGCCTCACCTTCTGTCGACTTGGAGTGCCACACCTCCACAAAAAGGAAGAACACACTCTACTGCTTGCATCCGAACAACACCCTTTTATCTATGGTACACGAGCCACCTCTCCTGTATTTCGAAAATACTAAAAGACACAGCATCCCCTATGCATGCATGTCACGCTCCGGTACTTCCTCCACCCCTTTCTAGTTCCGCCCAACTTCATATCCCCCCCCCCCCCACGAAAATATATCCTCCCAGCCCAAAATAATGACGCCACCCATGCATGATCACCCTCCCAACGTTAGCTAACTATCGTACCCCCTCATCTTCATAAACCGCACTCTCCCTCCTGACGTGGCGGCCACCACTTGCGAACCACCTCGCTTTCCTTTTCCTTTTCTTTTTATACAAAGTTGTTTTGTTATTTCAGCACTGGAAGGAAAAGAGATGAGGTTTCATGCTGTGATGAAACTGGAGCCATACTCACCGTGTATATATATAGGAGAGGGGAAATTGGGATAGACATGTTGTTAAATTATTTACAGGGTAGGCACATAGCACGTATTGAAAACAGCAGAGTAGGATGAGTTCTCATTTCAGCTTATGGTGTACGTATGATTTGAGAACACAACAGGTTAGTAGCAGATAATAGGGTAGGTCAGCTTGATGGTGAAGGATATGATGGTGAGAGTGGTCTCAGATAAGCGACGTGAGAGAACAGCACAATGTAGCTGTGTATATTTATTCCTAGGCTACTTGTATTTTCATTTCAACTTAGGGGTTGAAAGGCAGTTTGAGTTTTCTTTTCTGTGTGATGGGTTTCAATACAAACCAGGGTAGGGTAGGAAGAACAAGGTAGACGAGATAGCTAAAACCAGGGTACTAGTATGCTACAGTTTTCTCTTTTCGTAGCACGAGTTGCCTCGTACATATTGATATGAACAAGAAAGAGATTTGCAGAAGAGGTGCCTACGAGATAAAATAGACGCTTCATGGCATGCACAGTGGCAAGGCTTTTCAATGTCAGTCAGAGTAGCTGCTTATTATTATGGGTACATGTATTTAAGTTACTTACACCGGAAGCTTCATCTTATATAATTTTATGCTATACGGCTAATCGACTTCTGTTTACTGATAAAAAAGCTAATCTTGGTGTAAAAATGTATTTCGGACCCAATGGGACAAGTTTCGTCGAAATTCGAGGTCGTATGAAACAAATTCCTTTATAAAACCAGAAATGAACATGCATTTAATTTTTCTACGATCACCATATAAATCAAACCAACTTGAAACTTTGAAATCCTACAATAATTTTTCGATACGAACCCAACGGCACTAGTTTCGTCGCATTCTGAAATTGTTTCTCTGGTAGGCTATTTTTACCGCGCACCGCAATACCCTTTTTAACGTCAAATTTACCGGTCTCTAAAAATAACAAACTATATACCTATCCTGGCTCTAATCGAAGATACGAACTCAACGGGACTGGTTTCGTGGCCTAATTCGATCGTCTGTTCAAGTTATACCCAAATATCTATTATTTAAATTAAATACGCGCTATAGAAAATGAACGGCGTTTATTGCTACCGTGGTCACATACGACATCGGTTTTCCACGCCATTCACCACCGTAAAATAATTTAACGTTACGGTCCCAATGAAACTGATTACGTCGAAATTCGAGATCATTTGCAAAATGGCCATTTTAAAGGTTGATATTTTAAATAACGATTTCCACAGCGTTTTTTTCAAATTTTGATTTGGCCATAACTTACCATTTATAATACGAAATCTGAATTTTTCTCTTTCATATGAAAATTATCGTCAATACGCTTCCAGTGTTTCTTGTTTCATAGAAATCCGACTTATATCAGATTATGTATTCTCATTTGAAGTTCAAAACTCGAATTTACGAACTACACGCCATTTTCAAGCTCGATTTATAATTATATAAATATATTACATTCGAACTTCGTTTAAATAATGAATTCAATATTAAAATCCATCGATATTCCAAAGATAATATTTAAATAAAATAAATTAAATTAAATATTTGACGGCCAAAAACACGGGTCATTACATTCGTCCCCCCTTAAAATAATTTCGTCCTCGAAATTTGCAAGGTAAGAAAGAACGTTATAAACCCATTTATTTCCAAATCCAATTTTATTTTAAATCAAAAATCAATTCAATACTCTAAATAAATATTTTCAAAAATATTGAAAATTTTCTAACACTTTAAATTTCAGAAAAATTTCGCCAGCACCCCCTTTGTAGGGCTCAATCGGTACAACTACAGCTCGCCTTTCTAGGCCTTCTCCAATCCAAAAGAAAATAAAACAGCCAAGCGGCTTGCCAAATAGGCTCATAAATCTCCAAACCCATATAAATAAACGTGTACCTTTTTGTCGGGCATATCATTATATCCTTTCCATCTGCTACCCTGTCAGCATATACACATGCATTCCCAAACAAAATTCCAATTTTATTCTCAAAACCAAATCCTTCACGCGTCCAAGCCAAATCCCATTCTTAACTCAATTTCCATCCATTATCAATTTGGACTCTTAACTTACCAGTCCAACACCATTTCAGATCCCTGTCTCATAATTCAAAATCTGATTCTACTCGATATATTATATCTCGATTAAATTTCTATTAAATTGATTTCAATTCAATTCATATTTGCTTTCACAAATTTCTATTAAATTGTGTTTTGGTTCAAACAATTTTCTTGGGAGTTTTTAAACAGTTCATCTCTTTCAAAAATCAAATATATTTTTTTAGGATTCAAAACAACTTGTTTTTCTCAAAGCAATTCAAAACTAGATTTTTGGTAGTAATCCGTCACTTAGAACTCGGAAATGAACACTGATGATGTGGCAAGCATCCTCAGAGTTATTCCCCAGCTATCGAAGTGAGTTCATTATTATATCACTTATCAAAATCGTATTTAAACATTTTCATTTTGAAATCTATTTCAAAATATCAAAAATAATGCTCGTAAAACAAATTAAAATCTCCCAGGATTTTGAAATTCTCATATATTCAATCCAAGTTCATTTGCAAACAACTTTCCCACTTTTAGGAATTTTAATTCCAATTCTGATTTAGATTTCAGATTTAATTCATCTGATTCCATATTTTTATACTGATATGAATTCTGGTTGGTCATTTACATAGCCATTTCAATTATAATCTCATTCGATTATAATAACAAACAACACATCAAATATATTATAATATTTCCAATATATACATTTCCTTTATATTAAAATATAATTTGGGTAAAATTATTTCATTTACCCTCTTTCAAAACATGTTGCGTCGGTTTATCGTACTTGAGTGTTTAGAAACCCCTATCGATACAGTGGATCAAACTGATCGACCAGAACTCATAAATAACTCAAACAAATAAATCTCCACAATATAAAACAATTTTTATAAAATCTACAAATACGTTCACTCGTATATATATGCTCAAACTCAATCTAGGGTATGGCTAACCCCATCTCTACTGAGTCACGCCACAGAGCCAAGGTAATCACTTAACCTTTAGCTTTGATACCACTGTAACGAACCAACAAATTCGGCCTCAAAAAACAACATAAATACCTTTACCGTAACTCATGCCGATCCTCCAAACACCGAAAACATTGGGTAGTTATTAGAAAGAAATTAGAGGGTGAGATAAGAAAGAAATATTAGAATAGAAGAAGAAGAAGAAGAAACACCACAACACAGAATCTTACATCGCAGCGGAATAAAATATAATACAGAAATAATTCTTTATTGAGGGCTTTAAAAATACTTACTCTATCAGAGTACATCACACAATGGGACAGTTATAATAACCTGTTCCCATGTACAACACACAGCGGAATAGTAGCTATATAATATCATACGTCTGAACATCTCCAGCTCGTCTCTGGACTTCACAACATTCGATAACCTGAACCTGTACACCCCGGGCTAACCCGAGCATTTACAAAACACCGGGTCAGTCTGGTGAACCAGAGTGAGAAAAATCCACACAGTATTTAGGGTAACACACAACGTGATTTTAAAGTTAAAATCTTTTCAAAAGAAAAGGATAATCGTAAGACCGAATCCACACATAAACACGGACGGTTTTTACCTTACGATAACCCAAAACATTTTTGAAACCAATATCTTTTCTGATATTATAATATTGTCTAAATACAAGTAATTATCAATCTAGCGGAACGCTTGCATCTCATGCTCTACATATATAGTATACAAATCAAAACCGCGGGCGCTTATTGGAGATTGGATTCCGACTATGACAAGGTATGGGACCACCTTCCGATAGTGTTTCTCTAGAGGAAAATACACTGGATTCAACAAGAACATCTTGCAACCTGGCCCTCACATGACCGACCACTCATTTCGCTTGAGTGTATCGAATGTATATCACCGACGGTTGGGATCAGCAACCGTCTCCCAAAAAGGGACAGCATCGAAACATAGATTTAAGAACAAATAGGATTTTCTCTAGATAGGTGATTATACACCCTAATGGGAGCGACCCACATAGCCATGCTGCCTGCCCGATTTTTGTCATTTCCCAGTTGACGAGGCTTGAGGCCAGAATTAACTTCTGATCATCTGGTCGTCATTCACTTTGAATGCCACATCGTCAGATCCGTCAGATATCACTAATTGACGTCCAAAAAAATACTTTAGCTGGAAGCTAAGAGAACGGCAATTCCCTGCCAACAACTATAGCACGTTTGAAGAAATCAACGTACGTGACCCTTTGGAAATACTTTGTCAGACATCCGTCCATACAAGTCATCCAGGAACAGGATGAACTGAAGGCACTCTCCTACTGCATCCAATATAGGAATCACCCCATGGATCAGTAGCGAGAAGTCCTTGCAACCCATAGATTCCAACCACGATAGAATCACCGATTATCTCTGCTTGTCAGGCAGAGAATATTAGTGGTTCTTCCGTTTATGAAAATCCATGGTCTTCAATGCTCCATCTCGATCATCTTCTGATATCTTCACGCATTTGTTGGTCGGAATGGTTTTCGAATATAAATTCGATCCCGGTCTTTCCGTACCAACAATCGTATTGGCCAGATTTGATAGTCGGTGTTTTAACTATCAAAATATATAGTGTTTCAACCATGACACTCCAATGAGTTCACTGGTTTAGTATTCCGCATCACTTGGCCTTTAACAAACTAATTTACCTTTGTTAAATTAAAACTTCTAACTCTGTTAATATTCAAAAAATATGATATTTGAATAACTCTAATTTGATTTAACTCTATTTGATTAACTCTAACTGATTTATTCTAACTGACTAACTCGACTTGTTTAACTCCTATCGATTAACTAATATTCGACCTAACTCCTTTCGCTTGACTCTAGATTGCAGCGATCAAAATGGTTACGCCTGATTCCCTCAGGAAACATCCAACCGCCGTAGTCTATCGGCAGCCCTGCGAATTACGCTAGCAGTCGTGCGAAAAGCCAACACATCCTGAATAACTATATTTGACTAACTCTATCTTGGATAACTATATTTTTATATACTTGTTGGCTCGCTTTTTGACTAAGCCATCCAGGGTCATTCATAAAAGGAAATCAGGAAACCAAGTCCCCTAAGAAAGTGGAAGAATGGATCGCACGCCTTCGACTCGCCCCAGAATGGATCGCGTTCCATCGACTCGCCCCAGAATGGATCGCGTTCTATCGACTCGCCCAGGAACGGATCGCTCCCATCTCGTCGACGAGCGTCACCTCCAGGCGATCCGACCCCTTGTAACGAACCGAATCCCCTGACCCGTTCAACCACGAGCTGGTCTTCAGCGATCCGAATCGCACGGATCTGACGACACCTGTTCGCAACGGCTAGTTTGACTGTTTCTTCGATGGCTGCGATGCGATCCGAAAATCTCCGGATTCGTGCCACGTTTCCACGATCCGTCCGACAAAATCAGCTATAAATAGCCCAGAGCTTGGCATTTTTCGGGAGCTTTTTGGCAATAGTGAATGCTGAGTCCGCCATTGTTGTCAAACCACTGGAATATTGAGAGAAATCACTGTTGTACTAGCTTTTAAAGCATAATCAATAAGATATAAAGTGGACGTAGGCTCGTTAACGCCGAACCACTATAAATTCTGAGTGTTATTTTCTTTTTCCTTATTCCTCATTTAGAATTCTCTACAGTTTATAACAATTTGGGTGTTAGGTCCAAATTTCGATCTAACATTTTTTGTGCTTTCACTGGGAACCTCAGCCTTAAAGTTTCGTCATTCATTTTCTTGAAGATTCCAGCGATTCAGATATCATGGCTGGAAAAAGATCTAAAGTTTCGCAGACAAACGAGACGATCGAGGAGAGTGCGCACGAACTGGGCAACGAAGAGGTTCTGGATCGCGGAGCGCAGGGGGCGATCCGATCCGATGAAAACACCTCGTTCCGAGTCGATGAAGATGAGACGATCCGCGCTACGGAAGGGGTTGTTACTCGATCCCGAGGCAACGCCTCGCAGCCTCCACGCACCATGACCACGAGTCGATCCCAGGGGGCGCAGCGAACCGCCCTCCACGAACCGCAGCTACCCAGACTGATGGTCAGAACACAACTCGACCTGGAAAAGAACCCATAACCCACTCCTATCGTCCTGGAACCTCTGCTCGACCCGGTCCGAGCACTATGCCCATAAGAGAGGGTGATGATGACCATTATGATCCTACTGCTCCTGTTACTGAGGGGGATCTTTCCCGTTTTGTCGAAATGTGGGATAGGTTATTTGATGAGTTAGCCGCCCAAAGGCAGGAAAATTCGATCCTACGGCAAAACCTGACGGCTATGGATAGAAGACTTGATGAGTTAACAAGGCAAAGAACATCGCCAGTTCGTCCATTCACTCCAGCATATTCCTCTTCATCTGAAGAATCGCCGAGACCTCCGCGGCGACCGTATGAAAGAGCCGAAAACATAGAACAACTTCGGTTCGGGACCCTGCCCTCGCAAGAAGAAGAAGAACTAGGGGCAAGACCCACAAACCGTAATATGGATAGTCAAGCAACGACCCTCAGGACTCGAGGCATGAACAGTCATGTGCATGACAGACCACCTCAGCCTCGTCGCCGTACCCATACTCATGATAACAGGGGGCAGCGAGGCCCCGTCCAAGCCCCAGATTTTGTGGCTGCTCCCCGAAGAGAGATCAGAGAGCCTCGTCGGGCCAGAGGCACTGATCCTGAACCTCCTTTGACTAGTGCAAACGTTGCAGCCATGGTTCACCAGATTTTGGCCGATAGCCGTGGACCGCGGAACGAGGATTGGGGGATTGACCGTAGTCATACTCCTTTTACTGACGATATTTTGGATGCAACTTTTCCAAGGCGTTTCAACATGCCGCAGATGAACCGATATGCAGGAAGATCTGATCCTGTTCAACACCTGATGAGATACTCTTGGTCGATGACTGCTGCCGCCGCTTCTGATGCAGTTAAGTGTAAAGCGTTTCCCATATTCCTGGAAGACGTGGCTTTGCTATGGTTTACTCGCTTGCCGGCAAGATCGATTTCCAGCTTCAGGGAACTAAGCGAGAAGTTCGTAGAGCAATTCCGTATCTACGCACAGAAGACGAAAAGCGTGATCGATCTATTTCTTGTCAAACAGCGACCGGGCGAGAGTCTAAAGATGTACCTGGATCGTTTCAATTTGGCAGCCACTGAGGCAAAGATCCTCATGAGCCGACCATTGTCGCAGCACTCATTGACGGAGTGGATAAGGATACTGAGTTTGGGAGGTACTTGGCAGGCAAACCACCCCACACTAGAGAATTATTCTATGAGAAAGCCAATGTACATCTACGCCGGGAAGAGGTGTACGCGAACCGAAAGCTTAAAACAAATGATAAGGAAGAAGTTCAGAGCAATGTCGCCATCAAACAGACTGGAGACAGCTCGGGGAAAGTTGAGGTTAACGTCGGAAATCAGAACCAGGGTGGTCGCCGACCGGGTAACAACAATAACAATGCTAATGGCAACAGCCGGAAAAGGGGCCGAGGGAACGATTCCCAGAGAAGGACTCGTCCCAGGGCCTTTGAGAGTTATACACCCATAAATGATACTCTGGAAAATATCTTCATGGATGCGTATGAAGTCCTCCAGAATAAGAGGCCGCCTCCTAGAGAGTCGACGGAAAAAGAGCGTGAGACAGGGAAGTTTTGCCTCTTTCATCAAATTCACGGCCATTCGACGAATGAATGCCGTCACCTGAGGGACGTGGTCGAAAGGTTGCTTCGAGAAGGGAAGCTAGACGAATACAGAGTAGCACCTAGGGACAGGGGGCAAGCAGTACAGGCCTCGAATCAGAATCAAAATCAGCTTTCTGCTAGGCCAACTGCTCAGCAAAAGGGAAAAAATACTGTAATCAACACCGTGATCGGTGGACTCTACCTTGCTGGGCACAGTTCCAAAGCTTTAGATCAATACGTCAACGCAGCCAAACAACACCTCGAAGTGGGGGAATGTAGCAACCCCGAGGACAGTGTTCCGGTGAAGCAGCAAAAGATGATGACTGATGATGTTGTTTTCCGAGAGCGAGAAAGCATTGGGGTTCATGCTCCAACTGAAGATCCACTTGTAATCACAATACCCATTGGGCCAGCCACTGTTCATAAGGTACTGGTGGACAACGGGAGTTCCGTTAATATCCTTTTCAAAAAAGCCTTTGACCAGATGAATCTTGAGATAAAAGACTTGAAGCCCTGCCAAGGATGGATTCGTGGATTCAACGGAGCATCCACCGCACCTATGGGTTACGTAGAATTGCCAGTTACACTTGGGGAAGGAGAACGCCAAAGAGTGAGAATCCTTCCTTTTGTGGTTTTGGATGTCGAATCGCCATACAATGCCTTCTTGGGCCGACCGGCCCTCGCAAAATTCAGAGCCTATATAGCCCCCTGGTGCTTGCTACTGAAGTTCCCCACAGAAGCCGGCGTTGGTATCGTCAGAGGGGATCAAGTTGCTGCGCGAGCATGTTATGTTGCCGAATTAAAGTTGCTTCGCAACGGTGGGGATATCGAAACTAAATGCACTCCTCCCCCTTTGGGGGCGGAAACCTTATAGCAATAAAAGAGGATAATTGTTGGAGAGTTGCCTAGAGTGATGCCCGAGGATATAGATCCCAGAGAGGATCAAGAACCCGGGGGCAGAACGGCAACTCCCAACGAAGCAACTGTGGATGTGCCAATCGATGACAGTGATCCGGAGAAGGTCCTTAAGATTGGATCCCAGTTAAGTCCGACTCTTGCCGAAGAATTGACGGCTTTCTTAAAGAACAACTTGGATGTATTCGCTTGGACCCATGCGGACATGTGCGGGATATCCCCATCAATCATGAGCCATTCTTTGAGCATTAACCCCAAACATCCTCCAGTGAAGCAAAAAAGGCGAGTGTTGGGCCCAGAGAGGTCCGCTGCCTTGAAAGAAGAGGTTGGGAAGCTGAAGAGTAATGGATTCATCAGAGATTCAACTTACCCAGATTGGATTTCGAACCCAGTCCTGGTAAAGAAGGCCAACGGGAAGTGGCGAACGTGTATCGACTTCTCGGATTTAAACAAAGCTTGTCCCAAAGATAGTTTTCCATTACCTCGAATTGACCAGTTGGTAGATTCGACGGCAGGTCACGAGCTTCTCTCATTCATGGATGCTTATTCAGGATACAATCAGATTCCGATGCATGTTCCGGACCAAGAGCATACTAGCTTTATCACTGATCTGGGATTATATTGTTACGTAGTGATGCCCTTTGGCTTGAAGAATGCAGGCGCTACGTACAAACGTTTGGTCAACAGAATGTTTTATAACCAAATCGGGATAACGATGGAAGTATACGTCGACGATATGTTGGTTAAATCCAAGCAATCCTTTCAACACACTACTGACTTGGCAGAGATGTTCGGCATTCTTCGAAAGTATGGGATGAAACTCAATCCCATCAAATGTTCATTCGGTGTTGCCTCTGGAAAATTCTTAGGATTCATTGTCAGTTCGCGCGGTATCGAGATTAATCCGGACCAGATCACAGCAATCAGGAACATTCAGGAACCTAGGCAAATTAAGGACGTGCAAAGCCTTGCTGGAAAAGTGGCCGCACTAAGCAGATTTATCTCCAGGGCTACGGATAAGTGCATACCATTCTTCGAATTAATAAAGCGGGGAAAACGCCACTTTAAATGGACACCAGACTGCGTGGAAGCATTTCAGAACTTGCTCAAGCACTTGGAGAAACCTCCAATTCTATGTAAACCAATAGACCATGAGGATTTATTCGTGTATTTGGCAGTATCATCTCATGCAGTCAGCTCAGCATTGGTAAGGGAAGAGGAGAAGGTCCAAAGAGCTGTGTATTACGTGAGTAAAAAATTAACAGCGGCAGAACGTAATTATCCACGGATAGAAAAACTGGCGTATAGTTTACTGATTGCCTCCAGAAAACTTCGGCACTACTCTCAAGCACATCCTATTATCATATATACTGATCACCCACTCAAGCAAGTTCTACAGAGACCAGAGGCGTCTGGAAGATTACTCAAATGGAATATTGAGTTAAGTCAATTTGACTTGAACTTTCAGCCCAGACGATCAATTCGGGGGCAAGCGATAGCTGACTTCATAGCAGAATTCACAGTTCCTGAAGAAGACATAGCAAACGAAGAAGTGGAACCCTCAAAATTACTTTTCGACCCTGATGTCTGGAGATTATATACTGATGGTGCTAAAAATAACGAAAGATCCGGCGCCGGATAGTGCTTGAAACCCCCGAGAAACGATTGATAACTTATGCCATCCGAATGGAGTTTCTGGCCACTAACAACGATTCTGAATATGAAGCTCTGATAGCCGGATTAAAGATTGCAAAGGTGCTAGAAGTCACGAAAATAAACATCTTCTGCGATTCCAAGTTAGTTGTGAACCAAGTTACTGGGAGATTCCAAGCTAAAAGTGCAAGATTGATTCTATACTTAAAGAAAGTGAGAGAGCTGCTGAATGAGTTTGATCACTACAGCATATCTCATATTCCGCGGTCAGAAAATCAGCAGGCAGACAGGTTGGCAAAGATGGCTAGTTCTAACGATCCTGAAGTGACAGGGCTAGCCCCCGTTGAAGTACTTCGGTCTCCCAGCATTGATCAGGTGGAAATCGACCTAGTACTAGAGACGGAACCAGAAAAGGAATCATGGATGACCCCTATAAAGGATTTCCTAATGAATGGAGCGCTTCCGACCAGGAAAAGCGAGAGGCGAAAAGTGATTCGTAAAGCCGCCCGATACGTACTGCAAGGCGGAGTCCTTTATAGACAAGGGTATTCAATGCCCCTCCTTCGGTGTATAGCCCACGATGACGTCAAACGTGTGCTGCAAGAAGTCCACGAAGGTGAATGTGGCGACCATACCGGGGGGCAAACTTTGGCAAAAAAGATATTACGGCATGGTTACTTCTGGCCTACCATAAACAAGGATACAGTAAGATATGCACGACGATGTGATGCATGCCAGAGATTTTCAAAGATACCCAGAGCGCCTCCGAGCCAGTTAAAAACAATGATGAGCCCGTGGCCATTTGCTATGTGGGGAATTGATATCATTGGAAGTCTCCCCATAGCAAGGGGTGGAGCCAAGTTCGCCATTGTGGCTGTAGATTATTTCACTAAGTGGGTCGAGGCAGAACCACTAACTACAATCACAACTAAACGAGTAATCAACTTCATCGTGAGAAACATCATCTGTCGATTCGGGATTCCAAAAATTGTGATAACCGACAACGGAACTCAATTTGATAGTGCTGAATTTAGAAACTTCTGCCAGAAATACCACATCGAGAATCGATACACATCTGTGGCACACCCACAATCGAACGGGCAAGTTGAAGCTGTAAATAAAGTAATTAAGTCCATTCTGAAAAGAAGAATGAAGCGGGCTAGAGCCATGTGGTCTGACGAATTGCCCTTGGCACTATGGGCCTACAGGACGACATATAAATCAGCAACAGGACATACCCCGTTCTCCCTTGCTTTTGGAACGGAAGCAGTCATCCCGATTGAGATAAAGGTACCTTCTCATCGGGTGACCTATTATGATCCAATGTCCAATAACGAACTGCTTCTTGAGTCCCTGGATATGATCGAAGAAAAGAGGGATGAAGCCGACCTGCGTGCTCTGAGATGCAAGCAACAGGTCGCCCAATACTACAACAAAAAGGTCCGAGCCCGAACCTTGGAACCCGGAGACTTGGTTCTGAAACGTGTCTTTCCACCCCCAACTCATATGGGAGCGAAGTGGGAAGGACCGTATTCTATTCTCAGCAAGCTTGATAACGGAACCTTCAAGCTGGCAACTGTAGATGGAAAGGAGATCCCCAGAGTGTGGAATGCCCAACATCTACGGCCATATCTAACATGAGAAGTTTCAAATCTATTCTTTTGTTTTGTAAAAAAAAAAAAAAAAAAAAAAAACTATGTACAGGGCATGACTTGCCTAGAACAGTCTGATTTCTTAAAGCAAGAGGTTATAAAGTGGACGTAGGTCATGATTCGACCGAACCACTATAAAAATACTGCGTGTCATTTACCTTTACTGCGTCTTTATTTATTTGCCTATGAAAAATCAGTGTGAATATTGCAGGTACCCGAAGTTCGGTGCCGACAGTTCCTATCGTAAGCTAATCAGAGGAACCCAAAGCCTTGGTAAATGCTCTAGCTGCTTGTCCGACTGGTTTTAATCCTCGGAGCTTGGATTACAATGTAAACCTGAGACGAGTTTGAGGAGCATGCATGGTCGCAGACGGCTGAGTTCGAACTCTAACTCTCCAGAGAGAGAGAGTATAAAAGCGTCTCCGATTGAGCGCTGAGAAAGAGCTTCCTTCCCGCTGAAGGATCGGGGAGCGAATGAATCGCTGAGCTCGGACTCTAACTCTCCAGAGAGAGAGAGAGAGTATAAAAGCGTCTCCGATTGAGCGCTGAGAAAGAGCTCCTTTCCCGCTGAAGGATCGGGGAGCGAATGAATCGCTGAGCTCGGACTCTAACTCTCCAGAGAGAGAGAGTATAAAGGCGTCTCCGATTTAGCGCTGAGAAATAGTTCCTTCCCCGCTGAAGGATCGGGGAACGAACGAATCTCCAAGCATAAAACCCTAACAATTGATTAGGGGGCATCACGCACTCCTATGCGAACACTAAACTTTGATATAACAAGTGTAACATAGCACGAACATTCTTCTTCCTGTTGATTGACTGACTTATAATTATTAATAGCTGGCTAACGACTAAATGTGGAAAGTTTCTATGAATACAGGTACACGATGATGTAAGAAGAAACAAATCCTTGTTTATGTACTGCGAATCAGCAAAGTGAAAACAAGTTAGAAACAAAAGTGAGGGCCAGTCTCACAATTACACTCCCTGGCCAGTGGGAAGCTTAAAAGGCAAAATATCAGTAAACGTCCTATTTGTGCTTTGATATCTTCTCTCGCTTCTGCCTCTCCAGCCTCTCCTTGTCGGCTTCAGATGGATCCCCCTTTTTCCTTTTCCGCTTGTCCACGAGGGGAGCATCTGACTCCTCTGAGGCTTCCTCTCCCCCATCTTTTCCTTTGCTTCTGCCGGAGAGGGAAGCAGGGAAGTCATCAGGGTTTGCAAAGTGAAGTTGCCGGCTGATGGACTTGGACTGGATTTTCATAATCATCCCAGTTTTGGGATCGAACTCTGCGAGAGGGACCACATCCAAAGCCTCATCCCCCGCCTTCTTCAAAGCCAGCTCTTTCTCTTGTCTGGCTTTTCGGCTGGCCAGGGGTTCCTCATCATCATCATCATCGTCGGCCTTCTTGGTGCCGGTGATATCCTCTTCATCATCCACATGCCGACCATCCCAAGTCTTTTAAAGCCTCGATAGTCTCAGCATCTTTGGGTACGTCGGCGCTAGGCACCGAGATGCTTCCTTCAGCTATTGCGACCTCGACTCGCTCTGAAACATCGATTTCAGCACCCGGCAGGACGATCCCCTCCTCCACCTCTCTCTCTTTTCCAACACCCTTGTCGGCGGGCTCGCCACCTGCATTATGAAAGACACACATTACTAATTCAATGGGTCGCCCTGTTAGACGACGACAATTCGCAATCACTTTAGCAAATTGTTGGGAATAGAGAAAGGTACCTTCAACAGATACTCCCTCTCGAGTAGATCCGGATGCTCCAACAGCCACGGGAGTTAAGCCTAAGGGGATCAGCGGATCGTCTGGATGATACTCCTCGACTTTGGAAGTTTTAGACTTGGCGGCGGAGCTGGAACCTTCGTCAATTTTGCTTTTGCCTTTAGCCGTGGTTCTCTCCTTCTCCATCTCCGCCAAGATTAAGCGACGGCCCTCTGCCAGATCCTCAGGCTCGTTGTCCCTTAGGATGCTTTTCATCAATTCATCTTCATCGATCTCTTCGACCCCTAGTCTATGTTTCTCGCCTTCCACGATGGAATCCCACAAGTTGGCCAAAGTAACATGATAATCCGGGATCCATGAGATATTGCGAGTTTTGAGAACCTGACCGAGGAAGTCAAAGATCATCTCCTCAAACCCCTCGATTTCTTTCTCTCTTTCAAGGAGTTTGTGGTTGGAGGCAGTGGCCATTTCAATGGCGCTATCAACGTTCTTTTCGGCAAGAGCTGCCCGTCTCTCCGCATCGGCCACCTAATCATTCAAAATCGCTTTTTCCGCCTCTGCCAAAGCCAACTTTTCTTTTAAGCTTGCTCTTTCCGCCTCCCAAGCAGCCTTCTCCGTCAAAAAATGGCCTTGTGCCGTTGCCAGTTCGATGTTGGCCATTCTGAGGTCTTCAACTTCCTTTTTTAAGGCCATTTTCTCCTGGCTATTGGAATCCAGTTCTAAATGAAAGCGCTGCTTGGCATTTTCTAATTCAGTCTTGTAGTTTGCGGCGTCTCTCTGTGCCAGAGCAAGCTGGGCTTGAGCGTCTTCCAGATCCTTCTCTAATTTTGTCCTGGCCCTTTCATTATTTTCGAGTTTTGCTTTAGACCTGTGAGCTTCTATTTCGAGTGTCCGAATGACCTCCGAAAGATTAAGTGCGTGCTTTTTCATCGCCTCGTACTGCTTGGCCACGTGACGGATATGCCCAATAACTTTTTTATCCCAGTTCTTGGGAACTGGTTCCAAGGCAGGAACAAAGACCATCCTATCGAAGAACATTCCTGGAAATTGTTCCCGTAGCTTTTCCAGCCTACCTTGGATTTCAGGACCGTGAACGTAGTCCCGTGAACCGGGGGCAGCTAATTCTGGTTAGCTGGTGGGGACTATGTTGCTTCTCTCTTGCTCAGTATCTTTGGATGAATCCCTGTCCCCATCTTTGGATTCGTGACGCCTTTTGGACGACCGACTATGGGAAGGCGCACTCTTTGGAGGAGTCAACTCTTTTGGAAGTGTCTTCCCCCCGGTCGGAATTATTGGATGACTCGAAGGCCTGGTAGAGGTTGATTTGGGTGGAGATCGAGGTTGCGAAGAGCTCGACTTGTGAGAAGGACCGCGAGGGCGCTCAGTACCCGAACGAAGGCTGGGAGTGCCTTCGCGAAGAGAACGGTACGAATAAGATTTCCTGCGTGACATCGCTCCTGCAAAAAAAAAAGAAGAGCATATTATCACATTGAATATTCACGACATAGTAGTGCACGATCAGGCAGTGTGTGTGAGGTGTGCATCCCATATAATTCCCCCTAACAGACCCGGGCCTGGAGACAGGCTCGTCTGGCCCGTTTCACGTCCTCTTGTTGAATCAGCCGTCTCTTCGGGAGCAGAAAAGAAAGGCTCCTCGCCGAAGTCTTTTTCCGTGTATTCAATGTCGGGCAAAGGGATTTTATTCAGCTCGTCGAATAACTGTTCTTCTGTCAATTCGTCGTCACCAACAGTTTCCATTGGAGCAGAGGTAGGGATTTCTTTCGACGCATCGCCACGGGATTCATCCCCCTGTATACATTCAAATCTTCGTCGTCCTGGATAACTATCGGAGAAGGACTTTTGTGAAATTTGGTTGTCTCCACCGCTTGTGAAGTTCCCTCTCCCTCCGTCGGGGGCACATATTTATATGGTTTGCCGCCGGTTCCAAGTCCAAATTTCCTATCCAAGAGGTGATGCTTGTGAAGGTTGTCATCCGTAATGCATTTTTTAATCCTTAAAAAGTCGGATCTGCTTTGCAAAAGAATGGATAACCGGTTGTTGTATAATACGCCCTCTGTTTTCGGGAAGACATGATCTGTTTAAGACAAAGGAAAAAGCGGAAGAATGTTATTACTTAGACTCCCCCAAGCAAGATATTCAGCTAGGCGATCAAAATTTACTTGATTTGAGCCATCTCCGTGAGCATCCAGCCTGTCTTCTTATGTAAAACCAGTCAGACTTAGGATCCCCGATGTTGCTGTACCCGTCATACAGAACTTTCCTGTTCGCCACTGATTCAAAAAAGGAAAAGTTGGGAGTTGCAGAAGAACGGTGCTTGAAGAGAAAGAAGAACACCAGGTCTCTGAATTTGAGTTCGGCGTGCAAGATTTCCGCGTAAGCAACATATAAAGAATATAGAGACGCGTAGGCGTTTGGATGAAGCTGCATCGGGGCAATGCCTAATCGTCTCAGAGTTTCAATAACAATTGGAGGGAACGGAGGAATAGCTCCTGCTAGACACATTGTCCGACTGATCGACATATACCCTTCCGGTGCTAAATGAGGTCTGTCTTCGCTTCCAGGTGTTAAGACATCGTCCCAAGGAATGCCGTGTCTTAAGCAGATTCTCTTGAGTTTCATCTCGTCGAGCTTGGACGCTAAAGAGTCAGAGAATTTATCTATCCTGACTACGCCTGGAATTTCGTCCGGAGCTCGTTCATCAGAATCGGAGTTGTTGCTGGATGACGTGCTTTCTGTCGGATCCAATTCTGTGGCTTCATATTCGGACCCAGAATCTTCACCTTCTGGATTGATTGGAGGAATTTGAGGATTATGCTGTTCAGGAGTCTCGGATTCCGTTTCGGCTACAGATCTTGAGGAAGAGTGGTCGTTCGACATTGCTGCTAGGACGAGAAAATATGAACGATAAGATCAACACTACCCGTCCCCCGCGTGTGCAAGTGCTGCTGTGTGTGTGTTTGTGTGTGCGCATTATTAAAAACGATAATAAAACATGAAAGCAGTCAAGGTTATTAAAGGCCGTTAGTCGTCATATGCAGTCAAGTCATGAAGTTATTTAGTCCAGAGAGATCAACGTCAAGGCTCTATCCTAACTGTCCAGAGTTTTGTAGCGACAAGGCGCTGATTAGAGACTGAATTTTTTTCGTATCACCAGCCGTGAGACGGATCGCATAGCAGAGGGATCGCCCCCTTCGACTCGCATAGCAGAGGGATCGCCCCCTTTCCGAATCGTAGAACAGAGAGTCCGCCCCTCATCGAATCGACGGACGAAGGGGAAGCTCCCTCGCGAACCGTTGCAACTGCCGTGATACGACCCTTGGTTGCCATCTCAATCTTTCGTCTCGCCGTTTGCTTCCTTCCTCAATCGTTGACCACGATCCGAGTCGGCCTTCCTTCTCCTTCTGCATCCTTCTTCTTCCTCATCTTCTTCCCGTCCTCAGGTCCAGAGTTCCACGCTCAATGGCCATGGCGGTTTGGTGATTTATTCGGGAAATAGCGGGTTTATTTTTGTTTCTCTCTGGAATCAGCTGTATAAATTCAGGAGAGTAATATGAGAGTGCTTTCTATAAAGTTACCTGTCTAAAAACTGAGAATTCTTGGATTTTCGAAAGTTTTAAAGGGTTGGATTCGTTGTTCGGTGGCTCGCGCGAGACGATTCAGCAGAGAGGAGATAGAAGGAAAATGAAGAGGGGAGCGTCGGCTTATATAGGCAAAGAAGGAGACCGTTCGCCTCCCCTCCTTTGTCTTATTCGGACCACGAAGCGCCCCACGGGCCACGATCCAGAGATGCAATCGCAAAGAAGCCCACAGACCACTTTGAAATGATGGCCCACAAAACTCAGAGCCCGATACGACTCGAAGGAAGATGCGCCCCGTGTCGCGCAGGACCCTGGGAACTCAGCATGAGACAAGCAGATGACCGAATCGGATCGTGTTGTTATATGACGATCCGATTCATCAATGTGTCAATTTGAACCAATGTGGCTGTTAAATTGCGTCCCTTCAGGAGATAATCAATAAGCATCTTCGAAGCATGTTTCATCATCAATAAAACATACTTCGAGGGGGCAAAATGTTGGCTCGCTTTTTGACTAAGCCATCCAGGGTCATACATAAAAGGAAATCAGGAAACCAAGTCCCCTAAGAAAGTGGAAGAATGGATCGCACGCCTTCGACTCGCCCCAGAATGGATCGCGTTCCATCGACTCGCCCCAGAATGGATCGCGTTCTATCGACTCGCCCAGGAACGGATCGCTCCCATCTCGTCGACGAGCGTCACCTCCAGGCGATCCGACCCCTTGTAACGAACCGAATCCCCTGACCCGTTCAACCACGAGCTGGTCTTCAGCGATCCGAATCGCACGGATCTGACGACACCTGTTCGCAACGGCTAGTTTGACTGTTTCTTCGATGGCTGCGATGCGATCCGAAAATCTCGGGATTCGTGCCACGTGTCCACGATCCGTCCGACGAAATCAGCTATAAATAGCCCATAGCTTGGCATTTTTCAGGAGCTTTTTGGCAATAGTGAATGCTGAGTCCGCCATTGTTGTCAAACCACTGGAATATTGAGAGAAGTCACTGTTGTACTAGCTTTTAAAGCATAATCAATAAGATATAAAGTGGACGTAGGCTCGTTAACGCCGAACCACTATAAATTATGAGTGTTATTTTCTTTTTCCTTATTCCTCATTTAGAATTCTCTACAGTTTATAACAATTTGGGTGTTAGGTCCAAATTTCGATCTAACAATACTAATGTCCTCAGAACCATTACGTTATAATACTTAATAAATAACTTATAATCATATTCAATTTCCACTTAATTCTCCTTTCAAAACATTTGTTACATTATCACAAACCTCTTGACGATTACCAACTAATATCATCTTCAGATAATCCAGATGTTGTTCAAGTTGGGGTATTTTAATTACCTCTCAGACCTTGGTCAACATCGTTCTTATCCTTAGATAAATATAAGTTGTAATCAAAAACCCAATATTCCATTTCAAATCTCAAACAATTTCCATCGTATCTTGGATTTTGTTATACAACACTATAACCCATCACTTGACCCCAATTCACCTTTTCCAATCTCCTTTCAAATATATTCAACTATTTCCACTTTGGAAAACTTATTTTAATTCCCTCTTTTACTCAATCCAAATATCTAGTAACGTTAATTCAAATTTAACAATATAACACTTCAAACTTCTTTTATAAAAATCCTGGTTTATCTTAAGCCCTTTTTATCCAAATCCCCTTTTTAAAACACTTATTAAAATTAAAACAATATTGTTTTAAACTATTCTATTTGATTAATTCGATATAACTAATTTAGAAATCAATTCCAGTTTAAAACTGTTAACTTAGTCAACCCAAACTCGATTATCCCGACAATCGATTCCAATTAGTTCTCACCTTAAATTAATTAAAAATACAATTAATTTAAATAATTCCATTTATTGTTTCTTTACAAAACTATTACCAAAGTTTAATCATTCGACACATTTCTTATTCCCCTACTTGAAATATGATTGACATCATCATTTACTTTATCAAATAAATTAATATCAAATCAAAGTCTTAAATAAATAAAATAACTTTCATTCTAAATAATATTTTCAAAGTCTAACTGCGGTTGTAAAATAAATTTTATAACTTCGTCTCTATCAACTCACCTGATGGTGAATCAATATTTATAAAACGATTGATTTTATTGGCCATACGCTGCCAAATACCCAACCAATACCGCCCATTGGTTTAAACAAATAGATGTTGAACATTCAAAAATCAACAATCAAATCCATCAATCCAAACAAGACTGTTCATATATGATAATATGAAGACAAATAATATATTTGAGGAATCCGGTTGGATCCCTCCAACTTGTTCTTCCCTATATTCAAAACGGTTATCACAAACCTGATCGTTCAGTTTTGTTTAATTGATAACACTAAATAGCAACCATTTAACATCAACCACAAGCAATTCAAACAGTTCAGCAATTTAAAACATGTTTATAAATGTGACCAATTAAGGTGAGTTACCTTTATTTGAACCAACCATTAAAAATAACGATTTGGTATTTTACTGAAATTAAACAAAGTTTAATTTCATTAGTTCAATCAACCAACAAATGTATAACTAGTAAACCGGTAACCATAGCAAACAGAGCACACAAATAAAAACCCAATTTATATAAAATATAAATGGGGAAAACTGAGTGAGTTTAACTCACCTTGATTTCCGTCGGTTGAGGTATCGACTAGTTTCAATTGAATTAAACCCACGTTTAATTCTATTGAAAATTTCAAATGGACACCACGTGTTTAAAACTGTTCCAGAATGAAGCAATCGTCAAGATAATTCTGACGCCTTCTGATTTGTCCGATTCTTTTTCAAGTATCCTCTGCCTCGTCCAAAAGATTTCCCCAGACCGACTTCCATTTTCTCGTCATAAACTGTGATACTACCGCAACCCGAGATTCCATGCCCCTCTCGCCGGCCTCCCCTTCTGTCGACTTGGAGTGCCACACCTCCACAAAAAGGAAGAACACACTCTACTGCTTGCATCCGAACAGCACCCTTTTATCTACGGTACAGGAGCCACCTCTCCTGTATTTCGAAAACACTAAAAGACACAGCATCCCCTATGCATGCTTGTCACGCTCCGGTACTTCCTCCACCGCTTTCTAGTTCCGCCCAACTTCATGTTCCCCCCTACGAAAATATATCCTCCCAGTCCAAAATATTGACGCCACCCATGCATGATCACCCTCCCAACGTTAGCTAACTATCATACCCCCTCATCTTCCTGAACCGCACTCTCCCTCCTGACGTGGCGGCCACCACTTGCGAACCACCTCGCTTTCCTTTTCTTTTTCTTTTTATACAAAGTTGTTTTGTTATTTCAGCACTGGAAGGAAAAGAGATGAGGTTTCATGCTGTGGTGAAACTGGAGCCATACTCACCGTGTATATATATAGGAGAGGGGAAATTGGGATAGACATGTTGTTAAATCATTTACAGGGTAGGCACATAGCACGTATTGAAAACAGCAGAGTAGGATGAGTTCTCATTTCCGCTGATGGTGTACGTATGATTTGAGAACACAACAGGTTAGTAGCAGATAATAGGGTAGGTCGGCTTGATGGTGAAGGATATGATGGTGAGAGTGGTCTCAGATATGTGACGTGGGAGAACAACACAATGTAGCTGTGTATATTTATTCCTAGGCTACTTGTATTTTCATTTCAGGTTAGGGGTTGAAAGACAATTTGAGTTTTCTTTTCTATGTGATGGGTTTCAATACAAACCAGGGTAGGGTAGGAAGAACAAGGTAGACGAGATAGCTAAAACCAGGGTACTCGTATGCTACAGTTTTCTCTTTTCGTAGCATGAGTTGTCTCGTACATATTGATATGAACAAGAAAGAGATTTGCAGAAGACGTGCCTAGGAGATAAAATAGACGCTTCATGGCATGCACAGTGACGAGGCTTTTTAATGTCAATCAGAGTAGCCGCTCATTATTATGTGTACATGTATTTAAGTTACTTACACCGAAAGCTTCGTTTTATATAATATTATGCTATACGGCTAATCGACTTCTGTTTACTGATAAAAAAGCTAATCTTGGTGTAAAAATGTATTTTGGACCCAATAGGACAAGTTTCGTCGAAATTCGAGGTCGTATGAAAAAAATTCCTTTATAAAACCAGAAATGAACACGCGTTTAATTTTTCTACGATCACCAGATAAATCAAACTAACTTGAAACTTTGAAATCCCACAATAATTTTTCGATACGAACCCAACAGCACTAGTTTCGTCGCATTCTGAAACTGTTTCCCCGGTAGGCTATTTTTACCGCGCACCGCAATACCCTTTTTAACGTCAAATTTACCGGTCTCTAAAAATAACAAACTATATACCTATCCTGGCTCTAATCGACGATACGAACTCAACAGGACTGGTTTCGTGGCCTAATTCGATCGTCTGTTCAAGTTATACCCAAATATCTATTATTTAAATTAAATACGCGCTATAGAAAATGAACGGCGTTTATTGCTACCATGGTCACATACGACATCGGTTTTCCACGCCATTCACCACCGTACAATAATTTAACATTACGGTCCCAATGAAACTGATTACGTCGAAATCCGAGATCGTTTGCAAAATGGCCATTATAAAGGTCGATATTTTAATTAACGATTTCCACAGTGTTTTTTTCAAATTTTGATTTTGCCATAACTTACCATTTATAATACGAAATCTGAATTTTTCTCTTTCATATGAAAATTATCATCAATACGCTTCCAACGTTTCTTGTTTCACAGAAATCCGACTTATATCAGATTCTGTATTCTCAGTTGAAGTTTAAAACTCGAATTTACGAACTACACGACATTTTCAAGCTCGATTTATAATTATATAAATATATAACATTCGAACTTCGTTTAAATAACGAATTCAATATTAAAATCCATCGATATTCCAAAGATAATATTTAAATTAAATAAATTAAATTAAATATTTGACAGCCAAAAACACGGGTCGTTACATTGTGGGATGATCAAAGCATAGCCTATTACGGCATAGCTTTGGGTATATCATGACTTCGCGAGCCTCACACCCCGTTATGAGTCAAAAACAGGATATGGACCGTAGGGAGTGCACACGTTTCTTTCTAGCAAGTGGTAGTGTCAGTGCTTAAACTGGCTGACATTTTACTTATGTGGATGATGAATTTTGAGGCGCATTGGATTTTTATAGGTCGTTAGTGGTCATACTATAGGTTCAAAGGAATAGAGAAACGTGTGTTCAGGCATAACCAATCCACTGCCGATAGGCGGGGACTGGCCCTACCGCTCTAAGGGTTCACTGCGAGGGATACTGAGACATTTGCTAGAGTGTCTCGAATCGGAGAGGAGCTTGCCCCTAGCCTCGAATCATGATGGAAATCCAATTTCCAATACGACCTTGCGATTTTGATTGTAGAACTAGTATGGCGACATAGTAGGATGGGGTACTATACCGTCTATGATTGATATTTATGATTGAAATGTTTTATTAAAAAATATACACACTAAATTTAAATCCGTTTCATCGTATCAAGCATTTTTGACCATTATGAGGTAAAACCCTATCCTCTGGTTTGCGTTGCATTGTGTGATGGGACTTGGGTCTTATAATGGTTTCATTTTTCTAAAAAGCATTGCGTTGTTTAAACGATTTACTTTATTTTATGCACTGGCAATCCAATGGAGTAAACCCGTCCCGCGTTAGCGGCGTGGTCCTGTGATTAGCCTTATTATTAGATAGTTAAGTTAAGATTTCTCATACCAGTCCCATGACTGACCTGTAGTTTGTTTCACTGGCAAACTCGGGTGCCCATATTTTCCACACGGGCAGTTGTGTAGCTTTTTGCAGATATATTTACAGGATCCTGGTCTACAGCTGAAGCGATATTCGGAAAGCTCTGTATCCGTGTATTCCTTTCGGTTGTATATTTGTATTATTTTCCGCTGCTATTTAAATGTAATCTAAATCTCTGACATTAATATATTTCTATTGTGTAATAAGTATTCTCTGTTATATTCTTGTACTCTGATGTAATTGTTGTAATCAGCAATAAAATGTTCTTCAGTTTGTGTTCTGATGTGTGTTGTTCTCAAAGCAATCCATGCTTTCCTTTATAGGGAAGTTTGGGTCATCACATAGAAACTCGAAAATGTATACTGATAATGTCGCAACCCATTATCAGAATTCTTTTCTCGCCGCTGAAGTGATTTCAGTGCTTAGTCAATTTCAAAATCCATTAAAATCATTTTTATTCAGAAATCCTTAAAAGTAATGTTATATTACTCTTAAAATACTTCAGAAAATAATTCTGAACACCCTAGATTTAAATTCTGGTTTGAACTTAATCCTTATTTATCTTATTTGTATATATTATCCATATACAACTTTTATTTGGTTATACATACCCATCTCAATATTTAATAATTTCATCGGATTGTAATAACAATCAACACATCCATATACTATAATATTTTAAAAATTATTCTTTTTATATCAAAATAAGTTTTGGGCAAAAATATTTCATTTACCCATTTTAAAACAATACTGCATCGAATAGCTTTGTTTGAGAGTTTAGAAAAACCTATCGATATAGTTATACATTCTGTATCGACCAGAATTCATAAACCACTCAACGACCCAGTCAACACAATACAAACTATTTTATATCAAATCTACAAATACGCACTCATATATATACATTCACACTCAATCTAGGGTATTACTGACCCTATCTCTATTGAGTTACACCATAGAGCCAAGGTTACTACTCAACCTTCAGCTCTAATACCAAATGTAATGGCCCGAATTTCCATCCCGTTGAGTCGACGAATAACACCACACGTCCAAACCAAATGACACAGAAATACAAATCATTAGTAGAAAGAAGTTAGAGGATGAGAAATAGAAAGAAAGAAAACTTAGAGTAGAAGAAAATCGAAGATCACAATTCTCACAAGGGGACGAATAAAATATATTATATAACATAACCTTGGAAATACAAATCAGCAACCGTATATACATACCATCATCAAAGCACAACAGTTATTCCTAGTATAGTTAAAAACACTTGTTTCCATATACAACATAGTACACAACGGAAAATATGATAGTCTATAGCTAATTGTTGAAGACTTCTGCTTCGACCTCCTCCAAGTGAATCTGTAAAATCCCGACTACCTGACTGCCCGTACAAATTTGGGCACCCAAGAGTTTAGGGGAAACAAAACAAAATAAACTCTGGGTCAATCATGGGACTGGTGTCAATAAATTCCAACCATTGGTTTAACTTTTAAAATCCTTTCGAAAGAAATGATAATCGTAAGACCGATCCACACATAAACACGGATGGTTTTTACCTTACGATAAACAAAAATATTTTTGATGTCAAATCTAGTTATAATATAATAGTGTCTACATCAAATAAGTAGGAATCTAGAGGAATGCTTGCATCTCACGCTCCATATATAATATTAAATCCAAAACCGTAGGGCGCTTACTGGATATTAGATTTCGACTATGACAAGGTATGGAATCACCTTCCGATCAATGTACTCTATAGGGGATACACTGTGGTTCGACAAGAACGTCATGCCACCTGGCCACACATGGCTGACCACTCAGTTAACTTGAGTGTATCGAGCATATTATCACCAACGGTTTTGATCAGAAACCGTTACCAAAAGCATACAGTAGCGAATAGAATAAGAAACAAATGAAATTTCTCTAGATCAGGTGATAATACCCCTAATAGGAATGACCCACTTGGCCATGCTGCCTACCCGATTTCTATCATTTCCCGGGTGATGAGGCTTGAGGTCACGATTGACTGTTTAGAACATCTTCTCACCATCCATTTGAATGTCACGTCGTCAGACATTCGTCTATATACTTGTCCTGGATTTGGACAAACCGAACGCACCATTCTATCAATCCATCTTAGGTAATTTCTACCTAGGGTTATCAGAATAGCCCTTGCATTTTACTCTGTCTTCAATTATCTTCAGCATAAGTCGATTCGTAACGCTAATGCCAATACGGAGTGGTTTTCAATTATTAAATCTGATCCCGGTCTCTCCATATTGACAACGGAGATATAAAATAAATCAAAACTTTGATGGTTGGTGATTTAACAATCAAAGGAACATCCATTCAATCAACGATCCTAATTCTAAATGGAAATTCTAACGATTAACCATCAAACAACACTAGCCCCTTTTTTAATTAATTTCTTATTATATTATCATTTCCATTTCCCATTTCCCATCTTTTGTATCCTTTCAAATCTTTATTTCTCCCTCGATTCTTGGAAAAAAAATTCCAATATCCTAATTTCTTTATTCAAGAAAATATCTCTTATTCTAGTTAGAAAACATTTCTAAATATTCACGAATCCTTATTTTCTATAATCAGAAAATATACCTTATTAATATTGGAAAATATTTCCATCCTCTCTTTCTTAATTCCTCATTGACCAATTAATTTCATTTTCTATGCGTTGAAAATACCTCTCATTTTATTTGGGAAACATTTCAAAACCCTTTAAATTAACGTGATGTTATAAAACATCGTTATTATAAATCAAAAACATTTATCATTTATTAACTAACTGTATTGCTAATCAATCTTCACTATCGAACCTTAACCATTCCTCCATCAATCATGAAGTCAATCAGTTGGGGTATAATTACCTCTTAGACCTTAATTGAACAACATTCCCAACTTTGAAATAGTCAAAGCTCATCACTTCAAACAAAACATCTCTTTCAGGACTCTCAGATTCAATCTAAGAATCCATTTCATTTACGAAAAAAAAGAAAAAAAATTAATTATAACGATAGCGTTGTAATCACTGTTTCCAGATATTTGATTAATAAAACATATATTATAGCGGTAGCATTAAAATCGCTGTTTAGATTTACAAAACATTTATTATAACGATAGCGTTATAATCAATGTCTCCAAATATTTGGTTTATAAAAATATAACCTTCAGTTATTCATTTCAATAAATAAATTAATAATTAAATAATTAAATTTGATTCAAAGCGGAAAGTAAAAAATAACTACTTCCCTAAATTCAATATAATTGAATTCAAATAAATAACTCTCATTTGAATACTATATATTCGATTAATATTCCGAACTACGGAATAATTCTTATCATTTCAGGTTAACTCAATTTCCCTTATAATTATTTCCATTCACTAAACATTTGCTTTCAATCGTTATTCAATTTCAAACATCAGTATCTTTCCTTAATAGGAATCTAGACTTGTTTAATAATTCCAATTTAAATAAATCTTAAACTATTTCAAAACATGGAATTGTATTCCATAGCTATAAATATTGAAATATTCACTTCCTAATACATTTCATTTGAATTATAGTTTTATACTAAATAGAATTCAAATATCCTTCCTGAACTAAATCATTATAATAAAATTCGACCTAGTCAAATTATAATTATAGATCCCTTGGATTTATTTCTGTTTGTTTTATATTCCGAACTTTGGAATAAAATCCAACATTTCCTATTCGAAAATGATTTCCATTTCCCTTATTATTCAAATTTCTATTTGAATTAACGTTTCCAACCTAGATTTCTTTTATAGATGCTTTCATTTTTAACATATCTCTCTAATGGATTATCCACTTTAATTGTGAATAATATTTCTTTTTACACAATCAAATACATTTGATTTTACCATATCAAATCCAAATTCCATTTATAACTTCTATTTACAATTGTTCATAGAAAATCTCATTATTAATTTCAAACATTTAAAATCTCGTTTACAATTTCCTTTATAATCTGCTAAGTTCAAATCTAATTTTAAATATATGTTTCAAAAACAATTTCCAACTTTTCATATAAATTTGAATTTGAATTTATATTTCAATTAATCCAACGATAAATAATTCACTTAATTTATACTCTCATTTATAACCCACCACTTATTTGCTCCATTACCAAGTTTATAATTTCAATCCTATTCGAAATTACATTTCTATTTTTGGAAATAAATTTCCTTATTTTAAAAACTCAAATTTCATTTTCTATATAAATTCATTTTTCGGTTTTTGAATACTAACATTCTAGGGCCAGAGTAGTTCAAACACAACATTTTCAATCATAGATTATACAACACATCATATAGCACAATTAACAAAACTGTAATATAAATGTTGAGGAATCCATTTAGATCCCCCCAACCTGTTTCCCTGCATCCACAACGGTTAATAACATTAATTTCACATCAATGTGAAATGTCATTGTAAACAACATTAATAATTGATCAACGATATAACAATATAAACCGTTCAACAATTTTTATCAACCATTCAACCATTTTTATCAACCATTCATCCAAACATCTATCACACTAGTTCTAAGATTACGATAAATAATTTAAAGCTTGTTTATATAAAAATATAAACGAGACAGAGTTAGTGAGTTTACTCACATTGGTTCGCAATTGACTATTCGGCTTTGTTTTCGTTTAAAATCAAACAGATGGTTGATTTTTATCACGAAATTCTAGTAGCTTTGCTTCAGCCACATCAGTACCATAATGTAGATTCCATCATTACGGTCCCATCTTCTTTCGTTTCATTCAGTTCTGTTAACTAATGCCTGAATTACCCAATATAATTTTACGATTTGATTTAAATAAATAATTTTATAAATCAAGGATTAATTAACATTTTAATTTCTTTACTTAGTGGATTAATCGGCCAATGACTCCTCCATTCTCCTGCTTCGTGACATTTGCTCGCACCCCATTTTTCTACACAAGTTAAAACCGTTCAGTTTATTTGTATATATCATTATATTACTATTATCATTATTAATTACTTCATAGTTTTACCCATAATTACTTTAATCAATCCAGACCGCGAGTCCTTTCTCCTCGGCTCTTTTGCTCAAGTGATACTACTGCTCCTCCCTTTTCAAATGAAAAGGCACGCCAGGAACAACACTCATTAGGCTTATCATCACTAACCAACCATAAATCTCATACATCAAGCTGCAGTGTTTAAACAACTATCAGTCACTCTTATACTGCCATTCATCAAGTTTCCAAACCACTACAAGATCGACTTCTACCCTTTGACCACGTTAACGCTATGTTACCCTTTCCAAACTACCATGATCCTCCTTCCCCCTTATCAATAGTACAACTCCATCCACCACATGTTCCATCTCCCCACTAATATCCTTTTTCCTCCCAAAAATACCCAATAGTCCCGTTCACTTAGCCTCCACCCTTCTCGTTCCCCATTCCGGAAAAGACAACATACCACCATCGATTGAAATCAGCAGCTTAACTACATCACCTCGTCATCAAGGTGTAAAACTAGACCATCACTTCCCTTTTGCGATGTGAGACCCAAACCCACTGTAGTCAGAGAGCATCGACCCCCTTTCAAACGGAAATCCTCAAAGTCTTGCCAAGACGTGCGCAACACCATCCTAAACCACATAGTGCCTTCGATTTCCTTCCTTGTCCACTTAAACTCTAGTAAAAGCCATCCTCTTGCTCGTGCTGAAGGTAAAAATCGTGATACCAAATTTCGTGAAACCGAACTCATCGTGATCTCCCTTGATATAAAGATTTCAGCGAATGGAAAACAATTGGATTTTATTTTGTATTTGATTTTTTTATATAAATTAGTGAAGATTAGAAGCTGTTGTAGGAAATTATTTTTGTGGCCAGAAGTAAGAAATTGAAAACGAGGATTGGATTGGGAATTAGGGATCCTTTGGGGCCAGTTATTATAAGGTTGTTTTTAATAATATTTTATTGAGTATTTTATTTAGTTTTAAGTACCCATGCCTATCGCCACTTGTATATGTTGCTTCTAAATTCATAAGCTCACGTATGAAACATGTTTATGATGACAATGGACACACAATTATTGTTTGACATTTCGAGCCTAACGAATCTTGTTTCGTTGAATCTGGATTTACACTACTACAAAAGTGGGCATATTCGACACTAATTTGTGTGCGTTGCATGAAAAGCGTGGTGAAAGCTATGCATTCTTTGATCTTCTGCAACAACATTCATTTGTTGTTGCATTAGATGTGAACATAGTGTTGCGGTTGAAATTCTTGTGCTGTGACTTGCAACACCAGTTCAAAGTGTTGCATTACATAAATACATGCCAGGTCAGCGATCCGCGTTATCAGTTTAAACAAATAAATAACCGTAGATGTTGATTAATCCAACGGTTCTTGCCGATCCTTGCAACACCAGTTCAAAGTGTTGCATTACATAAATACATGTTAGGTCAGCGATCCGCGTTATCAGTTTAAACAAATAAATAACCGTAGATGTTGATTAATCCTACGGTTCAAGCTGATCCTTGCTACAACTTAGTGAAAATTTGGCGCGACAGTTTCCCCATTCACGAAATACTTCCCCCGAAACCAAATTTCTCCGGTACTCCTCCTTCTGTCCGTTTCTCTCTCCACGAAATCCGTCCAAGAACGCCTCCGATTGCTACTCTTCCTCAGGTTACAAACTATAAACCTTCGTTTCCTCCTATTTTATGAACTTTACACCTCCAATTTGGATCGTTTAGGACAATTACAGGTAGTTAGGGCTTCATCATTTAGGTTTTATTTAGTTGATTTCATCTCTAAATTATTTTGATCTGCGTTCAAAGTCTCTGGGTGATTTGGGTATAACGATTACCTTAAATTAGGGTTTTTATACTTGAAGTGTTGTATTTATATGTTTGCATGTGTTGAAATTGTGCAAGTTCTGTATTTTTATGTTTGCCAAACCATTGATGTATTGGTAAATAATGCCTATTTCCAAAGGTGTTAACAAAATTTAGAGGATAAAAGAAATCCAATATGAATGTTCAAATGTCTATTTCTGTTTGTAGTTAAATAATGCCTATATCTCTTCCTACATCGTATGACTACGAAGATACCCTGGGCATGGGAGATCTAGGACTGTCAAACCCATCATCACCAGAAACTCCTATTGATTTTTATATAGAGATGCAAGAAAGGCACTACGATGATTTTCTTGAGTATGAACTAGAGCAAGAAGAACTCCGAAGATAATGGCGAGAAGAAGAACAACGTGAAGAAAGGGCGATGCGACGGCATAGTCGTTTGCGACGGCATAGTCGTTTGCGTCGTCAGCATCAAAACAACCAAGTGGTTAACGAACAACATGCTGACTCACCAATCATAATGTGTCATTGTGGGTATGCCGATGCAGAAGATGTTATTTCGATTGGATTCAACATTGGTCGTCGTTATTTTAGATGTTGGGTTTATCCCACAGGGTGTACCTTTTGGTAGTGGATTGACCAACAGTTTCCAAGTCGAGCCGCTGAGTACGCAAATGAGATACAACATCAACTTACAACGCTGCAAAATCATGTTATTGGTTTTCGAACTGATGTTAGTAGACTTAACGACCAGCTTCAAGGGCTAAACATTAGATGACAAAATTAAATTATTGCATCGTTCTTTGTATTAGATACAACTGTATCGTCTATGTATCACCTGTATAGTCTTTGTATCTGTACTGTTTTGTTTTTGTGCAGTCATGTAATGTTATGCATTTGTGTTCTGTATCCTTAGTTGCATGTTTTATGTACGTATTCTCTTGGTAACTCAGTTCCAAAAGTCAGTGATAATTCATATCAAAACAATCGTCCTTGTATCATCACACTGATTATGTATATTTGTAAATTATTAACTTGTTTTGTTTTTATTTCTAATTTAGTCTAACATTACAGGGTAGCCCTTGTTCGTGTCTTTAAACTCTTAGGGGTATCAAATTTAGTCTTACTAAGCCGTGGTTAGATTGGGGCAATGGATAGTGAGTATTACATATGGATAGGACTTCCGAGATCGAGTGCAGAATATGTAAGAGGGGTAACAGCTTTTCTAAGAAATGCATTTCCCATTTATAAAGTAGGTGATGAGATGAAGTGCCCCAGCAAAAAATGTACAGAACGTAATTGGTATTGTGAAAATGTCATATACGATCATCTTATTTTTAATGGCCCTTCTCCATTACATACCGGGTGGATTTGTGAAGTTTCACAGACAAAATTAATAGGTGTTGATGACCATATGGATTGTGCAACGGAGATGGATTTTGAGGATAATTTAGATGTGATGTTCAAGTGTGCGGGTTACAAATTTGGTCAAAATCCCAAGGACTTTGTAGTAGAACCAAATCCAGAGCCCGAGAAATTTTATCGGCATGTTAAAGAAGGAAAAAAACCGTTATATCCTGGCTGCACTAAATTTTCTCGACTAAGTTTCTTGATCAAGCTTTATCATTTAAAGTGTGCTTATGGAATTAACGAGTCTGCGTTTGGGGAATTACTAAAGCTTATAAAAGAAGCCTTTCCTGATGCCCAGCTGCCTTTGTCTTCCTACGCTGCAAAGAATGTCATTAAGGATTTAGGTCTTAATTACCATAAAAACATGCCTGCCCAAACCATTGCATGTTATATTGGGCAGAGAATAAAGATAAAGAGGCTTGTGACATTTGTGGTTTTTCGAGATGGGCTGTAAAAGAAAAGGAAGACATCGTTGATAATAATGATCCACCAAAGTCGATTCCCAAAGTGCCGGCAAATGTTATGAGGTACTTTCCTCTAAGACCAAGGTTACAAAGGATGTTTATGTGCAAAGAATTTTCCAAGCTTATGAGATGGCACCAAGTGGAACGAAAAGAAGATGGAAAATTAAGACATCCGGCTGATGGTGTGGCATGGAAGATGATGGATGCTCGCTATCCTGACTTTTCATCAGAAAATCGTAATGTTAGATTGGGTCTAGCATCTGATGGATTTAATCCATATCGTTCAATGAATTCAAGTTATAGTACATGGCCAATTGTGTTGGTAAACTACAATCTTCCGCCTTGGTTATGTATGAAACAAGAGAATTTGATTCTTTAAACATTAATATCTGGTCCAGGTTTTCCAAAGAACAGTATTGACGTATATATGCAGCCTTTAATTGCGGAATTAAAAGCGTTATGGAATGTTGGCGTCGAAACATATGATTCCTTGACTGATGGGAATTTTAATTTACGTGCAAGCATCTTATGGACCATTAGTGATTTTCCGGGATATGCCATGTTGTCAGGTTGGAGCACGAAGGGGAAACTAGCGTGTCCAGTATGCCATTACGAAACTTCTTCAAATTATTTGAAGCATAGCAAAAAAATGTGTTATATGAACCATAGAAAGTTTCTTGATCCGACACATAAGTGGAGGCTAGATAAGAGGAGATTTAATGGCGAAACTGAAATGGGGAGCATTCCAGAAATATTATCAGGAACTGATATTGAAGAGATATTGCGGGGGTTCAAAAATCGGTTTGGGGATAAGACGAAGAAACCTGGTAAAAGTGACGGCCCTTTTAAAAAGAGGTCAATACTGTTTGACTTACCATATTGGTGTCATAATCCCCTTCGACATAACCTGGATGCCATGCACATAGAGAAGAACATATGCGACAAAATATTAAGTACTTTACTTAATATAGGTCGCATGTCGAAGGATCACCTAAACGCTTGTTTGGATTTACAAGAATTGGGCATAAGGAAGGCCCTTCATCCTGTTGAATGTGGTGATGGAAAGCATGTTGAAATTAGAGCTACAATATTTGATATGACAAACAAGGAAAAAGAAATATTTTGCTCTGTATTGAAGAACGCCAAACTGCCCTACGGTTGTGCCTCGAATGTTAGTCGGTACATGCATGTAAAAGAGAGAACGGTTGTGGGATATAAGAGCCATGATGCTCATTTCATACTCCACTATTTGTTACAATTTGCTGTGAAGAAAGCGTCAAAACCCGAGGTTGCGTTATCAATGATCAGATTTAGTGCATTCCTTAGAGGACTATGGAGCAAGGTTATCGAAGTGGATGATATCAAGGGGAAGCAAAAAGAAATTGTAGAGATACTGTCATTTTGAAATGATTTTTTTACAGGCTTTTTTCGATATAATGGTACACTTGCCTGTTCATTTATGCAGAGAAATCGAATACGGTGGGCCTGAACATCTTAGATGCATGTATCCAATTGAGCGATATCTAGGAAAGTTGAAATCTTATGTGCGAAATAGAAACAGACCGGAAGGTTCGATTGCAGAAGGCTACTTGGCAGAAGAGTGTGTGACCTTCTGTTCAAGATTTTTAAGCGTTGATGGAGGAACAGAAAACACGTCGATTGATTTTGGAAGATGTCAAACAGATTTGGAATATCATATTGGAACAAAGAAGAATAAAGATGGAAAGATGTTCAATTTGAAAGATGCAGTTTGGAAGGCAACGCATCGCTATGTTCTGTTCAATTCCGGTAATAAAGAAATTGAGAGTTTGATCGAGTAAGTTCTTAAGTTCCTATATCATTTTCCTTAACTATAAATTAACATCTGCATTTCGTAGTTTTTTGACCGTAATTATTATTTAGGGTTCATCGAGCTTTTGTGGATGGTCTTGCAAATAGAAGAAGATACAAGAGGGAACGAGAACATTTCGAAGAGTTTTGGAATTCTCTTATAGAAGAGGTTCTGAAAAAGGACGAGATTTCAACAGATGTAGAGGTGTTTGCATTAGGTCTTAATCGAGTAGCTAGGAAGTTTACCGGTTATATAGTAAATGTGTAACAACCCGTATTTTCAATAACCTGTTATAACATAAATGGAGGCAGAATTAAGCTGTAAAATCTGAATCAAGGGAAACAGGCTATGCCATTGCGTTCGTCTCGGAAAAATACGCGAAATAGAGTCCGAGTTTTCGAAAATCGGAGTCCGTATGACCAAGATATGGCCTCGCGAGGTTTCACGAAAAATTCCCAAATTAAAGTATACTTAATTAAGTGAAATGGGTTGCGCAGAGAAATATATATATATATTGATATATATATATAATTGAAAATTAAATAAATAAATATGCAAAAATGTTCAAAACAGCGAATTGGGAGAGGGGAATAACCGAACCGGCCGATTTTTGAGGTCGACCCAAGCCCGCTGGGTCGACTAGGGGTTAATCCAGGGTGTTTGGCTGTCAACCCGTGGGCCGATTCGCTCAAATGCAGATTTTGCATTTGGATGGTTCTCATGGTTCATCTTTAATCTAAAGGCCCTAGATGGTTCCTACACTTGACTTCTTCGCCAAGACATGCTTTGATGGCTTGGATTGAATCTAGGTTTAATCCTATGGCCTAAAACACTTGCCTAATCTATAAATAAGACCCTAACCTATCCTAAATCCTCATTATTCATTCATGCAACTAAACTATGGCAAAATTTTACCTCTCATGGCCTCCACTCTCTTCATAAAATTTCTAAATGGTTTCTATGAGAGATTTTCCATGCATACAAGTGTTTTCAAGCTTGTATGAGTGTCATTAGCTTGCATTCAAGTCAAGTTTCTATCTTTGCATCATAAAGCAAGGGTTTTGATCATTTTGGCTCAAGGGTTTTTATGTTAGAGCTTGCATTTTGGTCCTATTTGATTGCATAAGGGCTTTGTCATATCTTTTGTGCCTTCATAGCAATGTAAGCCCTTTCCCTACTCTTAGATATTAACTATGAAGTTAAATGTTCATGTTGCAAGTTTGGGTTTGATCATTGAGTATGATACATGCTATCATGTCATGCAAGTTTATGAAGTCATTATCTTGATCTTGTGAGCTAAAAGCTACAACCTTTATGTTGAAATGTTGCATTAGGCAACATGAGAACCCTCATAACCTTTATGTCAACTTGCATATGAAGTCATAACCCTTATATGATGATATATGCGAGTTACTAGTCATCATTCAATATCTTTTGTCACCATGATTCGCTTATGTGCCAAGTTTGGGTTTATGCATGTTTTGAGGCTTAAGAATGTAACATGCAAGTTAATGAACACATTTGTGCCTCATTTGCCACCATGATTAACTTGTGGCTTAATATCCATTTTTGTCATGCCTTTGCCAAGTCTCTTCTTTTAATCCATTACGTTGTCGCGAACGTATATGCGAGTTTAAAAGCGTTGGGTTATGTTATAGGTAATTTCTAATGACATGAAAATACAACTTGAAAACATGACTTGAAATATAACATGGAAGTTGACATGTAAGTATGCATAAAAACATAAGCTTAGGAATTTACCTATTAAGTTAGGTCTACCCTTTGGGAATTTACCTATTAAGTTAGGTCTACCCAAATGCTTGAAAACTTGTAACATGTTTTGGGAAACATGATGGACATGACACTTAGATAATATAAGTGTGGCAACTCGAGGTTGGGTTGAGTTTGCAACGTAAAACTACCCGGAACCGACCGGCCTAACTAGTAGTTGCAAACAATAGGACCCAATGTGAGAAGTTGGTCATGTTGTGCTTGAACCCGAGGTTAGACCAAGTTGTGGTGTAAAGTTACCCGGAACTGACCGGCTTAACTAGTAACCACAACAAAGTCTAATGTGAGAGGTGAAGGTGCATTAAGTAATTAATGCCACATGATAGGGTTAAGTTAATTTGATTAATGACTCTTAACCAAATATGACATGGACAAATGGGTTAAGTAATTTGATTAGGCTAATGATACTTAACAAAACATGACAAGGTTGGGTAGGTTAAGTAACTTGATTTGCCTAATGACACTTAACCATTTTTATATGACTAGTGGATGGGGTTAAGTTAACCAACACTTAATCAATCCAACGCGATAACTTGGTAAGGTTAAGTAAGTTTTCTTAATGACGCTTAACCGAAAAATACGGTTAACGAATGGGGTTAAGATTAGACTCAACTAGTCTAAACATGGAAATCGGATGGGGTTAAGTTAGCCTAGACTTAATTAATCCCACTTGGTAGTTTAATGGGGTTAAGTTAAACACTTAACTAATCTAAACATGATGAATTGATGTGGTTAAGTGACCTATACTTATCCAATCTAACTCGTTAATTTATTGTGGTTAAGTTAACCAATACTTAACCAATATAACGTGAAAACATGATAAGGCTAAGTCACGAATCGCTTGAATACACTTGACCGATTTGACTAAGTAAATTGATAGGGTCAAGTTAATATATACTTAACCAATCTAGAATGATAATTTGACGAGGTTAAGTCGTGAATTGCTTAATATACTTAACCAACTTGAGCATGGTTTGTAGGGTTAAGCCTTGAACTTGGATACTTAGCCAATTTTGACAGGATTTGTAGACGGGTTAAGTCATGAACTTAAGTGACACTTAATCCATTATGTAAACCCTAATTCTGAGGATTAGGTGGATAACCGTAGTTAACAAGGATAACGGGAACAATGCTAAGTGGTAAACCTTAGTTGAAGAATAACTAAGTAATGATTCTTAGTCAAGGAAATTTAGACCAGTTCATAGATAGATGAGTAACCTGATACGGTAGGTCATCGTTTAAGTATACGAGTAGGAGCAAGTATCTGATTTAGATAAAGGCTCCAGCGAACTGGGTAACGAAGCAGCGACTTCGGGGAACATGAGGATATTCTTGGTATCCCTCTATGAGCTGCCAGGTGATTATACTAGGCTCATGAGAGGTTAAGGTCTGCGTTAGAAGAACCAAGAGTATGCCTTGGTTGCTATACGAGCGACCTAAAGACGGGGATGGATAGGGGATAGTCGACGATACACGGTCGTACCCTAGATAGCATTTCGTCAGGCTACCTACCATCTTTGGTCAAGCGTGTACGTACGGAAAGGCAGAGAATACCCAAAAAACCATAATTGCTATCTAATTATGGTTGCGGTAAGGCTTGGATGTGGGTTGGCCAGTGTTGTGTTCTCATACAGGATTTATCCTGTCTTGTCTTTCACTAGTTGAGGGAGTGGTCTCGTGGGACCATAGCCACGTATAAGAAAAACAGACCTTAGCATCTGCATCGGCAGATAAATCGAAAGCTCCCGACCGAGTCCTGTATTTCTTGATTTGCCCTGTGACAGGACTCGGATGGCACGATGTGATACATGTGCATACAGTCATGGAAAAGCGATTCACGATGAATGCGTGGGAAAAAGGGCGCAGTTGGCGGTTAGCGTAATCCCTAGTGGCCCTAGGTGGTTGAACCCAAACCGAGATACGAAAACGTGCAATAGGTAAGCATAATCCCTAGCAGCCCTAGGTAGCATAAGTCCTAGTTGTACAAACAATAATTCATGTTGGAAGACCCTAGCTAGGTTTAGGGTAACAGTCCAAACCGATCTTAAGGATCATGGAACTATGTTAAGGTAATATAGAATCTCATGGGAAAGCCCGTATGGTCTACGGCAAGGGACTGAACATTTACAGGGAATAAAACATACAAGTTGAGTAACCTATATATGCGATATATTAGGTTGACATGGACCATTACACGACTTTTGAGTGAGGGTCATTCTTGGTTAACACATGACACGGTGGGGATACTAGTACGGTAGGTGCAGAGCTAAAATACAGGATAGATATCACGGGGCGTTATACGTGACAGATATCTTGGTGATATTATACTTGATAGAAACCTGACGATGTGATACCTTGTTTTATCTTGACATCGTAATTTATCATGACACCTTAGTTTATCTGAGTTCAGTAGTTCATCCTGTTATTTTGATTTAGCTTATTTATCTTGTTATCATGCTTATGTTCATCTCAGTTTCTCATGTCAGTTAACTTTACTAGTTTTTATGCTAATAGTAGATAGGGCTTACTCAGTCTTTTTGACTGACCCGTTTTGTTTCGCCTCTTTTCTTCCGTTTCCCCCACCCGGTTATAGGGAGGAAATACTGTTGTTTAGTTCGGACTTCTTCTGCTTGAAGGTCATCATGGATGGCTTGGACTTTTCTTGGCTAATGGCTACTTTACTGTTTTTACTTGGGGAATAATTTATGAAAATGTCTTTATGCTTCTTTACTATTGCAGGACAGGTTTTGATGTACTCTGATGTAAAAGGCTTTAGACCTTATGTATTCATGTTATGAAAGTTTGATTTTACTTCCGCTATTTTATATGTTCTGTCATGTGATATTTCTGTGCATGTTTACCAACAATGCCCCTCTAAAGCTAGTGCATTCCTTTGCGAGTGACCTTAGCGGAGGCGGGGTGTTACACGATGTATCAGAGCAGAAGGTTACCAGACTGGGCAAAAGTTTTTAAAGACCTTCTGAAAACTATTTGAAAAAAAAAAACCGTTTACAAAGAAGCATTTTTCAAGAAAATTTTCTTTTAAAAGAAAAAGGCTATTCCCCAAAGGCCATTAGCACTATCCTTGTTTCCTTAATTGAGTCTCTTTTCCTTTCTTTCCTCCATCTGTAGTCACAGTAGTTTTAACTGCGACTAGTCTTTTCTACCTACGAAAGTGCTTTCCATACGATGGAGGTGGTTCTCGAGAGACCAGTGGCCGCATTATAAGAAAGGATCGTGAGAAAGAAGGATAAAGGATACGAGCTTAAGGATGAGCAACTTGTTGGTATGGCTTAGTCCTCAAAGGAGGGAGAAAGATGAACAATGAAACCCATGACGAGAGAGTACCTTTGGCATGGTAAAACGGGGCGGACAGTTAAGTATTATGGGATAAGGACAAGATCATCGGGAGGGCAGTAGTATGCTCTCATTTCTAGAGTACCTCGGAAGGAGGGTAACGATCTTGTTAAAGGTTTAGCTTTTCTTCTCTATCATCCCGTTAGGACTTCGTTGTTCATATCATTTAAGTCTGCTTCGATAGTTGAGTCTCTGCACCTTAAGTACTAGCGTAATAGAGAATCCCATTTTTGTCTCAAAGTCCTATTGGAGAATCAGTCCATTTTTACATGACTTGTTTGGATTTGGGAATGTCTATGCCAAGTGTTGAGTTTGGAAATAATGCTTATGTTTATAAGCTATGGATGGATTCTAGGGATGAAGTAGTTATCCAGTAGGGGGTGCCACTCTCGGTTTTGATAGGAGGGTAGTTAGACCTTTTGACTAGCCTTGGTAATGCCCTCGAAGTATCGGGTAACCTTTTTGAGGTTCTGTCATGACTAGTTACTTAGAATCCCTTGATGCCTTTATTGGAAATTTGAAGCCCGATCGAGTGGTGTTTGCCAATAAGACGGGTGGTTTACTTCATTTATGCATGGGTTATAGAGATCACCCTAGTAAGTGCGCATGATAACCTGATTGACATCTGTTTACTTTCAAGAGAAAGTTCTTCTACATGGAATGCCTTATAGTATATAAACGAGATCCAAGATTCACTAGTGAATTTTGGAAAGCTTGCATGAGATCATGAGTACGCGGTCATGTTTGCGTCAAGTATTCTAGGAAAAGGATAAGTGCAAGTGGAACGAGAGGCGACGAAGAAATGAGTTCCAGCTCATGTTATGGAAACAGGAATAAGAAGCTACAAAATCGCGAAGTTAAAAGACGACTTTGATGGTCAAAGACTAGATACGCGCATGATATCTCTTTTTGGGAGTATATCCTTGATCCCTGTTTTCTATAGGGCTTACTTGTAGGCTATCTTTTGTGGACATCCTCTCGGTCCTATTCTCTGTTACAAACCCTGTAAGGAGTTTGTCCTGTTTATCTTCTCGACCCTGTTTCAGGGAATTCTAGGTAGAACCCTATTGATGTAAACATGTATTTGAAACATGTTATGATTGATATGGTTGCAAGTGGTTGCAAGTGGTTGCTCGTGGATGCGCGAATACACATTAGATACTAGCTCGACTCGGTCACATTTCATATTGCATATGCACGAGTATTTATACTTGTTTATGGATGAAATCGAATGTATTATCATGCGGTTGTTGCATATGAATGAATGATTGTGCACGCATATAGTATCTATATGACTAGGACTATTTGCATACATGTTGGATTCATGGCACTATACATATTTTGCATTAGAAAGATTATTCAGGCCTGATCATTAGCATTAGCTAAGGAACATGTACACACACGTTTTGCATATATTCATACAGCATTAGAAATCATCTAAGGACAATGGTTGCTTGTGGATGATGTTTTGAGTAGATGGATGATGGATGGTAGGATATGTTCTTCCTAACTTGGAGATTTCGGGGACGAAATCCTAAAAGGTGGGGAGAATGTAACAACCCGTATTTTCAGTAACCTGTTATAACATAAATGGAGGCATAATTAAACTGTAAAATCTGAATCAAGGGAAACGGGCTATGCCATTGCGTTCATCTCAGAAAAATACGCGAAATAGAGTCCGAGTTTTCGAAAATCGGAGTCCGTATGACCAAGATATGGCCTCGCGAAGTTTCACGAAAAATTCCCAAATTAAAGTATACTTAATTAAGTGAAATGGGTTGCGCAGAGAAATATATATATATTGATATATATATATATATATATATAATTGAAAATTAAATAAATAAATATGCAAAAATGTTCAAAGCAGCGAATTGGGAGAGGGGAATAACCGAACCGGCCGATTTTTGAGGTCGACCCGAGCTCGCTGGGTCGACTAGGGGTTAATCCAGGGTGTTTGGCTGTCAACCCGTGGGCCGATTCGCTCAAATGCAGATTTTGCATTTGGATGGTTCTCATGGTTCATCTTTAATCTAAAGGCCCTAGATGGTTCCTACACTTGACTTCTTCCCCAAGACATGCTTTGATGGCTTGGATTGAATCTAGGTTTAATCCTATGGCCTAAAACACTTGCCTAATCTATAAATAAGACCCTAACCTATCCTAAATCCTCATTATTCATTCATGCAACTAAACTATGGCAAAATTTTACCTCTCATGGCCTCCACTCTCTTCATAAAATTTCTAAATGGTTTCTATGAGAGATTTTCCATGCATACAAGTGTTTTCAAGCTTGTATGAGTGTCATTAGCTTGCATTCAAGTCAAGTTTCTATCTTTGCATCATAAAGCAAGGGTTTTGATCATTTTGGCTCAAGGGTTTTTATGTTAGAGCTTGCATTTTGGGTCTATTTGATTGCATAAGGGCTTTGTCATATCTTTTGTGCCTTCATAGCAATGTAAGCCCTTTCCCTACTCTTAGATATTAACTATGAAGTTAAATGTTCATGTTGCAAGTTTGGGTTTGATCATTGAGTATGATACATGCTATCATGTCATGCAAGTTTATGAAGTCATTATCTTGATCTTGTGAGCTAAAAGCTACAACCTTTATGTTGAAATGTTGCATTAGGCAACATGAGGACCCTCATAACCTTTATGTCAACTTGCATATGAAGTCATAACCCTTATATGATGATATATGCGAGTTACTAGTCATCATTCCATATCTTTTGTCACCATGATTCGCTTATGTGCCAAGTTTGGGTTTATGCATGTTTTGAGGCTTAAGAATATAACATGCAAGTTAATGAACACATTTGTGCCTCGTTTGCCATCATGATTAACTTGTGGCTTAATATCCATTTTTGTCATGCCTTTGCCAAGTCTCTTCATTGTAACAACCCGAAAATCTGGGCCAGTTTAAAATTTTTATTTTGGCCATTTTAGCGAATTTTGATTATTTAAAATGAATTATTTTAAATAATATCTACGAGAAATTTATTTTCAATAGCATTAGAACGTATATATTATATACGTCGTCGTTAGAATATAAATATTTATATATAATTATAAATAGAATTGAAAATGGCGCGGTAGTTCGATAATTCGATTTCAAACTTCAATTGAATGTACCGGGTGCAAAACAATCCGGATTTTAGTGAAACCAAAAACATTAGGATCTAATTGATGATATCTTTCCAACGAATCCGAATAATCGAAATTTCATAGCGGGAATCAAAAGATATGTCCAGTTGAAAATTCTGAATAGTCGCTATGGAATTCAGGCCCTTAAAAATGGAAATTTTGCAAATGACCTCGGATTTCGACGAAACCAGTTTTGTTGGGTCCGTGGTGTCAAGTTATTGCTAGATTCCAAATTTCATAATTTTTCGAATCAATATGTGAGCGTGGGAAAGGAAAACGCGTTTGACCGGTTTTAGTTGATTTTAATCGACTGGAAAATGGCCATTTTTCTAACAGTCTCAGAATTCGACGAAACTAGTTTTGTTAGGACCGTATCGTCAATACGAAGCTAGAAAATATTTTTATGGAATTTATAAGGTTGTTATGTGACCCCGGTAAATTAAAATACGCGTTCAAATTCAATATATATAGTTATATGTTGATTTTGACGAAAACTGATCGAAACGATCGAATCAGCTTGCGATACATGTCCTATTATGTCCGGAATAGGGATAATTAGCTAGGGGCGACAGTCATTGGGATTGATTTGAAGTTCGTATGCCAAATTTCATAACAAAATAATTAATAGAATAGAATAATAATTTAATAATATTATAAATAGCCCTATCTAACCATCAAAACCCTAAAATCCATCGGGCCGCCGTTCTTCAAAAAATTCACGACCGATATCGCTCTAGAACAAATCCCCAAATTCCTCTTAATCTATTCCGATTTAAATTGTGGTTTCAACGGAAAAGGGGTAGAGATTTTCACCCTCTTTCAATTGATACGGCTATGATGGGCTTTATTTGGGTAGGCTGTTCGAATTTGTCCCCTAAACTACCATCGTTCGCCGCCGATTTTAGACCTCCTTGGGCCGTCGAATTGGAAGCCGCCACCTGGAGTGGGAAGGTGGCGTTCTGGCGCCCCTCGTGGTGGTCTTCGATCCTGCTCCGATCAGGTCTGGTGATGGTGGCACGAGCAAACTCAAATCGACGTGGTTCCAGGCTATTACGGGAAGGAAAGGTTTAACCCTTTTAATTATTTTGGTTTTTATTTTACTTTAATAGTTTATTTAAAATCAGTTTTAAAATGTATATGAGGTTGTTTAATATATATATATATATATATATATATATATATATATATATATATATATATGAACTTGTTTTAAAATATATATGAAGTTGTTCTTATAAAATATATAAAAACAAAGTAAAAATAGATTTTCTTTGAATATAAAATTAGCATATGGATTTTATCAATATAAAATTAGCATATGGATTTTATCAATATAAAACTAGCATATGGATTTTATCAAAATAAAATTAGCATATTGTCTTCAAAATAGAAATATGTTTTGTTTTCAAAATAGAAATATGTTTTGTTTTCAAAATAGAAATTAGTGATGTTTTAAAAATAAAAAGATACATTGTCATTAGAAATAAAATTAACATTGTTTTTACGGCATAAAGATAAAATTAGCATAGAGATTTTTGAACTATAAAATATACATTGTTTTTAAAAATAGAAGTCGCAGAATAAAAATATGATTTTTATTAAAATAAAGAAGTAAAAATGCGATTTTTATATATTGAACTTCGAAGTAAAAATTTGATTTTTATATATTGAACTTCGAAGTAAAAATGCGATTTTTATATATTGAACTTCGAAGTAAAAATATGATTTGTATATATTGAATAGCGAAGTAAAAATATGATTTTTACATATGTAGTGAATACGAGCGAAAGCGACAAAAAGGCGAGGTTGGCGAAAATTTCAATAAAGGAAGAGTCGTGGTATTGGATAGCTATTGGTGAGAATTTCTCACCTTTCAATTTCATTTCTATTTATATATATATACTAGGATGCAGACGGTGCTTAGTAGCACCCGACACAATCGTCCACAGACCATGGACTTGTTTGTTTGGTTGCATAGCTTAGTTATATGATTTGATTTGAATTTGGTTGTTTGGTGATTTTGATTGATGTGTGAATGGCGTGGGCCTTCACTAGACCGGGGATAAGGCTAGGCCTCGTCCCGTTTCTAGTATCGTGCCGTTATGCCGCCGAAATTTTCTAAAATAAGTTAGAAAAATAAAAATATCATTTTATCGAAGAAATGAATTGAATAAAAATTCATATGTTGAAATAAAAAATTTTACCGTTAAAAATATAATTTTTAACGTGAATGTGAATAAATAAATATTCATTTACAAACCAGACGGTTTGTTTATGTACACCTATTTGAAGGACATTGATTGGGACGATAAATTTTACACATCGCCCAGCTGCACAACTAAATCTGTGTTTGATTGTTTGAAACCCCACACGGGTGTTAGGATGAAATATGAAGTTCACTCATCCTGATTGATTGAATATGTCGATCGATTGATTGACAGGCTGTTATAAGCGTTAGATATCTATATTTGATGCTTATACAGTGTAGTGCACTTTGGTTGATGGTTGATTATTTTTCAATGTTATTATATACGTGTGATGTATGAAAATCCATATAATTAACATTATATGGTGATTGATTGGGCCTCATTCCAATGTAGAAAATAAGGAATATTATAAAATAAAAGTTCATGTGTTGACAGTACTCATCCATTGAGATTGGTCATGTGTTGAACGAAATATTTTAGTAATAAAATTTACATCTTTATTATTATAAAATAGAAGTTCATGTGTTGACAGTACTCATCCATTGAGATTGGTCATGTGTTGAACGAAATATTTTAGTAATAAAATTTACATCTTTATTATTATAAAATAGAAGTTCATGTGTTGACAGTACTCATCCACTGAGATTGGTCATGTGTTGAACGAAATATTTTAGTAATAAAATTTACATCTTTATTATTATAAAATAGAAGTTCATGTGTTGACAGTACTCATCCATTGAGATTGGTCATGTGTTGAACGAAATATTTTAGTAATAAAATTTACATCTTTATTATTATAAAATAAAAGTTCATGTGTTGACAGTACTCATCCATTGAGATTGGTTATGTGTTGAACGAAATATTTTAGTAATAAAATTTACATCTTTATTATTATAAAATAAAAGTTCATGTGTTGACAGTGCTCATCCATTGAGATTGGTCATGTGTTGAACGAAATATTTTAGTAATAAAATTTACATCTTTATTATTATAAAATAAAAGTTCATGTGTTGACAGTACTCATCCATTGAGATTGGTCATGTGTTGAACGAAATATTTTAGTAATAAAATTTACATCTTTATAATATAAAATAAAAGTTCATGTGTTGACAGTACTCATCCATTGAGATTGGTCATGTGTTGAACGAAATATTTTGATAATAACAACTATTTTGAAAAAGAAATATTTGAAATAGAATATTTGAAAATAGAAATTTATGAAGTCGTGTTGATTAGTTTGACGCCATTTTGACGTGAACGATATTTATATCGATATATAACGATTTCGAAATGAATTGAATTGAAAACGATTTCGAAATGAATTGGATTGAAAACGATTTCGAAATGAATTGAATTGAAAACGATTTCGAAATGAATTGAATTGAAAACGATTTCGAAATGAATTGAATTGAAAACGATTTCGAAATGAATTGAATTGAAAACGATTTCGAAATGAATTGAATTGAAAACGATTTCGAAATGAATTGAATTGAAAACGATTTCGAAATGAATTGAATTGAAAATGATTTCGAAATGAATTGAAAGCGAATTGAAACGAATTCAAATTGAATTGAAATTTGAATTGAATAGAAATGAATTTTAAAACGAATTTATAAAGAGGAATTCAATTTTGATTTGAATTGAAAAGGAAGTTGAAATTGCTTTTGAAACGAATTTTAAAACTGTTTATATAATTCGTTTTAAATAGAAATCGACGAAATATATATTATATATATTATATACATAATATAATGGCCTGAATAGAACGCGCCGCGCCGCGGTAGTTCGCGAATTTCGACCATTTATTTCAAACGGACATTACGGGAGATCCAACCGTCGGATTCTCCTAAAACCGGAACCGTTGGGTTCGTATCGAAAAGAGCTTTCTAACGAATATTAGAAATTTGAAATCTAACGGTTGAATTTGGAATTATGTCCAAATCAAATTTGAAAAAGGTCGATGTAAGTGCAGTTCGATGGCCGTTGATGGAAATCGACTGTACGGGCCTTGATAAAATTATTAAAAATAGTAATAATTTGTGTAAAATCATAAGAAATGATTTGAGAAGAATTGGGGTAAAAAACTCCATATTTGAAAAGATAAAAATAGATTTTTATCGAAATGAACTAGTTTTGAACTAGAATTATAATTCTATTTATTTTTAAATAAATATATTGAGTTTGAAAAGGGTTTTAAAAGTAACCCAAAATTTCCAATGATTGCATTGGAGTGGATTTGAATCGAAATTATCTTCGGAATATTTCGATGTTGGAATTCGTGATTATACAGATGTTGTTATGGAAATTTGAAAGATATATATTTATATCGTTATTTCCAATACGACATTTGTTAATCGTAGAATTTGATATTGAATATAAGCCGATGTATTTTCTATTCAGAGCCTTGTATTGAATATCAAATATGATTTGGGTTTGTCGTGAATGGTGTCTTCACTACCACTGTTCTTGAACCCAGTTGAGAAAAGATTAAATCTTTTTATTTAGATTTAATGAAGTGTACCAATTAAATAATATTTAATTGGAATTGAATTGATATTGATTTTTTGGTTTATCGTGGACAGTGTTTTAAATAACACTCGTTCTTTAACCCGATAATTAATGGAATGTGATTTTGAGGTTTATCGTGAACCGTCTTTTAAATGACACCGATTCAATAACCCAGTCGCAGATTAAAACTAAGTGGAGTTTTAATGAATCTTTAATTAGATTGAAAAGATCGAGAATGGAGTATCACCAGTTTGCTCCAGGCGATAGTTAAATCTTTAATTAGATTTGAACGTGAAATGGTAATTGAATTTACCAATAACACCGTGGTGTTAGATATGAAGTATAACCAATTTTACTTCATGGAATGAATAGGTTGGGATTGGGAAATTAAAATAAATGATTACTTCGGTAAGGTTCGCTAATCCCGACTAGTTTGAATTGATATTCAAAAATAGATTGAAGAATAAATTCAAGGAATTTATCTTGGATAAAATTAATGGGAACCTTTCCCTATGAATGTGAAAGTTAGAAACTAACTGTCGGTTAGCCAAGCAGAATGGTTTTCTGGATATTGATCTGATGTTGGTTTCGGCCTTCGGGGTTAATATTTGGGAAATTATTCTCTTGATTAATTTACGGTCAGTGACTGATGAATTGGAATGAGGCGTATGTTGTGTTTGTGTAACACTTATTTAAAATATATGCGAGTTATTCGGAAAGACCGGGTTTATCCCATTCTGAATAACTGATACGACGATAAGTCGAAGATGAAGACGATGGTCGAAGACCGGAAGTCTTCACGTCGTTTGGGTGATTACTGATGATCTTGATTGGGCTGTACACCCAAGAAGATGGAAACAGTTGGTGATCGTCCAGACGTGCTTGGAGATCGATGGATATGCGGGGTACTAGGTGCCTCCGGTTTCGTTCAGACCCAGAACGGACTTGTAAATGGACTGTGTGTCTGACATTGGATTTTAGTCCGTTCGATTGATCTCTATTAAATATATATCTGTTTGGCGGCGGAGAATTTATTCTCTTGCTTAATGCCCTTCTCTGAGACGTACGAGCTCAGGGGTTATATATTGATGGATATCAATCGCATGGAGTGAATTGCCTGTGTGGCATGCCTAAGTGGCAAATGATCAAGGCTTCTGTTGAAAAGCAAAGTCTTGTGGTTGATGATCGAAGCACGGCCTTTATGGCGTAGCTTTGTGTAACGTTGATTCGCGAGTATCACACCCGGTATGAATCAAAAACGGGAGACGGACCTCAGGGAGGACATGCGTTTCTTTCTAGTTAGGAGTGGCGTCAGTGCTTGAACTGGCTGACGAGTTTGACTCCTGTGGATGTTACTTATTATTACTTGCTGAAAAGAGAGGCGCCTCATGATATCGGTTTCGGCCGATGCTTCTGGTCGGCTGACAGGCCAGATTTACGCCCCAGAGGGCGGGGAAACGTAGTGTTCAGGCATAATAATCCACATCGGTGGACCGGCCCTGACGATCTAAAGAGTCGATGCGCTCTGACCCTGTGGCTCGGGCTAGAGAGTCACAAATCGGTAGAGGATCTTGCCCCTAGCCTCGGTTCATACCTTAAATGATAACCCAACTTCCAATACGACGTCTTGCAGTTTTGATTGTAAACTTATATATGGCGACATAGTGTTATGGGGCATTCATGCGGCCTATGATTGATACTTATGATTTGAAGTTGTTTTATACACTATGCACTTATAATAGTATCAAACGATTTGTTTTAAACGTATCAAGCATTCTTTGGCTGTTATAAGGGAAAACCCTATCCTCGGCTGCATTGCATTGTGTGATGGGACCTAGGTCTTATAACAGCTTCATTTTTCTTTATTTAGCATTGCGCTGTTTGTTTTATGCACTGGTATTCTTGGGAGGAAACCCGTTCCGTGTTATACGGCGTGGTCCCTTGATTTACCTATCTTTAAAATAAAGATTAATAACTGTTTTAGTTCTCACACCAGTCACATGACTGACCTGGAGTTTATTGTTTTAACCTAAACTCTGGGTGCCCCTATTTTCCGCACGGGCAGCTAGTAGTTTTGGTTTTGCAGATTTATATTCACAGGATCCTGGTTTACAGCTGGAACGATATCCGGAAAGCTTTGTATCCGTATATCTACTTCTAGTTGTGTATTGTATTATTTTCCGCTGCTATGTATTTAAATGTAATTTAAATCTCTGATATTTCTGTGTAATATTTATTCATACTCTGTATATTCTTGTAATCTGATGCATTGTTGTAATATACAATGAAATGTTCTTCTATATGAGTTCTGTTGTGGCTTGTTCTCGAACTATCCGTCGCTTTCCTTTATGGGGAAGTTACGGGTTTTCACAGTTGGTATCAGAGCTTTGGTTTACAAAGCTCAGAGAACAAGACACATTAGAACCATATGAAAGAATTCATCAGATATTGGATTAGTAATATCCAATGGAATGACTCGTTAGAGATGGGATCAGTAGTATCCTAGAACGAGTGTGAAGAGTATATTTTTGAAAATGAAAACAAATTTTTGTTTTGAAAATTTAAATCAATTATACGTATTTGATTATTTATTTACATTGATTTGGACAATCAAATATATAGAGATTTTAGTATACGTCTGATCCACGTGTATTGGAGCCTCAAATATATCCGATAGATATAGAATCACACTCTGGTCGCTCGGACATGATTCTAATGATTAACGCGTCATCATTAGAATTTATTTTCGTGTTTCGAAGGTGAGATTTCTATATATTTCCATTAGACTGGTGTGAGAACCAAAATTAGATAGGGCCTATTGTTGTGATTTGGCATCAAAAACATGATTTTTGTGTATGTATCAAAATTATGAATTTCAAATGATAATTCACTAATTGATTGATGTTTTGGTTGTTTGTTTATTGGTTTGCTAATTCTTAGCCATTTAGCCTAATTGAATCACATATTGAATTATATTGAAAATTGGTTGCGTTTGCTTGCATATACTTGTACTAATATTGAACAGGTCATAGCAAGGAGGCTAGAGCAGAGAATAAAATTTGTTTGCCCGACAAATAGGTACATGTTTACTATATAATTTACTGTTTTGTTTGGGTGATGATGATTTTATGAGCCTATTGGCTAGCCGCTTGGCTTTTTCTTTTTCTTTTTGAGATCTGAAGGACCGGGGAAGCTATTTGAAATTCCCCGATGCTCCCGGTGCAGGGGAGGTTATGGCGAAATTTTTCGAAAATTTAGGGTGTTAGCCTAATTTTTGAAAATTCTCAGAAACTGAAAAGTTAGAGAAGGGAAGCCAGATCGAATGTAGAGTTGAATGATCAAACCACTTTCGACTTTGTTCCTTTTCGGGGACGAAAAGTTTTAAGTGGGGGAGATTGTAACAACCCGAAAATCTGGGCCAGTTTAAAATTTTTATTTTGGCCATTTTAGCGAATTTTGATTATTTAAAATGAATTATTTTAAATAATATCTACGAGAAATTTATTTTCAATAGCATTAGAACGTATATATTATATACGTCGTCGTTAGAATATAAATATTTATATATAATTATAAATAGAATTGAAAATGGCGCGGTAGTTCGATAATTCGATTTCAAACTTCAATTGAATGTACCGGGTGCAAAACAATCCGGATTTAAGTGAAACCAAAAACATTAGGATCTAATTGATGATATCTTTCCAACGAATCCGAATAATCGAAATTTCATAGCGGGAATCAAAAGATATGTCCAGTTGAAAATTCTGAATAGTCGCTATGGAATTCAGGCCCTTAAAAATGGAAATTTTGCAAATAACCTCGGATTTCGACGAAACCAGTTTTGTTGGGTCCGTGGTGTCAAGTTATTGCTAGATTCCAAATTTCATAATTTTTCGAATCAATATGTGAGCGTGGCAAAGGAAAACGCATTTGACCGGTTTCAGTTGATTTTAATCGACTGGAAAATGGCCATTTTTCTAACGGTCTCAAAATTCGACGAAACTAGTTTTGTTAGGACCGTATCATCAATACGAAGCTAGAAAATATTTTTATGGAATTTATAGGGTTGTTATGTGACCCCGGTAAATTAAAATACGCGTTCAAATTCAATATATATAGTTATATGTTGATTTTGACGAAAACTGATCGAAACGATCGAATCAGCTTGCGATACATATCCTATTGTGTCCGGAATAGGGATAATTAGCTAGGTGCGACAGTCGTTGGGATTGATTTGAAGTTCGTATGCCAAATTTCATAACAAAATAATTAATAGAATAGAATAATAATTTAATAATATTATAAATAGCCCCATCTAACCATCAAAACCCTAAAATCCATCGGGCCGCCGTTCTTCAAAAAATTCACGACCGATATCGCTCTAGAACAAATCCCCAAATTCCTCTTAATCTATTCCGATTTAAATTGTGGTTTCAACGGAAAAGGGGTAGAGATTTTCACCCTCTTTCAATTGATACGGCTATGATGGGCTTTATTTGGGTAGGCTGTTCGAATTTGTCCCCTAAACTACCATCGTTCGCCGCCGATTTTAGACCTCCTTGGGCCGTCGAATTGGAAGCCGCCACCTGGAGTGGTAAGGTGGTGTTCTGGCGCCCCTCGTGGTGGTCTTCGATCCTGCTCCGATCAGCTCTGGTGATGGTGGCACGAGCAAACTCAAATCGACATGGTTCCAGGCTATTACGGGAAGGAAAGGTTTAACCCTTTTAATTATTTTGGTTTTTATTTTACTTTAATAGTTTATTTAAAATCAGTTTTAAAATGTATATGAGGTTGTTTAATATATATATATATATATATATATATATGAACTAGTTTTAAAATATATATGAAGTTGTTCTTATAAAATATATAAAAACAAAGTAAAAATAGATTTGCTTTGAATATAAAATTAGCATATGGATTTTATCAATATAAAATTAGCATATGGATTTTATCAATATAAAACTAGCATATGGATTTTATCAAAATAAAATTAGCATATTGTCTTCAAAATAGAAATATGTTTTGTTTTCAAAATAGAAATATGTTTTGTTTTCAAAATAGAAATTAGTGATGTTTTAAAAATAAAAAGATACATTGTCATTAGAAATAAAATTAACATTGTTTTTACGGCATAAAGATAAAATTAGCATAGAGATTTTTGAACTATAAAATATACATTGTTTTTAAAAATAGAAGTCGCAGAATAAAAATATGATTTTTATTAAAATAAAGAAGTAAAAATGCGATTTTTATATATTGAACTTCGAAGTAAAAATTCGATTTTTATATATTGAACTTCGAAGTAAAAATGCGATTTTTATATATTGAACTTCGAAGTAAAAATATGATTTGTGTATATTGAATAGCGAAGTAAAAATATGATTTTTACATATGTAGTGAATACGGGCGAAAGCGACAAAAAGGCGAGGTTGGCGAAAATTTCAATAAAGGAAGAGTCGTGGTATTGGATAGCTATTGGTGAGAATTTCTCACCTTTCAATTTCATTTCTATTTTTATATATATATACTAGGATGCAGACGGTGCTTAGTAGCACCCGACACAATCGTCCACAGACCATGGACTTGTTTGTTTGGTTGCATAGCTTAGTTATATGATTTGATTTGAATTTGGTTGTTTGGTGATTTTGATTGATGTGTGAATGGCGTGGGCCTTCACTAGACCGGGGATAAGGCTAGGCCTCGTCCCGTTTCTAGTATCGTGCCGTTATGCCGCCGAAATTTTCTAAAATAAGTTAGAAAAATAAAAATATCATTTTATCGAAGAAATGAATTGAATAAAAATTCATATGTTGAAATAAAATGTTTTACCGTTAAAAATATAATTTTTAACGTGAATGTGAATAAATAAATATTCATTTACAAACCAGACGGTTTGTTTATGTACACCTATTTGAAGGACATTGATTGGGACGATAAATTTTACACATCGCCCAGCTGCACAACTAAATCTGTGTTTGATTGTTTGAAACCCCACACGGGTGTTAGGATGAAATATGAAGTTCACTCATCCTGATTGATTGAATATGTCGATCGATTGGTTGACAGGCTGTTATAAGCGTTAGATATCTATATTTGATGCTTATACAGTGTAGTGCACTTTGGTTGATGGTTGATTATTTTTCAATGTTATTATATACATGTGATGTATGAAAATCCATATAATTAACATTATATGGTGATTGATTGGGCCTCATTCCAATGTAGAAAATAAAGAATATTATAAAATAAAAGTTCATGTGTTGACAGTACTCATCCATTGAGATTGGTCATGTGTTGAACGAAATATTTTAGTAATAAAATTTACATCTTTATTATTATAAAATAGAAGTTCATGTGTTGACAGTACTCATCCATTGAGATTGGTCATGTGTTGAACGAAATATTTTAGTAATAAAATTTACATCTTTATTATTATAAAATAAAAGTTCATGTGTTGACAGTACTCATCCATTGAGATTGGTCATGTGTTGAACGAAATATTTTAGTAATAAAATTTACATCTTTATTATTATAAAATAGAAGTTCATGTGTTGACAGTACTCATCCATTGAGATTGGTCATGTGTTGAACGAAATATTTTAGTAATAAAATTTACATCTTTATTATTATAAAATAGAAGTTCATGTGTTGACAGTACTCATCCATTGAGGTTGGTCATGTGTTGAACGAAATATTTTAGTAATAAAATTTACGTCTTTATTATTATAAAATAGAAGTTCATGTGTTGACAGTACTCATCCATTGAGATTGGTCATGTGTTGAACGAAATATTTTAGTAATAAAATTTACATCTTTATTATTATAAAATAAAAGTTCATGTGTTGACAGTACTCATCCATTGAGATTGGTCATGTGTTGAACGAAATATTTTAGTAATAAAATTTACATCTTTATTATTATAAAATAAAAGTTCATGTGTTGACAGTACTCATCCATTGAGATTGGTCATGTGTTGAACGAAATATTTTATTAATAAAATTTACATCTTTATTATTATAAAATAAAAGTTCATGTGTTGACAGTACTCATCCATTGAGATTGGTCATGTGTTGAACGAAATATTTTAGTAACAAAATTTACATCTTTATAATATAAAATAAAAGTTCATGTGTTGACAGTACTCATCCATTGAGATTGGTCATGTGTTGAACGAAATATTTTGATAATAACAACTATTTTGAAAAAGAAATATTTGAAATAGAATATTTGAAAATAGAAATTTATGAAGTCGTGTTGATTAGTTTGACGCCATTTTGACGTGAACGATATTTATATCGATATATAACGATTTCGAAATGAATTGAATTGAAAACGATTTCGAAATGAATTGAATTGAAAACGATTTCGAAATGAATTGAATTGAAAACGATTTCGAAATGAATTGAATTGAAAACGATTTCGAAATGAATTGAATTGAAAACGATTTCGAAATGAATTGAATTGAAAACGATTTCGAAATGAATTGAATTGAAAACGATTTTGAAATGAATTGAAAGCGAATTGAAACGAATTCAAATTGAATTGAAATTTGAATTGAATAGAAATGAATTTTAAAACGAATTTATAAAGAGGAATTCAATTTTGATTTGAATTGAAAAGGAAGTTGAAATTGCTTTTGAAACGAATTTTAAAACTATTTATATAATTCGTTTTAAATAGAAATCGACGAAATATATATTATATATATTATATATATAATATAATGGCCTGAATAGAACGCGCCGCGCCGTGGCAGTTCGCGAATTTCGACCATTTATTTCAAACGGACATTACGGGAGATCCGACCGTCGGATTCTCCTAAAACCGGAACCATTGGGTTCGTATCGAAAAGAGCTTTCTAACGAATATTAGAAATTTGAAATCTAACGGTTGGATTTGGAATTATGTCCAAATCAAATTTGAAAAAGGTCGCTGTAAGTGCAGTTCGATGGCCGTTGATGGAAATCGACTGTACGGGCCTTGATAAAATTATTAAAAATAGTAATAATTTGTGTAAAATCATAAGAAATGATTTGAGAAGAATTGGGGTAAAAAACTCCATATTTGAAAAGATAAAAATAGATTTTTATCGAAATGAACTAGTTTTGAACTAGAATTATAATTCTATTTATTTTTAAATAAATAAATTGAGTTTGAAAAGGGTTTTAAAAGTAACCCAAAATTTCCAATGATTGCATTGGAGTGGATTTGAATCGAAATTATCTTCGGAATATTTCGATGTTGGAATTCGTGATTATACAGATGTTGTTATGGAAATTTGAAAGATATATATTTATATCGTTATTTCCAATACGACATTTGTTAATCGTAGAATTTGATATTGAATATAAGCCGATGTATTTTCTATTCAGAGCCTTGTATTGAATATCAAATATGATTTGGGTTTGTCGTGAATGGTGTCTTCACTAACACTGTTCTTGAACCCAGTTGAGAAAAGATTAAATCTTTTTATTTAGATTTAATGAAGTGTACCAATTAAATAATATTTAATTGGAATTGAATTGATATTGATTTTTGGGTTTATCGTGGACAGTGTTTTAAATAACACTCGTTCTTTAACCCGATAATTAATGGAATGTGATTTTGAGGTTTATCGTGAACCGTGTTTTAAATGACACCGATTCTATAACCCAGTCGCAGATTAAAACTAAGTGGAGTTTTAATGAATCTTTAATTAGATTGAAAAGATCGAGAATGGAGTATCACCAGTTTGCTCCAGGCGATAGTTAAATCTTTAATTAGATTTGAACGTGAAATGGTAATTGAATTTACCAATAACACCGTGGTGTTAGATATGAAGTATAACCAGTTTTACTTCATGGGATGAATAGGTTGGGATTGGGAAATTAAAATAAATGATTACTTCGGTAAGGTTCGCTAATCCCGACTAGTTTGAATTGATATTCAAAAATAGATTGAAGAATAAATTCAAGGAATTTATCTTGGATAAAATTAATGGGAACCTTTCCCTATGAATGTGAAAGTAAGAAACTAACTGTCGGTTAGCCAAGCAGAATGGTTTTCTGGATATTGATCTGATGTTGGTTTCGGCCTTCGGGGTTAATATTTGGGAAATTATTCTCTTGATTAATTTACGGTCAGTGACTGATGAATTGGAATGAGGCGTATGTTGTGTTTGTGTAACACTTATTTAAAATATACGCGAGTTATTCGGAAAGACCGGGTTTATCCCATTCTGAATAACTGATACGACGATAAGTCCAAGATGAAGACGATGGTCGAAGACCGGAAGTCTTCACGTCGTTTGGGTGATTACTGATGATCTTGATTGGGCTGTACACCCAAGAAGATGGAAACAGTTGGTGATCGTCCAGACGTGCTTGGAGATCGATGGATATGCGGGGTACTAGGTGCCTCCGGTTTCGTTCAGACCCAGAACGGACTTGTAAATGGACTGTGTGTCTGACATTGGATTTTAGTCCGTTCGATTGATCTCTATTAAATATATATCTGTTTGGCGGCGGAGAATTTATTCTCTTGCTTAACGCCCTTCTCTGAAACGTACGAGCTCAGGGGTTATATATTGATGGATATCAATCGCATGGAGTGAATTGCCTGTGTGGCATGCCTAAGTGGCAAATGATCAAGGCTTCTGTTGAAAAGCAAAGTCTTGTGGTTGATGATCGAAGCACGGCCTTTGTGGCGTAGCTTTGTGTAACGTTGATTCGCGAGTATCACACCCGGTATGAATCAAAAATGGGAGACGGACCTCAGGGAGGACATGCGTTTCTTTCTAGTTAGGAGTGGCGTCAGTGCTTGAACTGGCTGACGAGTTTGACTCCTGTGGATGTTACTTATTATTACTTGCTGAAAAGCGAGGCGCCTCGTGATATCGGTTTCGGCCGATGCTTCTGGTCGGCTGACAGGCCAGATTTACGCCCCAAAGGGCGGGGAAACGTAGTGTTCAGGCATAATAATCCACATCGGTGGACCGGCCCTGACGATCTAAAGGGTCGATGCGCTCTGATCCTGTGGCTCGGGCTAGAGAGTCACATACCTGTAGAGGATCTTGCCCCTAGCCTCGGTTCATACCATAAATGATAACCCAACTTCCAATACGACGTCTTGCGGTTTTGATTGTAAACTTATATATGGCGACATAGTGTTATGGGGCATTCATGCCGCCTATGATTGATACTTATGATTTGAAGTTGTTTTATACACTATGCACTTATAATAGTATCAAACGATTTGTTTTAAACGTATCAAGCATTCTTTGGCTGTTATAAGGGAAAACCCTATCCTCGGCTGCGTTGCATTGTGTGATGGGACCTGGGTCTTATAACAGCTTCATTTTTCTTTATTTAGCATTGCGCTGTTTGTTTTATGCACTGGTATTCTTGAGAGGAAACCCGTTCCGTGTTATACGGCGTGGTCCCTTGATTTACCTATCTTTAAAATAAAGATTAATAACTGTTTTAGTTCTCACACCAGTCACATGACTGACCTGGAGTTTATTGTTTTAACCTAAACTCTGGGTGCCCCTATTTTCCGCACGGGCAGCTAGTAGTTTTGGTTTTGCAGATTTATATTCACAGGATCCTGGTTTACAGCTGGAACGATATCCGGAAAGCTTTGTATCCGTATATCTACTTCTAGTTGTGTATTGTATTATTTTCTGCTGCTATGTATTTAAATGTAATTTAAATCTCTGATATTTCTGTGTAATATTTATTCATACTCTGTATATTCTTGTAATCTGATGCATTGTTGTAATATACAATGAAATGTTCTTCTATATGAGTTCTGTTGTGGCTTGTTCTTGAACTATCCTTCGCTTTCCTTTACGGGGAAGTTACGGGTTTTCACACTTTTAATCCATTACGTTGTCGCGAACGTATATGCGAGTTTAAAAGCGTTGGGTTATGTTATGGGTAATTTCTAATGACATGAAAATACAACTTGAAAACATGACTTGAAATATAACATGTAAGTTGACATGTAAGTATGCATAAAAACATAAGCTTGGGAATTTACCTATTAAGTTAGGTCTACCCTTTGGGAATTTACCTATTAAGTTAGGTCTACCCAAATGCTTGAAAACTTGTAACATGTTTTGGGAAACATGATGGACATGACACTTAGATAATATAAGTGTGGCCAACTCGAGGTTGGGTTGAGTTTGCAACGTAAAACTACCCGGAACCGACCGGCCTAACTAGTAGTTGCAAACAATAGGACCCAATGTGAGAAGTTGGTCATGTTGTGCTTGAACCCGAGGTTAGACCAAGTTGTGGTGTAAAGCTACCCGGAACCGAACGGCTTAACTAGTAACCACAACAAAGTCTAATGTGAGAGGTGAAGGTGCATTAAGTAATTAATGCCACATGATAGGGTTAAGTTAATTTGATTAATGACTCTTAACCAAATATGACATGGACAAATGGGTTAAGTAATTTGATTAGGCTAATGATACTTAACAAAACATGACAAGGTTGGGTAGGTTAAGTAACTTGATTTGCCTAATGACACTTAACCATTTTTATATGACTAGTGGATGGGGTTAAGTTAACCAACACTTAATCAATCCAACGCGATAACTTGGTAAGGTTAAGTAAGTTTTCTTAATGACGCTTAACCGAAAAATACGGTTAACGAATGGGGTTAAGATTAGACTCAACTAGTCTAAACATGGAAATCGGATGGGGTTAAGTTAGCCTAGACTTAATTAATCCCACTTGGTAGTTTAATGGGGTTAAGTTAAACACTTAACTAATCTAAACATGATGAATTGATGTGGTTAAGTGACCTATACTTATCCAATCTAACTCGTTAATTTATTGTGGTTAAGTTAACCAATACTTAACCAATATAACGTGAAAACATGATAAGGCTAACTCACGAATCGCTTGAATACACTTGACCGATTTGACTAAGTAAATTGATAGGGTCAAGTTAATATATACTTAACCAATCTAGAATGATAATTGGACGAGATTAAGTCGTTAATTGCTTAATATACTTAACCAACTTGAGCATGGTTTGTAGGGTTAAGCCTTGAACTTGGATACTTAGCCAATTTTGACAGGATTTGTAGACGGGTTAAGTCATGAACTTAAGTGACACTTAATCCATTATGTAAACCCTAGTTCTGAGGATTAGGTGGATAACCGTAGTTAACAAGGATAACGGGAACAATGCTAAGTGGTAAACCTTAGTTGAAGAATAACTAAGTAATGATTCTTAGTCAAGGAAATTTAGACCAGTTCATAGATAGATGAGTAACCTGATACGGTAGGTCATCGTTTAAGTATACGAGTAGGAGCAAGTATCTGATTTAAATAAAGGCCCCAGCGAACTGGGTAACGAAGCAGCGGCTTGGGGGTACGTGAGGATATTCTTGGTATCCCTCTATGAGCTGCCAGGTGATTATACTAGGCTCATGAGAGGTTAAGGTCTGCGTTAGAAGAACCAAGAGTATGCCTTGGTTGCTATACGAGCGACCTAAAGACGGGGATGGATAGGGGATAGTCGACGATACACGGTCGTACCCTAGATAGCATTTCGTCAGGCTACCTACCATCTTTGGTCAAGCGTGTACGTACGGAAAGGCAGAGAACACCCAAAAGACCATAATTGCTATCTAATTATGGTTGCGGTAAGGCTTGGATGTGGGTTGGCCAGTGTTGTGTTCTCATACAGGATTTATCATGTCTTGTCTTTCACTAGTTGAGGGAGTGGTCTCGTGGGACCATAGCCACGTATAAGAAAAACAGACCTTAGCATCTGCATCGGCAGATAAATCGAAAGCTCCCAACCGAGTCCTGTATTTCTTGATTTGCCCTGTGACAGGACTCGGATGGCACGATGTGATACATGTGCATACAGTCATGGAAAAGCGATTCACGATGAATGCGTGGGAAAAAGGGCGCGGTTGGCGGTTAGCGTAATCCCTAGTGGCCCAAGGTGGTTGAACCCAAACCGAGATACGAAAACGTGCAATAGGTAAGCATAATCCCTAGCAGCCCTAGGTAGCATAAGTCCTAGTTGTACAAACAATAATTCATGTTGGAAGACCCTAGCTAGGTTTAGGGTAACAGTCCAAACCGATCTTAAGGATCATGGAACTATGTTAAAGTAATATAGAATCTCATGGGAAAGCCCGTATGGTCTACGGCAAGGGACTGAACATTTACATGGAATAAAACATACAAGTTGAGTAACCTATATATGCGATATATTAGGTTGACATGGACCATTACACGACTTTTGAGTGAGGGTCATTCTTGGTTAACACATGACACGGTGGGGATACTAGTATGGTAGGTGCAGAGCTAAAATACAGGATAGATATCATGGGGCGTTATACGTGACAGATATCTTGGGGATATTATACTTGATAGAAACCTGACGATGTGATACCTTGTTTTATCTTGACATCGTAATTTATCATGACACCTTAGTTTATCTGAGTTCAGTAGTTCATCTTGTTATTTTGATTTAGCTTATCTATCTTGTTATCATGCTTATGTTCATCTCAGTTTCTCATGTCAGTTAACTTTACTAGTTTTTATGCTAACAGTAGATAGGGCTTACTCAGTCTTTTTGACTGACCCGTTTTGTTTCGCCTCTTTTCTTCCGTTTCCCCCCCAGGTTACAGGGAGGAAATACTGTTGTTTAGTTCGGACTTCTTCTGCTTGAAGGTCATCATGGATGGCTTGGACTTTTCTTGGCTAATGGCTACTTTACTGTTTTTACTTGGGGAATAATTTATGAAAATGTCTTTATGCTTCTTTACTATTGCAAGACAGGTTTTGATGTACTCTGATGTAAAAGGCTTTAGACCTTATTTATTCATGTTATGAAAGTTTGATTTTACTTCCGCTATTTTATATGTTATGTCTTATGATATTTCTGTGCATGTTTACCAACAATGCCCCTCTAAAGCTAGTGCATTCCTTTGCGAGTGACCCTAGCGGAGGCATAATATATGTAAATCAGTGCATGCAACATATTTACACTGCATGCGACCAATCCTTTTTTCTTTTATCGTATGCATTACATTTTTCTTTTAAATGTTTATGTCTATGCATATATATACACATATAGATTATTTAATTATCACAAAATGCGGGGTGTTACATGCGTTGAAGTGGGGTTTGTTTCTGGTGATGGTTGTTGTTCATTCTAGAAGGGTATGCGGGTGCTGGGTGGTTCGAGAATGGAGGCGCAGGTGCTTCGAGGTCGGCCAGGGAGGATCGTCATTTGCTAGGAAGAGTTGTTGGAGCTCCGGTAGGGGGAAATTAGGGTAGAGTTGCTGTGATCGGGTTTGAAGAAGCAATACATAGTAGGTTTCAAAATTAATATTTTGAGAAGGAGAGACTGTAGCAGAAAGGGAAGGGTTTGGTTCGTGATGGGCTCGACTTAATAATGTAAGCCCTCATTAAAAATGTTCTAAAGTAAAGATAACATGGCAAATTTACTTACGTGACCGATCGTGTCTGTTCATGCAAACCAATTTTTTATAATGCCTAACCCAGTATTAATAGTGTCTTAATGTGGCAAATAGTAGGGGATAATATGGTGGCTGATTTAAAGTTAATGTGTCATGTGTTTATAAAATGTAGTTAACGTGGCATTTTTGAAGAAAAGTAATTTACATGTAATTAAGAATTTATTAATAGATTTAATTATTTTAAATTGGAAGAGCTTTCAAGATACCAACTAATTTAATACCAACCATTGTTAATTATTTTATATTGAATAAAATTGAAAATATTCTTATGAAACTTTGACTTGGGTTAATTGAAAACATAAACGATGGCCTAGAATAAACAAATTAGTTGATATTAACGATACAATACTGAATTTTTCTATAGATTTATATTTCAAATTTAACATGCTTTCATAATTCGACCGAAGCGTTCAAACCATATCAGTGAGCACAACACTATGAAGCTGGTTTGGACGTGTTTGGAATCTACTGAAACAAACTGTTAAACAGTGGAATGAAATCAAGGTGAGTTAAACTCACTCATTTCTTCCCACTTGCATTTAATACAAGTCGGGTTTTAAAATTCTGTGCTATGGTTGCAAATGGTTAACCGTTTGTTCATTTGTTAACAATATATTCATATATCATTTGTTAACTGTTTGTCACATTTATATTATAAACGTGGTTTAATTTAATGAGGTTTTTGAATTGTTTTGTTAATGTTAAATAAATTGGTTGATGTTAAATGGTCATTATTTACTGTTATTGAAATTATCAGTTGAAATTGAATTGAGTGTTTTTATTTGAGGTAACCTTTTTGGATGTAGGGAAGGATAGGTTGGAGGGATCCAACTGGATTCCTCAAATATATTAGATGTTATTTATTCTCGTATTATCACTATATGAACTATTCTGATTGGAAGATTCATTTGGTTGTCGACAGCTGAATAGAAATTCAACGTTTGTTTTGTTATAACCCATGGGCAGTACTGGTTGAGTATTTGGCAGTATATGGTCTATAAATCAATCGTTTTATAAATAATGATTTACCGTCAAGTGAATCAACAGAAATGAAGTTATAAAATTTATTTTATAACCGAAGATAGATTTCTATAAAGTCTAATATTTTGAATAAATGTTTATTAAAAATGAAATAAATATATATTATTCATTATAAGTGATTATTAAATGATTTTATAAAAGCGAATCCTGATGTTAATCAGATTTATATGCAAATGAGCATAATTTAACTTCAGAGTTAAGAATTGGATTTATTGTTTCTAAGAAACAATTGAATGAAATTAATTAAATTAATTAAATTATTTATTAATTGAAAGAAAGCATTAATCCGAATTGGTTAAAGAAATAATCGTGTTTTGTCTCGACTAAGTCATCTGTTTTAATTAGAATTAATTAATAAATTAGTTTTTGTCAATTAACCAAATAAATTAGTTTGACAAATATTGGTTTTAATTTTAGTAAGTTTTAAAAAGAAATTATTATTTATTTTAGTTAATAAAAAAGTTAACTACTTCTATAGTAGTTAATGATGAAGTAAATTATTATTTTAATTAATAATAATTTAGGGGTTATTGGAATGAAATCTAATTGAATTATGAAAGGAGTTTATGAATGGGTTTTATATCAAAACCCAAGTTTTTTTAAACAAAGTTATAAAAGGGATTTTAAGCGAATACGATAGCTTAAATTAATGATTATTAAATTTTGAATTAAGTAAAAGGAAATTGAGAATAAAAGGGTTTATATTAAACCAAAATTATAAAAACAAAGTTTTTACAAAGAGATGAGGTGTTAAAGTGTTAATTTTAAATTAACGTTATTGAATAATGGAATTAAGTAAAAGTAATGAAATTGGAATAAGATTTTCAAAGGGGAAATGGTTGACTGGATTAGAAAAATGAATCGTTAAAAGTGAATTTGGTAAAGGAGTGAGTAATACAATTTTAGAAAAAAAATCCAAGTTATTAAACAAATTGTTTAAAGAAGTAGAAGATAAAGGTGATGTTTTAGTAAGTAATTTCTTAATCAATGATTTAAGAAAGAATAGTAATATTCGAGAAGAAAATTTCCAAAAGTAAGAAGGTTTTATAGAATTGTATTTTAAATAAAATAGTTAAATTAGATTGGTTTTTGATATTAAAATGAAATATCGATTTTTGATTACAAGTCATATCTATCTTAATATAAGAACGTTGTTGATCAAGGTCTGAGAGGTAAATAAATACCCCAACTTGAAGGATGTCAGGATTATACGAGGATGATAATAGTTTGTAATGTGAAAGAGGTTAGGAATTTTTTATTATTTCCATGTGAGAAATAATAATGCAATGTTAATTGCAAGATTCAAGAATATATATGAGGTTTCTAAAGCAATAGAAATGGGAAGGTTTAAGAATATGTATGCATAATGATAATTCTGAAGTAAAAGATACAAAAAGCGATGATGTGAAACTATAGCGGTATTTTTGAGGAAAAGGAAATGAAAATGTGTAGTTTAGGAATGGATTTATTCTAAAAGTATAAAAGTTGGTTATTGTTTTCAAACAAGGAAACAAGGGGATTTTGTAACGTTGTTTTATGAAGCTGAATTGATTTTCCCCATTATAGTTAACGAGTAATGATGTAGATAATGTTTTGAAAATGATATTAGAATAGGATATTAGATATGATTATAAAATATTTTCCTAGGCATTAAATTAAAATAATTTTGGAAATAATCTTATGCTAGATGAGAAGTGAAAGGCTATGTTCGAGATATTTAAAGATTTAGAAGTTTAATTATCGATTTATATATTATTATTAAAGACGCCAAGTAAGGTTTTGTACTGAATCAATGATCTCATTTTATTTTCATGATCGTTTATTTGATAGTTAAATAACCGACTATCAAATCTGACCCGTACGCTTGTTGGTACGGAAAGGGCATGATTGAGTCTATATTCGAAAACCATTCCAAACCAGCAAATACGTGAAGATGCAGATTAAATATGGAGCAATTAAATACCATGGATCTTCATAAGAGGAAGGACAAGAAGGACTACTTGTCGAGTTTCTCTGCCATGCAACTAGAGCTATTTGACTTGTAATTCTGTCATGGTTGAGATCTGCAGATTGCATGGACTACACTCTACTGATCTATAGGATGATTCCCTAATGTGGTAGGAGGGTGCCTTCAGTTCATCCTCTACCTAGATGACTTGTATGGATGGATGTCTGAAAAAATATTTCCAAACAGATTACGTACGTTGATTTCTTCGAACGTACCATAGTTGATGGCGGAGAGTGGTCGTTCTCTTAGCTTAACAACTAGGGTATTTTTTGGATGTCAATTAAAGATATCTGGCGGATTTTACGGTGTGGCATTCGAAGTGGATGGAGATGTGTTGTTCTGAAGTATAAGCTTAACATCAAGCTTCATCAACTGGGAAATGGCATAAAATCGGGTAGGTCGCATGGCTATGTGTGTCGCACCCATTAAAAGGGTATATCATTACCTGATCTGGAGAAATCAAATGCCTTCGGTTGTTCCTTTTATTTTCATATGTATGCTACCGGTTCAGTTGGCTGGCCCACAACCGTGGTAATGATATATTCGGTACTCTCAAGCGAAGTGAGGGGCTGGTCATGTTTAGCCTGGGTAGCAAGATTTTCTTGTTGAACCCCAATGTATTCATCTCCGGAGGTACATTGTCAGAAAAGTGGTTGCCCACACCTTTCTAGGAAATCCATTCTCCAATAAGAACCTATGATTTTGATTGATACTATGTATGTAGAGCGTGAGATCCAAGCGTTCTGCTAGATTATTATTTATTTGTATTTAGACATTATTATAATATCATCAAAGATATGTTTTCAAAAATATTTTGGGCTATCGTAAGGTAAAAACCGTCCATAATTATGTATGGATTTGGTCTTACGATTATCCTTTCTTTCGAAAAGATTTTGACTTTAAAATCATGTTGTCTGATATCTTTAAACTTAGTGTGTTTCACACTCTGGTTTACCAGACTAATCCGGCATTTGAAATGCTTGCGTTAGACCAAATTTTACAATTTTAGGTTGTCGGATACTACGAAGATACGAGCTGGAAGAGTTCAGACATTTGATATCATATAGTATTATTCCAATGTGTATTGTATATGAGGACAAATTACTATAACCGTCCTGATGTGTTAATGTACTCTGATGATTGTAAGTTTTTATATTCAAGCTCTCAATAAAGATTTATTTCTATATTATATTTTGTTCCACTGCAATGTTAGATGTGTTGGTTTTTCTTCTTCTATTCTAATATTTCTTTCTTTCTTATCTCACCCTCTAATTTCTTTCTATTGGCATCTGGTTTTTCAATGCATTTTGGGTTGGACTTATGTTACTTGGTCAGCTCAAAAGGTACCGGAAATTTCGGTCATCACAGCTGTAATATTTTGGTAGTATGTATGGTATAAGGTTTAAACATACTTCAACCTTAATAAATTCCAACTATTGATAGTGTAATCACCCATACAAGTTTTAATAAGGCATCAACCATTGGTTATTGAATGTTTGAATTTTATTAACACATGTATTGTGGATTGTCCTCCTTTTGAAAGAATACTAATCACTGAAAGGGTACATATTTTTATGGCAACATAAGTCCTTTTTTTGAACTATTTCATGATGCCAGTTGTTTATAGCATGCTTTGATATGTTTATCTACATAGTCAATGGAACTGAATATCTTCTCTTAAAAGCACAGATTTTTTCTAGTAAACTGGAATAGTTTTTGCCATTTAAATTTAACTAAGCCTTCACCCAATTTTCAACTGAGATAATAAAATCAGTTTTTATAACTAGGCTGTAGCCTAGTTATGAAACTGAGACAAGCTCATTTTTCTTGAACTGAGCTAGACCGCAATTTAGAATATTTTTACATTTTGATTTGACTTGTGAATCTGATTTCTCGTTTTTAAAATATGGTTACAGTAACTTATGTACGTTGCTTAAAATTAAATTTATGCCATTTTGATTAACTGGTTGTTACATGTTTTAAGTAACAATTTTTAAATTTTTGTGAATTATTGTCCTGTTGTAGAGTGTCAGACGGTCATATATTGATGTGTATATTGTAGAGTGACCTTTTCTATTATTTTTAAATTTTATTCAACATGGATGCTTGGGAATTTATGAATCCTTATTAATTGAATTCGAAGGCACATTGGTTTCAAGCCAGCATTTTGTCATCACCAATACTAGAGAGTTCTCCAATTTCTTATAATATGCTCAGTTCATCAGATGTTCGAGGTGGAAATATTGTAAAATCAGTAACAATTTGCAGTCAGTCCCTCCAGTAGATTGCGAAAATTTCACCTCCAACTATTTGCAAAACTCGAATCGATCTATTTTTGCTTTAAGTCATTTTCCAATGTTTGAAATTAATAGGAAGATTGAGTCAATCATGTCCACAAAGAGAGAGACCAGTGTGACTCATATAAAGATAAAATTGATGAAAAAATTTCATCTTTGAGCAAGAAATCTTCATTTGCCCTGAATTTAACCTAATCTTCATATGAAGGTCATCTTCTGCATCAAAATTTTACAAATTCCCATAAAACTGTGGCAAGCAAGTCAAATCATTTGAATACCTGTCCAGACTTCAGAGAATAATCTACATTCTAACTCCGAACAAATAGACGATTCGAAGAATTTAAATAAAAGTTTAATTTCTTGTTCTGTGGAAACTGATAGGGAATGTAGTAATGAATAGGAGTTTCTTTTTTGTAGGAACGAAAAATGTTTGTTAATCACAAATGGAACGAATCGAGGAGAAAGCTCTAAAGAGTATACATGTGCTAAAGATAAAAGGCGTTCCTTCTTTGAAAAACTTAAAGTATCGAAAGTATTGAACATGAAATACATAACTAATAATCAGTTAACGAAGAAATATACTACTCCCTTGGTTCTATAACATGATATGAATTCTGATGTCCCTTGGATGTTAGAATCTCAACATAGTATATGCTTGTTATTTTTTTAACATGTTTAACTGATGGTGACAAAAAGTTTATCCAATAAATAATTTTTTTTTTGCAGCTGAGTGTTCTAGTTCTCAAAAGTTATGATTTTTCATAACAAAATATTTACATACTGTAACTAATGTAGTTTGCATTTTTAAGGGGCCTGCATGTATGTTTTCTCATAGCTCCTATTGCTGAAATATTCAGCCAAACAGTTAAGAAATATCTATTGCTTGGGAATATTTCGAGATTTCCTAAACTAATGATGATTCAATAATATTGTTAAATAGGGAAATATATGGCACATATTTATTAATTAATAGACATGATATTTTAACACTAGTTTTTTGAGTTCTTTTTTAATTATCATAAAAAATAATTTTTTGGTCCTTCCGTCAATCATATAAAACATAAAGGTTGTATGCTACCTCTCATCATCTTTGAATCAGAGAAAAAAATGGCTCAATACGAAAAACACAAACTATTAGGGTCAAGAACATTTTTCATTTGCTGGACTGTTGCCATTTGGTACCTGCATGGCCATTTGGTATGTTGTTGTCTTTGGATTGTTGCCACTCATATTTCAATTCCTAACAGATTTGATATGTTACTCTCTTCCAAAGTTTGTATTTATGTATTTATTTTTTATTTGTTTGGTTTGTTTGAAGAAGGTAAACATTGTTTGTTTGGTATTCGGGAAGTTTTTACTTGTTCATTTATAGATATGTTGTATGATTTGAAGTTTGCTCTTCGAGACGTCTTCCCTCTTCTATGCTCATTTCTATTTGGAAAACTCTGTATTGTGAGTTTGAGGGTGGAAATTAAGGATATTTCTTTTTTGTTTTAGTACATTCATTTTATATGTTTTTGTTTAGTCCATAAATAATAGTTATTCATTAGCATTTATTTAACAAATTGAATAAAGATGTAGTCTTTATTTGCTCATCATTCATTTTATTCTTCCCGTTTTCATTTTTCCTTTTTTTATTATTACATTTTCTTATGGTATCCTGAGTTAGGACATGAAACTGTATAGATGCTCATGCATTTAGTTACAATTGCAGGTGTAACGGCCCGCAAATTCGTACAATCTGAGTTGACTAATAACACCACACGTCCAACCCAAATTGCATAGAAATGTGAATCATCATTAGAAAGAAGTTAGAGGATGAGAAATAGAAAGAAAGAAATATTAGAATAGAAGAAAACGAAGATCACAAACTCATAGCGAAACGCGTAAAATATATTATATAACATAACTTTTGAAATACAAATCAGTAACTTTATATACATACCATCATCAGAGCACAACAGTTATTCCTGTAATAGTTATAAACACCTGTTTCCAGATACAAACATGGTACACAGCGGAAATATGATAGTCTATAGTTAACTAGTGAAGCCTCCTTCTTCCAGCTCTTCCAAGTGAATCTGAAAAATCCCACTACTTGACTGCCCCTACAAATTTGGGCACCCAAGAGTTTAGGGAAAACAAACAAAATAAACTCTGGGTCAGTCATGGGACTGGTGTGAGTAAACTCCAACCAATTGTTTAACTTTCAAAAAACCTTTCGAAAGAAATAGTAATCGTAAGACCGATCCACACATAAACATGGATGGTTTTTACCTTACGACAACCCAAATATCTTAGATATCAAATCCAGTGATATTATAATAATGTCTACATTAAATAAATAGAATCAGCGGAACGCTTGCATCTCACGCTCCTTATATAATATAAAATCAAAAACCGCATAGTACTTATTGGAGATTGGATTTCCAACATGACAAGGTATGGAACCACCTTCCGATCAGTGTACTCTAGAGGGGATACACTGGGTTCAACAAGAACATCTTGCAACCGGGCCCACACATGACCGACCACTCATTTCGCTTGAGTGTATCGAATGTATATCACTAACGGTTGGGATCAGCAACCGTTTCGCGAATAGGACAACATCGAATAGATTAAAGAATGAAATGAATATCTCTAGAAAGGCGATCATACACCCTAATGGGAGTGACCCACATAGCCATGCTGCCTGTCCGATTTTTGTCATTTCCCGGTTGTTTAGGCCTGAGGCTACGATTATTTTCCATTCATTGATAGCACAATCACTTTGAATGCCACATTGTTAGATCCGTTAATCATTAATTGATTTGCACAAATATATTCTGGATATTATGCTAAGGGAATAAATCCGTTGCCACCATGTATATTTATACAGACCAACATATTCGATCATTGGAAATACTCTGTCAGACATTCGTCCGTTTACATTCGTTCTTGGATTGAATGAAACCTGAAGGGACAATTTCTATTAATAGAAAAATCTCTTGCATTTTACTCCGTCTTTGATTATCTTCATATAATCTGGTTCGCAATGCTACTGCCAATACAGAGTGGTTCACGGATAGTAGTCCAACTGGTCTCTCCATATTGACAACGATATTGGAGAACACTTCGATAGTCGGTTATTTAACTATCGAAGAAAAACAAACATTCATCCATAACATCCAACAAATCACTGGGCCTTTTAATTAATATTTTATTAATTAAATCACTTCTCCATTTCCTTATCAATATTTGTTAACCAAATATTCTCAGTAATATTATTGGTCTCTTAAGCTATTTGAAAAAAAAAACATTTCCATGTATCGCCTTCTTTTATTTTCTGTATTTAGAAAATATATTCTATTTGCAATTTGAAAACATTTTCAATCACTTATCTATTTTCCGACTACTTTAATTATACTCAGGAAATATTTACTTTTATATATCCAAAATTCCACCACTTGGGTTAAAACGAATGCTGTGTAAAACATCGTTACAACAACCCAAAATATTTTATTTTAAATTCGTTTCCTTATCGAATTCAATATGTATTGATATATTGATTTCTAACTATCAAATTTTCTTAAAAATATTCTGTAACGACCCGGAAAATCTGAACCAATTTAAAAATTTTAAATTGACTAAAATAATGGATTTTAAATATTTAAAATAAATATTTTAAATAATAACGATGAAAGGTAAGTTTGAATCGACATTTGAAAACGAATATAATTAATTCTAATTATAAACAAGGCCTGAAATGGCGCGGCTGTTTCAAATTTTCATTTCAAACTTTGACTGACTATACCGGGTGCAAAACAAAACGGATTTGAGTGAAACCAAAAATATCTAAATCTATTAGTGAATACGTTTCTAACGAATCTGAAAAATCGAAGATTCATAGCGGAAAGCAAAAGTTATGGCCAAATGAATTTTTAGAAAGGTCGCTATGGAATTTATATAGCCCGTGGAATTGGCCATTTTGCAAACGATCTCGGAATTCGACAAAACCACTTTTGTTGGATCCGGTATGTGAAGTTATTGCTAGCTTTCAAATTTCATAATTTTTGAAGCTAGTATGTGAACGTGGCAAAGGAAAACGTGTTTTGTTCAATTACAGTTAAATTGGATCAACCAGAAATGGGCCTTTTTACAAACGGTCTCAGAATTCAATGAAACTAGTTCTGTTGGGACCGTATCGTCAAAACATAGCTAGATTTATTTTTCTGGAATTTTTCAAATCAGTTTGTTGCCCTGGCAAATTGAAATGTACGTTCAAATTGAATATTGAATGTTATATATTTTAATTTGAAGGGAAACTGACTGAAACAGTCGAATGGGCCTACGAAACATATCCCATTGTGTTCGGAATGGGAGTAAAACGCTAGGGATGATAGTCGTTGGGTTTGGATTGGAGTTCGTGTGCGAAAACCCTATTTTTCGAATTATAAATATCTCTCGGCCAATCAGAATTTAATAAAAAAAAAGGAGCTTTCTCTCTCCCCGACATCGACTGAAGGCGGAAACACGTTCAAACCTTCCCCCTCATTTTTCGATCAATCCACGCCGAATTAGCTCATGCCACAGTTGAACTTTTTGAAAATCTTCTCGAGATCTTCAAATCCATGTAAATTTTGGAATTTTTCGTGGCCTGTGGAGTGCAAATCGACGCCAGGAAGTCTGGGCATTCAAACCGCCGCCGCCGTTAACCAAGGCCACCGAAGTGGGCCCCGCTCCAGGCGCCAGTTCGCCTCTCTCCCCTCTTCCTCGCTGCGCTGGCCGATCGACGAATAGCTTCACGGATCGAAAGAAAATTCAAAACCTAGTTTTGAAGAATCCAGAGAGGTATCGGCTATATTTATTTTCAACAGTTTTAACACCTTTAAACCATTGCAAACTTTGAAAAATCATATCTTTCTCGTGTGTTGACGAAATTCAGTGAAACAAGAGACAGTGGACTCGTGTGGACGTCTTCTACCTTCTAGAAGAGACCGCATATTTTTCTGAGCCTTCTGCTATTTTTGGTGGAGTGGAACCCAATGTGAGATTTCTAATTTATAAAACGATATGGAAAACGCCGATGTATAAATTATATAATCGATGTATGAGTTATATAAGCGTTGTACACCTCATGTATAAGTGTTGTATAAGTTGTATGTTCGATGTATAAGTTTTATATACGTCGTCAAAATTATATATGTGTTGAAATAGAAGTGAAATGCTATATATATATATATATATATATATATATATATATATATATACGCCCCTCGTCCACAAACCATGGACGATATTTATTGGTTGTGATTGGTGTGAAAATTGATTGATAGCGAATGGTTGATTGGAATTGTTTGTGGTTGATATTGATTGATTGTAGTTGAAAAATACCCGTTTGTGGTTGAAAAATATTTTGTTGAAACCACATAGGATTAGTTTGTGGAAATGAAATAAATATACATGTCGCCTGCGTGCGAACTAGATGCATGAATCCCCATTGTCAAAAAACGCGAGGTTTTAAGGTAGAGCGAGGAGCCTTACTGATACGCCATTGTTCTAGGGTTTGTAAGCAAAAGACTTAGTAGCTCATTTGGTTGGAACACATGACTTGCATACAAGAGGTACAGAGTTCGATCCCCGCCAGCGCCCTATTTTTGTTTTAGGGGAATGGCTTAAAATAGCCTAGTGTGAACGCAGTTCAAAAAGTGGTTTAGTGTGAAAATGGGTAATTGGGAAGATAGAGAAAAAAATGAATATATATATATATAATATATATATATATACATATACGCATATATATATATATATATATATATATATATATATGACGTGTACGCATCATGTAGCGTACGTTGCGCATTTTTGGTTGTCAAGGATGGTTTTTTTTTTTGGCCTTCTCCAATTTTTAATTATGACAAATTAAAGGTAAGAAAATATTTATTCATATATAAATAAATATTTATATATGGGTAATTAATACGGTAAAGGGGAAAATGTATCTATTAAATACGTATTTACGTTTGAATTGGTGAACATTTAATACGCTGAGTCATTTCGGACTCATCGCTGAGTCAATGCTGAGTCATTTCTGACTCATGGCTGAGTCAATAGGATAACTCTATCCTGACTGAACGGTTATGGTCATTTCTAGGATTAATCAAACGGCCTAAATTAATCCTAAAATTCTATATATACAACTCAAACCTAACCTAAACTCACACAAAAAAATAAGAATGAGGCCATCATGCTGCTGAGGAACGAATAGGAGTAGCCACCAATTTGAGAGAAGATTAGGAGGCAAATTCTAAAGCATAAAGCAACTTAAACAAATCAAATCAACGCCTACGTCAAAAGGAGTCGCATCTCCAAATTCTTGAATTGGGGAATTCGCCACACGATTGTAAGTAGAGTATTATTTTGGTATGAATAAATAACTGTGTTGGTTTGTACACTTGATTTGTGGTGATAAGTAATTCATATTTGTGCGTTACTATGATTCTTATCGATTTGAAATATTGTATAACGATTGGATATTCGCAAAGTATGTTATTCATTATAAAAACTACATGTTTGCGGTAGTTTTATGCGAGTATACGTTTGGATATTCGCAAAGTATGTTATTCATTATAAAAACTACATGTTTGCGGTAGTTTTATGCAAATATACGTTTGGATATTCGCAAAGTTTGTAATTCATGTTGAAGCTACATGTATGTAGTTCTTTAATTGAAATTCATGCAAGTTTGTGGTTTTGCTACTATGCCATCATAATGTATATTTTTGTATAAAAATCATTTTGTGTGTAATTGGAACAAATTTGGGTTATTATAATTCATATGAAATTTTGGCATCATGATCTATGTATAAGACCATACTTTTGCATTAAATACAAAAGTAAGCCTCTTTGCGAACTTACGAATATGACTAGGCTATGTTTGATATTTTGCATAATTGAAAAACATGTTAGGTCTATATTGTTAACAAGAATTATATGATGACATATGTGGTACATAGCTAGGTTAGATTTAAAAATCCCATTTGCAAGTTTGCATGACCAAAGTAAAAATCATGATTTCATGTTTAGAAATATTTATGTAATAAGTATATGTGTGCCATGGTTATGTGAATAGATTTAAAATCATGATTAAATTGGAATAATTCAAGTTGAACTATACTTTTGTATTAGTAACAAAAGTAAACACCTTTGTAAACATGTAGTAATCTTATGAACTTGATTTGCTTATGTTTGACATTATCCCAAAATAAAAATATGGGTTTATGTTGTAGTAAAGACTATGTGTCAATAATGATATCTGATATCCAATTTAGATTCTTAACTACAAGTTTACATGCTTTGATTCATATCACTTATGCTTTATGACCAAAGTATACGTTACTACTATGCAAGTATACCTGTTTCCATTTTGTAGTTCCAACGTTATGTTGCAAGTTCATGCGTTCACCTTCCCCTTTTTGTGTATATAATCACGCTTTAAGCCTCCCCTTTTTAACATGGCTAAGTTGGGCTTAAAAAGGCTAAGCCCAACATATATTATAATAAACGAATGTATTAAACGGGGGAAATAGAATTGGGCCAAATTAATTAATAAATGAAAATATAAAAGTAGATGGGCCCAAATTCAAGAATGGGTTGGGCCCATGATTGGTGTAAACCTTTACACCATTAGCTTAAATTGATTTTGAATAATGGGCCGCAAATATTTACATATAAAAAGAAGAAAGACAAAATATGTAAATGTAGAAAATACGATGTGTTTAACCCGAGGTTGGATTGAGTTGTGATGTAAACCTGCCCGGAACCGCCCGGCTGTCCAGTAGTCACAACAATACCTATCCAATGTGGGTGGTTAAACATGGAGCCCAATAAGGACCCGAGGTTAGACTGAGTTGTGGCGTAAGACTGCCCGGACCCAACCGACAACAGGCATCCACAACAATACCTGTCTAATGTGAGAGGTCAAGGCTTTAATAAGACAATTAAGGCTGAGTCAGGATTGATAGGATTAAGTAGATTATATTAATACTTAATAAAAATGGAACATGCTAAACTAAACATACTGATTGGGGGTTAGGTTTATAAACACTTAACCAACTTAGCATGTTGGCTAGAAATAGAAAACCTAGTAGCGGGGGACCCTTTTCAGCAGTAACCCTACAAGGCGTATCATGATACCCTGAAACTAGGCAGGGTGGGGCACGATTACTGGGCTGATTGTAAGAGGTCAAATCGACGGCGGTGGTGCAGCAGTGTAGGTTCTAACGGGGTGCGGGCGTGCACACACTCCGGCGCAGAAAAATAAGGCACTGGGCACCAGTAGCATACCTGTGCATTCTAGGATTGTGTCGGGTCGCCACCATGGGACTTGATACACCCCATGGTGGGACTAGCGCAGGTAACTACAACATCGGGGGCCGTAAGACACATGTAACTATGCGAGTAGGAGCCGATCATTATAAAATGGATCACTTCACCCTGATTATGGGGTGCCAGTTGGGAACTAGTTTATATGCGTTCGGAGATTAAAATGGGGTACGATAGTATATTCGACCCTAGACAACTTAACTAAGTTTATGGTGCTTTCCCATTTCTAGTTTATACTTATCATACCCAGTTCTTTATTCATAGACAGAGTAGTCCTCGACTTACTTAGGCTTTATGTCTGACTCTACTTTTCTTTCGTCTTCTTTTCTTCCGTTTCCCCCCCACCCAGGTCCACAGGGAGGGAATACCGCAGCTTGACCAGCCTTCATATCCAGCTTGAAGAGAAAGAATGTATTGCTTGGATCTTTTCGTTTTGGACTATGGCTTTGGACAACAACTATGGGACTTTTGCAGTTTATTTATGTTTTCTTTATGCTTCTTTAAATAATGTAATCAAGACAGTTATGAAGATGTTATGTTTTTGAAGTATTGTAAGACAATTATGGTATGATTGTTGTAACACGTATTTTTAATGAAATAAAAGTTGTTGTTTTTCCGCTGTTCAAAAATATGTGTTCTTATATCTGTCTTGTATATCTGTGACTTATACTTATAAACCTCCACCAAAATTAGGGCATTCCCTTTGAGAGTGACCCTAACGGAGGTGGGGTGTTTCACTTGGTATCAGAGCAAAAGTTTACCTGATAAGATAAAAAGTTTTGGAAAATTTATTTTCAAAAAGGAAATTTAAAGAAGCATTTTTAAAAGATAAAATATTATTTTGCTTTAAAAGGCAAAGTCCCTCCAAAGCCATAGGTACTATCTCTTATCCTTCGTTTTGAATATATCCTTTTTGTTTCAGCATGTCCGAAGAACTTAACTTGCCAGAGGGTGTACCAATACCTGGTTGGTTTAGACGGTTCTTAGAAGCAAGGGCCACTCAGCCAGGTCCAACCGTTCCTCCTCCCCCAGCTGCAGGAAATCATCCAGCTGCAGCAGCACCTCTTCCTCCACCTCCTCCACGGGGAAACACGTTTGCTAAGATATATAAAGATTTTAAAGCTATGGGAGGAAAGGATTTCCATGGAACTGAGTCCTTCGTGGCAGCTAGAAATTGGCTGAAAGAAACTGAGGACTTATTCATCATCTTTGAGGTAGAAGATAGACAGAAAGTGCAACTGGCAGTATGGCTACTAAAGGGCGAGGCTTCCTACTGGTGGGAAGTCACTAATGCAGAAAGACCAGTGGAGACATGGGAGGACTTTAGGGCAAGGTTTGAGACTAAATTTCTCTCAGATGCGGAATGGAGTTTGCAGTTGGAAAAGTTCTTATTTCTTAAGCAAGGGAACAAGACAGTCAGAGAGTATGTTAATCAGTTCGATGAGCTCGCTAGGTTTGGGCTGGACCTAGTCAACACCCCGCACAAGAAGGCTCTCCGTTTCGTCAAAGGGTTGTATGAGCCATTACACAGTTTGGCCATGACCCATATACCCATGGGAGCTACGTATGAAAGGTTGGTGCAGATGGCATTGCTGAACGAGGAAGATAAGGACAAGAAGGAAACAGAGGCAGAAAACTCTCAAGGGAAGAAAGAGGTCAAGCCCAACGATTCTAAGAATAAGAAGGTAGACCCCGAGAAAGGAGGCAAGAACAACAACTCACGTGATAAAAGGAAATGCAATTACTGTGGTACGGAAGGGCACATAGCCAAGGATTGTAGAAAGAGGAAGAGAAAGCAAGGTGAATGTTTTCATTGTGGGAAGACTGGACACATCAGCAAAGACTGCCCTAAGAAGCAGACCGGACCTTCTGGCGGTACATCGTTAACTTATTCTAGATGCTTTGTTTTATCCTATTTCTCTCCTCGATCCTATCTTGAGAACCATAGGTAGAATCTTTTTGGATGTAAACATGTAGTTGAAACATGTTATGGATGATGGTTGCAAGTGGTTGCAAGTGATTGCTAGTGGTTGCTCGTGGTTGCATATACACACACAATCTAGGTTTTAGATCGGCTCAGTCACTTCATATTGCATATGCATATATGTTTGCATTCGTATATGGTTGAACTTTAATGTGCTGTCATATGGATGTTGCATTTGTATGAATGATTGCGCACTCATGCAGAATCATGAATAGGAAAAATTTGCATACATAATGGATTCATGGCACTTACATAATTCGCATTAAGGAGGTCAACTGAATCAGTAGACCACCTGATTTTGCATTAGATAAGTACATGTACACACACACACTTCGCATATGATCATGAAGCATTAGAAGTCTTTTAAGGACAATGGATGCTCATGTTTGATGGATGAGTAGATGGATGATTGGATGTTAGGATATACATTCCTCCTAACTAGAAGATTTCGGGGACGAAATCCTTTTAAGTGGGGGAGAATGTAACACCCCGTGTATTCTATAACCGTGAAAGTCAAAAATTAAAGTATAATTAATTTCAAATCAAAGAATTAAGGGAAACGGGATACGCCATTGTGTTCATGTCGGAAAAATACGCGAAATAGAGTCCGAGTTTACGCAAAACGGATAACGTGTGAAGAAGATATCTTTAATTTAAATATCGCAGCAAAACATGAAAAAAAGAAGAAGAATGGGAAACGAATAATGTTTAGCATTGTTCTAGGGTTTGTAAGCAAAAGACTTAGTAGCTCATTTGGTTGGAACACATGACTTGCATACAAGAGGTACAGAGTTCGATCCCCGCCAGCGCCCTATTTTTGTTTTAGGGGAATGGCTTAAAATAGCCTAGTGTGAACGCAGTTCAAAAAGTGGTTTAGTGTGAAAATGGGTAATTGGGAAGATAGAGAAAAAAATGAATATATATATATATAATATATATATATATACACATATACGCATATATATATATATATATATATATGACGTGTACGCATCATGTAGCGTACGTTGCGCATTTTTGGTTGTCAAGGATGGTTTTTTTTTTTTGGCCTTCTCCAATTTTTAATTATGACAAATTAAAGGTAAGAAAATATTTATTCATATATAAATAAATATTTATATATGGGTAATTAATACGGTAAAGGGGAAAATGTATCTATTAAATACGTATTTACGTTTGAATTGGTGAACATTTAATACGCTGAGTCATTTCGGACTCATCGCTGAGTCAATGCTGAGTCATTTCTGACTCATGGCTGAGTCAATAGGATAACTCTATCCTGACTGAACGGTTATGGTCATTTCTAGGATTAATCAAACGGCCTAAATTAATCCTAAAATTCTATATATACAACTCAAACCTAACCTAAACTCACACAAAAAAATAAGAATGAGGCCATCATGCTGCTGAGGAACGACTAGGAGTAGCCACCAATTTGAGAGAAGATTAGGAGGCAAATTCTAAAGCATAAAGCAACTTAAACAAATCAAATCAACGCCTACGTCAAAAGGAGTCGCATCTCCAAATTCCTGAATTGGGGAATTCGCTACACGATTGTAAGTAGAGTATTATTTTGGTATGAATAAATAACTGTGTTGGTTTGTACACTTGATTTGTGGTTATAAGTAATTCATATTTGTGCGTTACTATGATTCTTATCGATTTGGAATATTGTATAACGATTGGATATTCGCAAAGTATGTTATTCATTATAAAAACGACATGTTTGCGGTAGTTTTATGCGAGTATACGTTTGGATATTCGCAAAGTATGTTATTCATTATAAAAACTACATGTTTGTGGTAGTTTTATGCAAATATACGTTTGGATATTCGCAAAGTTTGTAATTCATGTTGAAGCTACATGTATGTAGTTCTTTAATTGAAATTCATGCAAGTTTGTGGTTTTGCTACTATGCCATCATAATGTATATTTTTGTATAAAAATCATTTTGTGTGTAATTGGAACAAATTTAGGTTATTATAATTCATATGAAATTTTGGCATCATGATCTATGTATAAGACCATACTTTTGCATTAAATACAAAAGTAAGCCTCTTTGCGAACTTACGAATATGACTAGGCTATGTTTGATATTTTGCATAATTGAAAAACATGTTAGGTCTATATTGTTAACAAGAATTATATGATGACATATGTGGTACATAGCTAGGTTAGATTTAAAAATCCCATTTGCAAGTTTGCATGACCTAAGTAAAAATCATGATTTCATGTTCAGAAATATTTATGTAATAAGTATATGTGTGCCATGGTTATGTGAATAGATTTAAAATCATGATTAAGTTGGAATAATTCAAGTTGAACTATACTTTTGTATTAGTAACAAAAGTAAACACCTTTGTAAACATGTAGTAATCTTATGAACATGATTTGCTTATGTTTGACATTATGCCTAAATAAAAATATAGGTTTATGTTGTAGTTAAGACTATGTGTCAATAATGATATCCAATTTAGATTCTTAACTTAACTACAAGTTTACATGCTTTGATTCATGTCACTTATGCTTTATGACCAAAGTATACGTTACTACTATGCAAGTATACCAGTTTCCATTTTGTAGTTCCAACGTTATGTTGCAAGTTCATGCGTTCACCTTCCCCTTTTTGTGTATATAATCACGCTTTAAGCCTCCCCTTTTTCACATGGCTAAGTTGGGCTTAAAAAGGCTAAGCCCAACATATATTATAATAAACGAACGTATTAAACGGGGGAAATAGCGTTGGGCCAAATTAATTAATAAATGAAAATATAAAAGTAGATGGGCCCAAATTCAAGAATGGGTTGGGCCCATGATTGGTGTAAACCTTTACACCATTAGCTTAAATTGATTTTGAATAATGGGCCGCAAATATTTACATATAAAAAGAAGAAAGACAAAATTTGTAAATGTAGAAAATACGATGTGTTTAACCCGAGGTTGGATTGAGTTGTGATGTAAACCTGCCCGGAACCGCCCGGCTGTCCATTAGTCACAGCAATACCTATCCAATGTGGGTGGTTAAACATGGAGCCCAATAAGGACCCGAGGTTAGACTGAGTTGTGGCGTAAGACTGCCCGGACCAAACTGGCAACAGGCAGCCACAACAATACCTGTCTAATGTGAGAGGTCAAGGCTTTAATAAGACAATTAAGGTTGAGTCAGGATTGATAGGATTAAGTAGATTATATTAATACTTAATCAAAATGGAACATGCTAAACTAAACAGACTGATTGGGGGTCAGGTTTATAAACACTTAACCAACTTAGCATGTTGGCTAGAAATAGAAAACCTAGTAGCGGGGGACCCTTTTCAGCAGTAACCCTACAAGGCGTATCATGATACCCTGAAACTAGGCAGGGTGGGGCACGATTACTGGGCTGATTGTAAGAGGTCAAATCGACGGCGGTGGTGCAGCAGTGTAGGTTCTAACGGGGTGCGAGCGTGCACACACTCCGGCGCAGAAAAATAAGGCACTGGGCACCAGTAGCATACCTGTGCATTCTAGGATTGTGTTGGGTCGCCACCATGGGACTTGATACACCCCATGGTGGGACCAGCACAGGTAACTACAACATCAGGGGCCGTAAGACACATGTAACTATGCGAGTAGGAGCCGATCATTATAAAATGGATCACTTCACCCTGATTATGGGGTGCCAGTTGGGAACTAGTTTATATGGGTTCAGAGATTTAAATGGGGTACGATAGTATATTCGACCCTAGACAACTTAACTAAGTTTATGGTGCTTTCCCATTTCTAGTTTATACTTATCATACCCAGTTCTTTATTCATAGACAGAGTAGTCCTCGACTTACTCAGGCTTTATGTCTGACTCTACTTTTCTTTCGTCTTCTTTTCTTCCGTTCCCCCCCCCCCCAGGTCCATAGGGAGGGAATACCGCAGCTTGACCAGCCTTCATATCCAGCTTGAAGAGAAAGAATGTATTGCTTGGATCTTTTCGTTTTGGACTATGGCTTTGGACAACAACTATGTGACTTTTGCAGTTTATTTATGTTTTCTTTATGCTTCTTTAAATAATGTAATCAAGACAGTTATGAAGATGTTATGTTTTTGAAGTATTGTAAGACAATTATGGTATGATTGTTGTAACACGTATTTTTAATGAAATAAAAGTTGTTGTTTTTCCGCTGTTCAAAAATATGTGTTCTTATATCTGTCTTGTATATCTGTGACTTATACTTATAAACCTCCACCAAAATTAGGGCATTCCCTTTGAGAGTGACCCTAACGGAGGTGGGGTGTTTCACTTACTAGGGACGGTCCCGGTTTTAACTACCCTGCCGTTATGCTGCCGAAATTTTGAATAATATTCATGTGTTAGAATTATTTTCCTGTGTTGAAATTATATTCGTCTGTTGAATAGAAAACCTTCATGTGTTGAATAGAAATTCATTCGTTGAATCATATTCATGTGTTGAATGGTAATCGTGTTTTGAATAAATTGTTTTAACAATAAAAATCACATTTTTACTCTATATATACAAACTACAGAAAACCTTCATGTGTTGAATGGTAATCGTGTTTTGAATAAATTGTTTTAACAATAAAAATCACATTTTTACTCTATATATACAAACTATAGAAAACCTTCATGTGTTGAATCGATATTCATTCGTTGGATAGAAATTCATGTGTTGAATGGTATTCGTGTTTTAAATATAAAAATCACCTTTTTATCGATATAAATAAACTATAGAAAACCTTCATGTGTTGAATCGATATTCATTCTTTGGATAGAAATTCATGTGTTTAATGGTATTCGTGTTTTAAATATAAAAATCAACTTTTTATCTATATATATAAACTAGAGAAAACCTTCATGTGTTGAATCGAAATTCATTCGTTGAACTGAAATTCATGTGTTGAATGGTATTCATATTTTGAAATAAATTGTTTTATAATAAAAATCTTATTTTTATTACCTATATGAACTATATAAAATAATCGTGTTTTGAAATGAATAGTTTTATAATAAAAATCACATTTTTATTATATACATGAATTGTTAAAAATAGTGAAGTGTTGAAATAGAAGACAGTTAGATAAAAACATCATTTTTATCAAATGTTTGAAAAGAATAAAGTTTTGAAATCGAAGAATCGATATATATATATATAAATAGAATTGAAATATATCGAATAACGATGCTGTAGTTCGTATTTTGAAACCGTGATTTCAAACCATTATACCGAGAGATCCGACCATCGGATTTTCCTGAAATCACAACCGTTGGGTTCGCTTTGGAAATTTCTTTCCAACGGCACCAACTTTGTAAAAATCCAACGGTTGGATTGTCTGGAATGTTTAATTCAAATCTGAAGAAAAACAGCGCCAGAATCGATTATATTTATATATATATATATATAATTATATTTATTCGAATAACGACGCTGCAGTTCGTATTTCAAAATCGAAACTTCAAACGATCATATCGGGAGATCCGACCGTCGGATTTTCCCGAAACTGGAACCGTTGGATTCGTTTTGAAAAGGTCTTTCTAATGATGTAAATTTTGTGAAGATCCAACGGTTAGATTTGCAGATATGTGTAAATCAAATCTGAAGAAAAACAGCGCCACGGTCGCGTTATGGCCCGAAGCGTCGTTCTGAATAAATTGGCTATTTTAAAATAAATAAAAATAGCGATAAATCATCATAAAATATTATAAACAATATGGATGTGAAATTTTTAAACTAACTGAAGTTTGGCTAAGTCGAATGGTTTCTTGGGTATTGATCTAATGTTGGTTTCGGCCTTCGGGGTTAATATTTGGGAAATCGTTCTCTTACTGATTGACGGTTAGTGACTAATGAATTGAATTGATGCATGTGTATGTTAGTGTTGCACTTGTTTATTATATACGCGAGTTGCTCAGAAAGACCGGGTTTATGCCATTCTGAATAACTAAATCGACGATAAGAAATCGAAGATGAAAACGGTGGTCGAAGACCGGAGATCTTCACCTCGTTTGGATGGTAACCGAGGTCCTGATTGGGAGGCATCCCGAAATATGGATAATGAGTGGTGTTCGTTCAGACGTACATGGTGATCGATGGGTTTGCGGGGTATAGAGTGCCTCCGGTTTCGTTCAGACCCATAACGGACTTGCAAATGGACAGTGTGTCTGACATTGGAATTTATTCTGTGTGATTGATAGCTATGAGTTGCACGGTGTGAATGGCCTGTGTGGCATGCTAAGATGCAGTGATCAGGGCTTCTGTTGAAAAGCAAAGTCTTGTGGTGATGATCAAAGCACCGCCGGTGTGGCGTAGCTTTGTATATAACATGAAATCGCGAGCCTCACACCCCGGTATGAACCAGAAACGGGAGGGGACCTCAGGGGGGACATGCGTTTCTTCCTAGCTAGAAGTGGCGTCAGTGGTTTTACACGCCCTGATGAGTTTGACTTATGTGGTTGTTACTGTTGCGAGGCGCCTCGGTTAGATCGGACGATCCGGGTCCGATGGTGTCATTCGTTGGCTCACTTACGCCCCAAAGGGCGAAGAAACGCATTGTTCCGGCATTTTAATCCACATCGGTGGACCGGCCCTGACGATCCAAGGGTCACTCGACTTCTGATCCTGAGACTCGGGCTAGGCAGTCTCGAAGTCGGTAAGGACTATCTTTTGCCTTAGTTCATGACAGAAATACAATTTCCAAATACGACATCGTGCGATTTTGATTGTAAACCTATATATGGCGACATAGTGGTATGGGGCATTAATGTCGTCTATGATTAATAGTTATGATTTGAAATTGTTTTCAAAACATATAAACACTAGCAATAATATCAAATGCCTTTGTTTTATTCGTATCAAGCATATTTTGGCCATTATAAGGTAAAAACTCTATCCTTCGGTTTACGTTGCATTGTGTGATGGGAACTGAGTCTTATAATGGCTTCATTTTTATAAAAAGCATAGCAATGTTTAAAAGAATGATTTGTTTTAAAGCACTGGAAATCCAATGGAGTAGACCCGTTCCACGAAAGTGGCGTGGTCCTGCGATTAGCCATATTTAAAATATGTTGAGTAGATTTCTCATACCAGTCCCATGACTGACTCGTAGTTTGTTTCACTTTCAAACTCGGGTGCCCCTTTTTCTACACGGGCAGTCTTGTATTCAGGTTTATCTGGTCCTTTCTGGATAGCTGGAGCTAAAGATGGATTCTACCATTTATCTCTTTTTATGCCGTTCAGCTCCTATTGTACATTATGTTTGTTTTCTGCTGTAGACATTTATGTAGAGCTGAACTGTATTTGTACTAAGTATGATCCTGTGTACTGAATAACTCTGATGATTACTTTTGTCCAGTATATTCTATTGTTCATTATCTGGTGTATTTATTTATTTCTGTTCTGCTATTATCTGTTTCTGTGTTATATTCCAAGGATTACCCTTGACACCGTCAGTACGGGGTTCGGGGTCGTCTCATTTGGTATCAGAGCTTTGGTTAAGCTTAGTTCTGGAATATAACATATGAACGAACTCGTTAGAAATAGAACCAGTAGTGTTCTAGGACGGGTAACTCTATACAGATTGAATCAGTAATATCCTAGTATAAGTAAAGCAGAATGAAATACACCCCAGTAGACACATTTACATTCAAGTATTTGTCTCTATGTTTTGAAATATCTTTTCTGTTGACCTGACACTTTGTCTGCTAATTGCAGACGTACTAGAAAATGAGTGACAGGAACAGAAGAAATAATCGTATGGCTCGACCAGCTAATGAGCCAGTTGTGCTCCCACAGCCAGAATCAGATATAGAAGTTCTATTCAAGAGATTTCGAAATCTAGGTGGATCACCATTCTTAGTCAAAGAGTCCATTATGGAAACACAAGCTTGGATCCGTTCTGTAGAGAAAATCTTTGATGGTTTAAAGCTGAGAGACGATCAGAAAAGATTACTGGCGTCTTGGGCACTCAAAGAAGAAGCTTTTTTTGGTGGGATTCAGTTATTAACGATAATCCAGAAGGTTATATCACCTGGGATAAATTCAAAATGATTTTCTTAGAAAGATTTACTCCTCCCGAAGCAACCGATCGATTATGTGATGAATTTTCTTATCTGATACAAGGTGATATGACCATCCCAGAATATCATAAGAAATTCAACGAACTTTCTCACTTTGCTCCTCATCTGATTCAAGATCCAAAGAGGAAGAATCTGAGATTTATTCATGGCCTGCAAAGAAAATATTAGAATAGTGTGATGAGGAATGTGAAGCTCCCCTTTTCTGAAATGATATACAAGGCTTACCAGTACGAAGATCTCGACAAGAAAGGTATGTTGCCTTACGAAGAAGAGGTCAGCTTTAGTAAGAAAGTTGAGTCAGAAAATGATCGTCCTGAGGCCAGTACGATGTCTGAGGTCAGTAAGAAGCCCAAAGTAAATCGAAAAAGGGCCAGATCCGAAAAGGAACCAGCAACGACGGCCACCTGCTCTAACTGCAGGAAACCAGGGCATTTGACCAGGAATTGTAAAACCTCGTAGAAATGAAAGAAGGGGTTTAAACCCGATAAGAAGTTTCAAGAGGATAGAAAGTGCAGTCAGTGCCATCAGACCGGTCATCTTTCAAAGGCCTGCCCGCTATTCAGAAAACCTGAAATAGTTCAAGTGAATGAAGTAGCAGAAACTTCCGAGCCCTCAACTAGTCAAGAAAGGGCTGGTGTTCTAGAAGGCACGCTTACTGTCAAAGACATTCCAGTTAAAGTACCGTTTGACACAGGCGCGTCACGAAGCTTCACTGCCAAGAATGCAGCTAGGAAGCTGGATTTGAATTTGAAGAAGCTCAAGGAACCAATGACTGTCCAGAATCCGGTTGGGGGTTCCATTGATCTTAGTTGGGTTTGTGGAGCGCCGGTTTCTTTTTCTCGTTATCGGTTTCCTACCATCGCGGTCGTCGTGAATTTTAAAGAGTTTGATCTTATCTTGGGGTTAGACTGGTTGACCAAATATGAAGCTGAAGTTAAATGCGCCGACAGAGTCGTAAAGGCGAAGATTAAATCAGGTGATTATATAACCATTCCGTGTGAAGGTCAGAATGCTAATAGAAAAGACTTCTGGGCAGCTTTTGATGTTTCTCCAGCCCAAATAGAAAATATCCCTGAAATCACAGAGAATATTCCCGACCTAGTGAAAGATATTCCTATCGTCAAGAACTATGCGTATGTGTTCGAAGAAGTTGTTCGCTTACCCCCGCAGAGAGAAATTGATTTCAAAATTGCTTTAATTCTGAATGCAAGCCCGATAGTTCACGTTATTCGAAGAATGTCCTTGAAGGAGAAAGAAGAACTTGACAATCAAACACGACAGCTAGTATGGAAGGGTCTGATCAGGCCTAGTTTCTCTGATTGGGGTGCAGAAGTGGTGTTTGTCCCAAAATCTGACTGTACTCTACGTCCATGTGTGGATTATCGTGATCTGAACAAATAGACAATAAAGAATAAATATCCATTGTCGCGGATTGATGACTTGTTGGATCGATTAAATGGCGCACCAGTATTTTCACGAATGGACCTAGCTACAGGCTTCCATCAGCTTCGTATCGCCGAGGAGTGTGTTCCTTTGACAACATTCAGAGGTCCAGACTTATTCTATGAGTGGTTAGTATTGTCGTTCGGCTTATGTAACGCTCTAGCCGATTTCGTCGATCTAATGAACAGAGTATTCAGAGGAGTATTAAATAAATTTGTTCTGGTTTTCATTGATGATATCCATATCTTCTCTAAGTCAGAAAGCGAGCACGAAAAACATTTGGAACAAGTGTTAGAAATTCTCAGAAAGAATGTGTTGAAAGCAAAGTTTTCCAAATGTATATTCTGCCAAGAAGAAGTCAAATTTCTGGGCCACGTTGTATCAAAAGAAGGAATTGCTGCGGATCCAAGTAAAATTACAGCTATTCAAAACTGGAAACAGCCCAGTACCCCTACAAAAGTCCGAAGTTTTCCCGGATTGGCTAGTTATTACTGGAAGTTCGTTAAAAACTTTTCGAAGATATCTGGTCACTTAACAAAGCTTACAAAGAAGCACTCAAAATTCAAATGGACTCCAGAAAGTGAAGAGGCTTTTGAAGAGGTAAAGTTAAGATTAACGACAGCTCCAGTGTTAACCATCATCGATGGCAATCAGGATTTGAAAGTCTGGAAGGATGCTTCTAGAGAAGGCCTTGGCGCAGTGTTAATGCAAAGAGGTCAAGTGATAGCGTATGCTAGCCGTCAGTTAAAACCGCATGAGAAGAACTACGTAACTCATGATCTTGAGCTGTTAGCCATCGTATTCGCCTTGAAAATCTGGATACAGTATCTTCTGGGTGAGAAATTTGAGCTGTATACAGACCATCAGTCACTGAAGTATTTGTTCACTCAAAAAGACCTGAATTTGAGGCAGCAGCGTTGGCTAGAGTTCCTTGCAGCATATGATTTTGAGATTCTATATACTCCAGGGAAAGCCAATGTTGTGGCCGATGCGCTGAGCTGAAAGAATGTAATGATCGCCAGCTTTATTATTACGACTTCCTTGACTGACAAAATATCTATTCTTCAGAAGGAGGATAACTTTACTAAGGATATGATCAAAAGGATTCATAAAGGCGAACCCTCGTGTTTTCAAATAGATGACGACGGGATCCTGAGATTGAAAGGAAGGATTTGTGTTCCTGGCATCCCCGAGCTAAAAAGAGAAGTGTTAGACGAGTGTCACAAATCCAAGCTGAGTATCCATCCTGGTGTGGCCAAAATGTACAACGATCTCAAGCGAACACTCTGGTGGAAGGCTATGAAAGGAGACGTTTCAATATATGTTAGCCGATGCCCTACTTGCCAGCTAGTCAAAAGTGACCAGCAGAAACTAGCTGGATTGTTACAACCGCTAGACGTTCCTGGTTGGAAGTGGGAACATATTTCCATGGACTTCATTGATGGTTTGCCCAGAACCAGAAAAGGAAATGACAGTATTTGGGTGTTCGTAGATCGCTTCACGAAGACCGCCCATTTCATACCTGTCAGATCAAACAGAACTGCTCAGAGTCTGGCGCAGATATATTTCAAGGAAATAGTTAGACTACATGGAGTGCCGCTCAGTATAATCAGTGATAGAGATATAATATTTACTAGTAAATTCTGGGAGGCATTTAAAGTAGAGCTGGGAACAAAGCTAAACCTAAGCACCGCCTATCATCCTCAGACAGATGGTCAAACTGTGAGGGTGAATCGTATACTAGAAGATCTATTGCGGGCTTGTGTTCTAGATTTCGGTGGATCATGGGAAGACCATCTGCATTTGGATGAATTCTCATATAATAACAGCTACAAGCGAGCCCGATAATGTCGCCATTCGAAGCATTATATGGTAGACCGTGCCGATCTCCTGCTTGTTGGGTCAAACCTGGTAATAGACTCGTGTTAGGGCCAGATATGATCCGAGAAGCTGCCGACAAAGTCGACTTTATTAAGAAGCGATTACTTGCTCAAAGCCGACAAAAGAGTTATGCTGATAGGAGAAGAAGAGATATATCCTTTGCTGTTGGCGACTATGTATATTTGAAAGTATCGCCGATGAGAGGAGTTATCCAGTTCGGTAAAACTGGGAAGTTGGCGCCCAAATTCATTGGTCCGTTTCCTATTCTAGAACAGATCGAAACTCTCTCTTATAGGGTTAAACTGCCTGATTGGTTTCCTGGAGTGCATGATGTATTTCACATATCTCAACTTCGAAAGCACGTTCATGATCCAGACTTGATCGTGGAAGAAGCAGCTCAACAGGATATTGAAATTACTCCAGAATTAGCTGTGAGAAGAGAGCCGCTAAAGATTATCGGCAAAGAAACCAAAGAGCTGAGGAACAAGAAGGTTCACTTAGATAAAGTGCAATGGAGTGGAGATCCGCGAGATTGTATTTGGGAAACTGAGGAGAGCATTCAGAAAGCCTATCCTAGATGCCGAGTGGATATCTCTGGTTGACTCCGGTACGAGGTACATTCACCGTACTTTGCATTACCAATTAGTTCTCTACTTTGTTGTTATTTTCTTTCCATGGATGTACACTTTTAATTCTATAGTCTGAATTATTTTAAAACAGTATAGAAATTGATTAGTATATTTTTGAAAAGTTAAAAACAAATTGATTGCTGTTTGTGTTGTGTGATAGTAGAATTAGATTAATTAAATTATAGAAACGATAGTTAATTTAATTAATAATAGAATGAATGGTAGAATTTATTCGATTATATCACACATTGAACTGATTAGAAAATAGATAGAAATATATACATGTGCATTATATATGTTTGAACAGGTAAATGGATAGCTGTTGAGTAAAGATTTTATTTGTGTGCTCAACAAATATGTAAACCTTAATGAGTTGGATGCGAAATATTATTATATCAACTCCTGTGAATGCCATTGGATGCGGAGTGCTGGTTATTCTGTGTGTAATAATAAACATCGCCATAGGATAGTAACAATTAATCTTGAACTACATTACATGGCATACTTCTGAAGATAGGCATACTTCATCATATACCACATAAGCATTTGGAGCTTGTGTGACGAGGTGGAAGATTTACCATACGAGCGAGAGGCTTGTATGGCGATGACTATATTTTACAGGTTGAATTGATGACTGATAAGGACATTTAAATTGTAACGATAAAATTGCCAAATTAATAAAAACCCCCACACGGGTCTGGAGTTGACAATAATCACGTCTCTCTAGTTATTAGATACGGCACATGGACTATTTATTTCCCACACGGGACGAGGTGACGAGGATTTATCCTCTGGAGCATTTAAAATACACACTCCCTCAGGCTTTGACAGGGTTACGAGAATTTATTCTCTGGAGTTATTATCAATACACGCTCCCCTGTAAACACCAGAATATATCACTATAAATATGTGTATGCTTATTAGGATTTATTGGGTACCTAATACGGCCCAATAAATTTCCAAACCTCTCCCCGTACAAAGGAGGTTATGGCGAAATTTTTCGAAAATTCCGGGTGTTAGCCAAATTTTTGAAGAATTTGAAAATTCTCATAAACTGAAAGTTGGAGAATGGAAGCCAGATAGAACGTAGAGTTGATTAATCAAACCACTTTCGACTTTGTTCCTTTTCGGGGATGAAAAGTTTTAAGTGGGAGAGATTGTAACGACCCGGAAAATCTGAACCAATTTAAAATTTTCAAATTGGCTAAAATAATGGATTTTAAATATTTAAAATAAGTATTTTAAATAATAACGATGAAAGGTAAGTTTGAATCGACATTTGAAAACGAATATAATTAATTCAAATTATAAACAAGGTCTGAAATGGCGCGGCAGTTTCAAATTTTCATTTCAAAATTTGACTGACTGTACTAGGTGCAAAACAAAACGGATTTGAGTGAAACCAAAAATATCTAAATCTGTTAGTGAATACCTTCCTAACGAATCTGAAAAATCGAAGTTTCATAGCGGAAAGTAAAAGTTATGGCCGAATGAATTTTCAGAAAGGTCGCTATGGAATTTATATAGCCCGTGAAATTGGCCATTTTGCAAACGACCTCGGAATTCGATGAAACCGCTTTTTTTGGATACGAGATGTGAAGTTATTGCTAGATTTCAAATTTCATAAATTTTGAAGCTAGTATGTGAACGTGGCAAAGGAAAACGTGTTTTGGTCAATTACAGTTAAATTGGATCGACCAGAAATGGGCCTTTTTACAAACGGTCTCAGAATTCGACGAAACTAGTTTTGTTGGGACCGTATCGTCAAAACATAGCTAGATTTATTTTTCTGGAATTTTTCGAATCAGTTTGTGGCCCTGGCAAATTGAAATGTACGTTCAAATTGAATATTGAATGTTATATATTTTAATTTGAAGGAAAACTGACTAAAACAGTCGAATGGGCCTACGAAACATATCCCATTGTATTCGAAATGGGGGTAAAATGCTAGGGACGACAGTCGTTGGGTTTGGATTAGAGTTCGTGTGCGAAACCCTATTTTTCGAATTATAAATATCTTTCGGACAATCAGAATTTAATAAAAAAAAGGAGCTTTCTCTCTCCCCGACGTCGACTGAAGGCAGAAACACGTTCAAACCTTCCCCCTCATTTTCCGATCAATCCACGCCGAATTAGCTCGTGCCACAATTGAACTTTTTGAAGATCTTCTCGAGATCTTCAAATCCATATAAAGTTTATAATTTTTCGTGGCTTGTGGAGTGCAAATCGACGCCAGGAAGTCTGGGCATTCAAACCGCCACCGCCGTCAACCAGAGCCACCGAAGTGGGCCCCGCTCCAGGCGCCAGTGCGTCTCTCTCCCCTCTTCCTCGCTGCGCTGGCCGATCGACGAATAGCTTCACGGATTGAAAGAAAATTTAAAACCTAGTTTTGAAGCATTCAGAGAGGTATCGGCTATATTTATTTTCAACAGTTTTAACACCTTTAAACCATTGCAAACTTTGAAAAATCATATCTTTTTCGTGTGTTGACGAAATTCAGTGAAACAAGAGATAGTGGACTCGTGTGGACGTCTTCTACCTTCTAGAAGAGACCGCATATTTTTCTGAGCCTGCTGCTAATTTTGGTGGAGTGGAACCCAATGTGAGATTTCTAATTTATAAACGATATGGAAAACGACGATGTATAAATTATATAATCGATGTATGAGTTATATAAGCATTGTACACCTCATGTATAAGCATTATATAAGTTGTACGTTCGATGTATAAGTTATATATGCGTCGTCAAAATTATATATGTGTTGAAATAGAAGTGAAATGCTATATATAAATATAAATATATATATATATATATATATATGCGCCCCTCGTCCACAAACCATGGACGATATTTATTGGTTGTGATTGGTGTGAAAATTGATTGATAGCGAATGGTTGATTCGAATTGTTTGTGGTTGATATTGATTGATTGTGGTTGAAAAATACCCGTTTATGGTTGAGAAATATTTGGTTGAAACCACATAGGATTAGTTTGTGGAAATGAAATAAATATACATGTCGCCTGCATGCGAATTAGATGCATGAATCCCCATTGTCAAAAACCGCGAGGATTTAAGGTAGAGCAAGGACCCGTACTAGGGACGGTCCCGGTTTTAACTACCCTGCCGTTATGCTGCCGAAATTTTGAATAATATTCATGTGTTAGAATTATTTTTCTGTGTTGAAATTATATTCGTCTGTTGAATAGAAAACCTTCATGTGTTGAATAGAAATTCATTCGTTGAATCATATTCATGTGTTGAAATGTAATCGTGTTTTGAATAAATTGTTTTAACAATAAAAATCACATTTTTACTCTATATATACAAACTATAGAAAACCTTCATGTGTTGAATCGATATTCATTTATTGGATAGAAATTCATGTGTTGAATGGTATTCGCGTTTTAAATATAAAAATCACCTTTTTATCGATATATATAAACTATAGAAAACCTTCATGTGTTGAATCGATATTCATTCGTTGGATAGAAATTCATGTGTTGAATGGTATTCGTGTTTTAAATATAAAAATCACCTATTTATCTATATATATAAACTATAGAAAACCTTCATGTGTTGAATCGAAATTCATTCGTTGAATTGAAATTCATGTGTTGAATGGTATTCATATTTTGAAATAAATTGTTTTATAATAAAAATCCTATTTTTATTACCTATATGAACTATATAAAATAATCGTGTTTTAAAATGAATAGTTTTATAATAAAAATCACATTTTTATTATATACATGAATTGTTAAAAATAGTGAAGTGTTGAAATAAAAGACAGCTAGATAAAAACATCATTTTTACCAAATGTATGAAAAGAATATAGTTTTGAAATCGAAGAATCGATATATATATATATATATATAGAATTGAAATATATCGAATAACGACGCTGCAGTTCGTATTTTGAAACCGTGATTTCAAATGATTGTACCGGGAGATCCGACCATCGGATTTTCCTGAAATCACAACCGTTGGGTTCGCTTTGGAAATATCTTTCCAATGGCACCAACTTTGCAAAAATCCAAAGATTGGATTGTCTGGAATGTTTAATTCAAATCTGAAGAAAAACAACGCCAGAATCGATTATATTTATATATATATATATATATATATATATAATTATATTTAATCGAATAACGACACTGCAGTTCGTATTTCGAAATAGAAACTTCAAACGATTATATCGGGAGATCCGACCGTCGGATTTTCCCGAAACTGGAACCGTTGGATTCATTTTGAAAAGATCTTTCTAGTGATGTAAATTTTGCGAAGATCCAAGGGTTAGATTTTCAGATATGTGTAAATCAAATCTGAAGAAAAACAGTGCCAGGGTCGCGTTATGGCCCGAAGCGTCGTTTTGAATAAATAGGCTATTTTAAAATAAATAAAAATAGCGATAAATCATCATAAAATATTATAAACAATATGGATGTGAAATTTAGAAATTAACTGAAGGTTGGCTAAGTCGAATGGTTTCCTGGGTGTTGATCTGATGTTGGTTTCGGCCTTAGGGGTTAATATTTGGGAAACTTTTCTCTTACTAATCGACGGTTAGTGACTAATGAATTGAAATGATGCGTGTGTATGTTAGTGTTGCACTTATTTATTATATACGCGAGTTTCTCAGAAAGACCGGGTTTATCCCATTCTGAATAACTGAATCGACGATAAGAAATCGAAGATGAAAACGGTGGTCGAAGACCGGAGATCTTCACCTCGTTTGGATGGTAACCGAGGTCCTGATTGGGAGGCATCCCGAAATATGGATAATGAGTGGTGATCGTCCAGACGTACGTGGTGATCGATGGGTCTGCGAGGTATATAGTGCCTCCGGTTTCATTTAGACCCAGAACGGACTTGCAAATGGACAGTGTGTCTGACATTGGAATTTATTCTATGTGATTGATAGCTATCACTTGCACGGTGTGAATGGCCCGTGTGGCATGCTAAGATGTAGAGATCAGGGCTTCTGTTGAAAAGCAAAGTCTTGTGGTGATGATCAAAGCACCCCCGGTGTGGCATAGCTTTGTGTATAACGTGAAATCGCGAGCCTCACACCTCGGTATGAACCAGAAACGGGAGAGGACCTCAGGGGGGACATGCGTTTCTTCCTAGCTAGAAGTGGCGTCAGTGGTTTTACATGCCCTAACGAGTTTGACTTATGTGGTTGTTACTGTTGCAAGGCTCCTCGGTTAGATCGGACGATCCGGGTCCGATGGAGTCATTCGTTGGCTCACTTACGCCCCAAAGGGAGGAGAAACGCATTGTTCAGGCATTTTTATCCACATCGGTGGACCGGCCCTGACGATCCAAGGGTCACTCGAGCTATGATCCTGAGACTCGGGCTAGGCAGTCTCGAAGTCGGTAAGGACTATCTTTTTCCTTGGTTCATGACGGAAATCCAATTTCCAAATACGACAACGTGCGATTTTGATTGTATACCTATATATGGCGACATAGTGGTATGGGGCATTAATGTCGTCTATGATTGATAGTTATGATTTGAAATTGTTTTCAAAACATATAAACACTAGCAATAATATCAAATGCCTTTGTTTTATTCGTATCAAGCATATTTTGGCAGTTATAAGGTAAAAACTCTATCCTCTGGTTTGCGTTGCATTGTGTGATGGGAACTGAGTCTTATAATGGCTTCATTTTTATAAAAAGCATAGCGATGTTTAAAAGAATGATTTGTTTTAAAGCACTGGCAATCCAATGGAGTAGACCCGTTCCACGAAAGTGGCGTGGTCCTACGATTAGCCATATTTAAAATATGTTGAGTAGGTTTCTCATACCAGTCCCATGACTGACTCGTAGTTTGTTTCACTTTCAAACTCGGGTGCCCCTTTTTCTACACGGGCAGCCTTGTATTCAGGTTTAGTTGGTTCTTTCTGGATAGCGGGAGCTGAAGATGGATTCTATCATTTATCTTTTTTTATGTTGTTCAGCTCCTATTGTACATTATGTTTGTTTTCCGCTGTAGACATTTATGTATAGCTGAACTGTATTTGTACTAAGTATGATCCTGTATACTGTGTAACTCTAATGATTACGTTTGTACAGTATATTCTATTGTTCATTATCTGGTGTATTTTTTTATTTCTGTTCTGCTATTATCTATTTTTGTGTTATATTCCAAGGATTACCCTTGCCACCATCAGTACGGGGTTTGGGGTCGTCTCATATTCTTACTCCTTTAATTTCCGGAAAATTTCGCCATAACCTCCTTTGTACCGGGAGCATCGGGAAAATCCCCAAACCTCCACACAGGCCTCTCCAATCAAAAAGAAAAAGAAAAAGCCAAGCGGCTTGCCGATACGGCGCATAAAACCTCATATGGAATTTTAAACATGTACCTTTTTGTAGGGCACACAAATTATAACCTTCATATACTTCATATACGTCATTCTATACCTGTCTAACACATATTCACTTGTTTCCAATTTATCCCAACTAAATCCAGTCATTTTTAACTCAAGTCGCTAATTTATTCTTTTAATTAGCTCTTTTGCCAACTCTCTTTATTTGAACATATCGTGTTCAAATATATTTTATTTCGCTTAAAATCAAGTCGAGTTTCATTACTAACTATATTCGATTACGAATATATATACACAACTCATTTACCTTTCAAAGTTAAATTTCGATTAAAAATTTTCATTAACTAATTATTCTTCAAATTTGTTAATTTTATTCGATAGTAAAAAAAATCTGATTTTTGTTTCAAAAATCAATTCATTAATCCACATGAGTTCAAAAATATTTATAACTCAAGTCTGGATTTTTCCAATGCAAATTCGGATTTTTATTTAAATAAACCATTGTGGTTTTTAAACGATTTTGGCGCTGCTTTTCTGAATATTTGATTTTGACACCACTCAAAATCTATTCGACGAAATCCAGATTTTTCTCCTCTATTAGAAAACTATTATCAAATAGGTCCTGACATTTCTTGTTTCAAAGAATTCCGAAATAAAACCCATCGTTCTCCTTTTCGAAATGATTTCAAATTCTATTTTCAAATTCACACCTAAATTTAATATTTTAAATTATCTCTTGATAATTGATTCATTCTATTTATAAACACTGTTTATAAATTTCTTGTTTTATATATTTAAAACAAGTTCCATTTCGAATTCTATCTTGAACAAAAAACTTATTTTGGAAATTTCTATTTATAATAACTTATATATATAACACCCAATTTATTTTCATATCATATTTAACTTCTATTTAAATAAATTCGAATAAATCAAATTCAAATCATAAATCCTTACGGATTTATTTTAGTTCAATTTATATTTTGAACATCAGAATAAATTCCATCGTTTATTTCTTTAAAACAGTTTCCCCATTTCTATTTTTGTTTTAAATTCACATTTGAATTTTAAATAATCAAATTATCAAATGATTATTTTTCCCACTACATTTATAAACACTGCTTATAAATTCATTTCAATCCCCTGATTATCCAATGAAAATCATTCTATTTCATTTATAAACACCGTTTATAAATTCACGTCAATTTCTTGTATTATTTAATTTATAAACATCGTTTATAAATTCAATACTTGTTTTATTTATTTCCAAAACAAGTAAATATCTCAAAATCCTTTTCACGATATTTTTATCAGGCCCCAGTGATTTTTAAACACACTAAATTATCAATTACAGGTTTTCTAACACATCGTATATGGTAATATATGTGAAACAAACAAACAATAATATTTTTGAGGAATACAGTTGGATCCCTCCAACATGTTTCTTGCATCCACAGACGTTAGCCAACATAAAAATACCCATCCTGCTTCGTGGAAGGATATCTTGGTATGAAGGTCATCCACTATCATAGCGTGGGGCGCATAGGGTAATAATCCAGTAATGGTACCGCGGGCATCCGCGATTGATACTGCAGGAAATCCAACCACCAATATATATAATAGCAACCACCAAGCATAAATAACTAATATATATTTTTAACGGCAACAATTAATATTTAAAGCATCCAAACAACCAACAAACAATTATTTTTAAATGATAAAAATAATTCTAAATAAAATTTGAGCGAGATTTTCTCACCAGGGTTTTTATTTGCTGAGTTAAATCGGAGAACGTTCGATTTACATCCCAACTGATCTTGAGAAATCGTAAATCCATTCAAGGATTCCAGCTATGAGCCCAACTCGATCGAACAGTCTCATGATTAAACCTTGTATATCATGATTATAATTTTTTAATTACTTGGTTATACTATAGTTTAACTAATTAAATTGGCTGTGTATTTCCTTCTTTCAATTCATTATTTAATTACATAATAACTAACGGGTAAATGACCGACACAGTAATTAAGCTACCCGAAATCTTTTTAAATTTATCATTGTATCAAGTAAGGATATAAATGGTTTTATTTATTTATCCTAGCATAGGAAAAATCCATATTTTATAATTAAGCCTTTTAATTTCCCTAACAAGGTCTCCTGCTAAAAATATATTACTATTTAATTTTTTAATTTCGTTTTCCAAATTCTAGATTAGCAACTAATTTTAGTTTCCCTTTCACAGTTTTAATAATTTCAGTTTTAACTAGTGTACTAAATAAAAAAGAACAAAATCAAATTCAAAATAAGAATTCACCTTAATACTCTATTTAAAACCATCTTCTTCTTGACAGGCTCGAAGGCCTTACTCAAATTGCACCCAATTCATGGCTCCAGACAAGCATCGACCTTTTCATACTCAACAAAAAAAAACCCATCTCAATTTCATTACCCTTGTACAGTCAAAAAAAAATCTCCCAACTGCCAGTAAAACAAAAATTACGAATTACTTTCTCAATGTCGGATATTATTGCAGGAATCTCGTCAATGCTTCCCTCCTAAAATCACGACTTCGAACCAAGGCTCGCTCACTTACATGGACGTCGACTTCGACTTTTGAAACCCCAATTTTGAACTTCCTCATTCATCATTTTATTGATCATCGCACCAGTCCAGGAATTTCGGCAACCTTCCCAGTTCAACGATTAGCAACTTAACTCTTCAGAACCCTCCTGTCATCGCAACTCGCCCTCAATTTGAAACTGGCGTTGAACTTAGGTATGTACTGATGTAACGACCCGGATTTTTGGTCAATTTATTTAAATATTTAATATCGTTTTAAATATTGTGTTGATAATATAAATGAATTTTTATATTAAGTTATCAATTTAAAAATTGATTTCGATTTAATATCGAATATATTGAATTATCGAAATACGAGAACTGAAGTAATTCAATTTAAAATGGAGTCAAAATGATTTGTATGAATTTTTATTTGAATTTAAATGATAATAATGTCTTATTATCAAGGAATTTATTTGTTTTTGAATTTAAATTATATTATATTAATTTATTTTGGTTATTTATATTTACGTTCGAATTAAATATCAAAATATATTCACTTAGTTTAGAATAGTGTTACACTGTTGAAATAACAGTGGTTACGTTAAAATAACGGTTCGTGGTTTAAATGAATGAACCCCGAGATATTTGATTATGGATAGGATCAAAATCAAATCAGAATCTGTTTAAAAAGAATAAAAATCGCTTTATATCGAATCGCATTAAATAGAAATCAAATCAGGCTAATTAACCTACCTCTGATAAAACCTTACCCAGTTAAACACTTACTTTATTCCCTTAACCGTGTAGTATCTTCATCTATGTAAACGCAGTCCTCCCACTTTGTTTTCTTTATCTGTTCAGAAATAAAATCGAGCAAAGCTAAGTAAAATAAATGGCTCATTCGAAAATGAAATCATTCGAAAGGGGGTTCAGCGAGTTCTTCAGGCAAAGCTAGGGCATATAGAAACCGAAACCATTTCATTCCTGTAAATCAAAATAGAAGCTGCGGCCCCCTGTTCTACTTCCTCAAACTGATCAGTACTGCTCGAAATCAATTCGAACTGGAAGAAGGAAGTCGCGAGTTATGCTTATCGAAGTCGTGGATTTGGGGACTGCGAGTTGAGCTGCGATTACGGTTGGTGCGAAGTAAAGTTGGGCGGCTTTGGGCGTCGCGATGAGATCTGGAAATCCCCTGAAGCTCGACACAACAGATGGCCAAATCGAATTGAATCAAAAGCTGGGTGCGATGTAGGGTTACGGGGCTGTAAATGAAGTCGCAATGCACAGGAAGCCAAGGCGATGTGGAGGTCAATAGTGATGGTTGCGAGTGGCATTTCAGAGTGGTTTCTGGGTTAATGGAGTTCATTCTTCCACACTCGAATGGAGGAAGCTGTTTCAATCATTGAACAGAGGAGGAGAAGATAAAGTTAATGTTGATTACGGTAAACATAAAATTATTTATTTTAATTTAGTGTTAGTTGCATTGTAATTCAAATAGAGACTTTGGAAATAATTTATAAGCTAAATTAGATTGTTATGGTAGGAAATTTATTTTAAGTTAGGTAATTAACTTAGTTATTATTATTAATGTAGAATAAATAAAGTTTAAATGCCTAGGAAATTAGATTATACAATTGGAAATTGATTTAAATAAATTAGTTATATAATTAGTGTGTATGAAAGTAATTAGTTAATGAAGAAATAAAATGTATAAACTAATCTTTTAAATAAAATTAAGGCTTAAAGTGGAATTTATTTTACATGAGTAATTAATTAATTTGAATCCGTAAAATTTAAATAACTGGAATTTTATTACTTATTGTTTTACAGTGGAAAACAGACGTATGGAGGAATCACGGTAAAATTTATACAATATTCTTCACTGGATATTCAGCGCAGTAAAAATCACGGTGAGTAAATCTCACTCACTTTTTTCTTTAGAATTATTTTATTCGTTAAAATAATTGTTGTTGCTTGTTTGAATGCTCCCTGGTTGTTTTGAACATATTAGTTATTTAGGGTGACTATTATATATATATATTGGTTTGGTGGTTGGATTCCCACAATACTATTAGCGGATGCCCGCCGTATCATTAGCGGATGACCCTGCGCCCACGTACATAAGTGGATCCCCTTTTATGCCGCGATATCCTACCTCGAAGCAGGATGGGTATTATTTATGTTGACTAACGTCTTTGGATGCAGGAAAAACAGGTTAGAGGGATCCAACTGGATTCCTCAAAAATATATTATCTGTTTGTTTATTTGTTTGCATATATACTGTCATATGTGATGTGTTAGAAAACCTGAAATAAATAATTGGTTGTTTGGTGTTTAAATATCACTGGGCCAAAGTGTTAAATTATAAAAATACCCTGATAGGTGTATTTGAGATTTAAAGGGGAAATTCTATTTTTCAGAAATAGAATTTGAACTTTTAAATAGACTTGAGATATAAACTTGTTTTGAAAAATAAAACAAGCAGTTCCTTTATAAACGAAGTTTATAAATAGTTCTTTTATAAACGAAGTTATAAATGAAGTGAAAAGAATTATCATTGAATAATTCAGAAATAAAAAAATACGAGTGTGGAATTGAGAAGGGAAATCTATTTTCCAAAAGTAGAAATATCGATTTCAAAAGAATTTGAGATCGAGGCTCGTTTAAGAATGATTATAAAATTTAAAAAGGAACTGAAATAGAATTTGAATTTCAGGGAATTCAAATAGAATTTGAATTCAATGGAATTCAAATGGATTTGAATAAAGAAAGTTCAAATGGAATTCAAGTATATAATTTGAAAATAGAGGTGAAATGGAGTTTTGTATGTACAAATTCAAATGGAAATTTAATATAAAAAATTTAAATAGAACTTGAAATAGAATTTCAAATTATAGAATTCAAATGGAATTTGAAATAGACTTTGAATATAGAATTTAAAGAGTTAAAATGGAATGGAGTATATAATGCCATGTCAAATAGAATTGAAATAGATTTGAATGAAGAAATCCAAATGAAGTTTGAAAATAAATTGAAGTTTAAATGAGTTTGAAAATAGATTTTGAATATAGAAATTTAAATAGATGTTGAATAAAGAAAATTTAAAGGAAATTCAAATATAGAATTTGAATATAGGAATGTAAATAGAATTTGAATAAGAGGATTTAAATAGAATTTGAATAATATAATTAAAAAGGTGTTTGAATGTTTGAAATTCAAATAGAATAAATAGGGAATTTGAATTCAAAGAGAATTAAATAGGGAATTTGATGGAGAATTCAGATAGAATTCAAATGGAATTTAAACTAAAGAAATTTGAATATTGCATTCAAATGGAATTTTAAACTATGGAATTTAAATATATAATTCAAATGGAATTTAAAATATGGAGTCCAAATATAGGATTCAAATAGAAGTGAAATTTTAAATTTGAATATTAGAATTCAAACAGGAATGAAATGGAGTTTGAATATTTGAGTTCGAATAGAGTTAAAATGGAGTTGAATTCATTTTAACGAAGTTTAAAAGTTTTTATTTATAAATATAATTAAAACGAACTCGCCGCAGCGTTGCAGTTCGTAAATTGGCAATTCGAACTTCAATTGAGTATACAGAACTCAATTGAAGTCGAAATTCTTTGAAACAAGAAACGTCAGGATCGATTTGATAATAGTTTTCTAATGGAGGAGAAAAATATGGATTTCGTCGAATAGATTTTGAGTTATGTCAAAATTAAATTTTCAGAAAAGCAGTGCCATAACCATTTAAAAACCATAACGGTTTATTTAATTTTATAAAAGGATTTTAAGTGAATAAAATCCGAATTTCTGTTTAGAAAATTTTAGATTTGAGTTGTAAATTATATGTGAACTCAGGTGCAGTACTGAATTGATTTTTGAAACTGAAATCAGATTTTTGATTATTGAATAGAATTAACTGATTTGAATGGTAATTAGTTAGAGTTGATATTGGGCTTTGAATAAGTGAATTCAATTTGAAAATTTATATTCGAAATCGAAAAGGAAACTAGAATTGGAATTAGAATTCAATTTGGTTATGAGTAAGATAAATATTTTATTTGATCATGTTATGTTCAAAACAAAGAAGTGAGATAGGCAAAATAGCTAATTAAAGAATAAATGAGCGAAACTGAATTCAAACGATTGGATTGAGTTGAATTGAATTGAAAACAGGTGAACATGTGTTAGACAGGTATGGGATGAAGTATATGAAGATTTTAATCAATGTGCCCAACAAAAAGGTACATGTTTAAATTCATATATGAGATTTTATGCGCCGTATCGGCAACCCGCTTGGATTTTTCTTTTTCTTTTGGATTGGTGAGGGCCATGGGAGGCTATTTAAAATATTCCGATGCTCCTGGTACAAAGGAGGTTATGGCGAATTTTTTCTGGAAATTTAAGGAGTTAGAATATTTTTAGGATAATTTCATAGTTAGAAATCAATGTATCGTTATATATATAATTCGATAAGGAACGAAATATAAAATAGAATATTGTAAACAAAAGGGGAAATCTATAAAATAGAAATATAAAGTGAACCATATACATGTTTTAAAAATGAATATGACACGACCCGAACATCCCTGGTGCGGGAAAGCACGGATTGAATTGAGGACAAGACGAATCAGAACACAAACAGAAGAACATTTCATTGTATATTACAACAATTCCATCAGAATACAAGAATATACAGAGTATGAACAAATATTACACAGAAAATATCAGAGATTTCAATAAATTACATAGTAGCGGAAAAACAATTGAAAACAAAACTGAAAGTAATACACGGATACAGAGCTTTCCGAGCATCGTTCCAGCTGTAAATCAGGATCCCGTGAATAATAATCTGCAAAACCAAAACTACTAGCTGCCCGTGTCGAAAATAAGGGCACCCAGAGTTTAGGTTAAAACAATAAACTCCAGGTCAGTCATGTGACTAGTGTGAGAACTAAATGAGTTATTAATCTTTATTTTAAAGTTAGGTAAATCAAGGAACCACGCCGTATAACACGGAACGGGTTTCCACCCAAGAATACCAGTGCTTAAAACAAACAGCGCAATGCTAAATAAAGAAATATGAAGCTATTATAAGACCCAGATCCCATCACACAATGCAACGCAAGCCGGAGGATAGGGTTTTTACCTTATAATAGCCAAAGCATGCTTGATACATTTAAAACACATTATTTGATACTATAATAAGTGTACAGCGTCAAAACAATTTCAATCATAAATATCAGTCATAGGCGGCATGAATGACCCATACCACTATGTCGCCATACTAGGTTCTACAAATAAAACCGCAATATCACCTATTGAAAATTGGATTTATGTCATGAGTCGAGGCATGGGTCAAGCTCCTCTCAGATTCGAGACACTCTAGCAAATATCTCAGGACCCCACTATGATCCTTGGATCGATTGGGCCGGTCCTCACCTAACTTTGGAGGATTAGTTATTCCTGAACACACGTTTCCCGGTCCTAACAGACCTATATCCGAGGCGCCTAGCATTCCAACATCCACACAGGTAAAATGTATATAAATGTTAGGGCTGGTAGGTCACTGACATCACCCATAGCTAGAAAGAAACGCCGCGTTCTCCCAACGGTCCGTATCGTGTTTTTGACTCATACCGAGGTGTGAGGCTCGCGAATTCACGTTATACACAAAGCTGCGCCACACAGGCCGTGCTTGATCATCAACCACAAGACTTTGCTTTTCAACAGAAGCCTAGATCATCTGCCACTTAGGCTTGCCACATAGGCAATTCACTCCATGCGACTGATGTCCATTGATATACAATCTCTGAGCTCGTACGTCTCAGAGAAGGGCGTTAAGCAAGAGAATAAATTCTCCGCCACCAAACAGATGTATATTTAATAGAGATCGATCAACACAGAATAAAATCCAATGTAAGACACACATTCCATTTACAAGTTCCTTCTGGGTCTGAACGAAACCGGAGGCACTTTCCTCGCATATCCATCAATCTCCAAGTACGTCTGGAAGATCACCAACTGATTACCTCATCTTGGGTGTACAGCCCAATCGAGATTATCAGCAATTACCCAAACGATGTGAAGACTTCCGGTCTTCAACCACCGTCTTCATCTTCGACATATCATTGAATCGGTTATTCAGAATGGGTATAAACCCGGCCTTTCCGAATAACCCGCGTGTATAATAAATAAATGTTACACAAACCCAACATACGCCTCATTCCAATTCAAAATATTCTTTTATTCAAATTTTCACATTCCTAGGGAAAGGTTCCCATTAATTTTATCAAAGATAAATTCATCTAAATTTATTCTTTAATTTTCCTTTGGATATCATTTCGAACCGTATTATGGTTTTCCAAACTAGTCGGGATTAGCGAAACACACCGAAGTAATTATTTATTTTATTTCCCAATCCCAACCAATTTATCCCATGGAGCAAAACTGGTAATACTCCATATCTTACAACACAGTGTTGTCAGTAAAATTAATTACCATTTCACGTTCAAATCTAATTAAAGATTTAACTATCGCTTTGGAGCAAAACTGGTGGTACTCCATTCTCGATCACCTTTCAGATTTGATAATTTAAATTATCAATTCACATTTCAATCTAATTAAAGATTCATTAAAACTCCACTTAGTTTTAATCTTTTCAAAAATCAATATCCTGCCTTTAACCGGGTTAAAGAACCAATGTCATCTAAAACACGATTCACGATAAACCCAAAATCACATTCTATTGTTAATCGGTTTAAAGAACATGTGTTATTCAAAACACCGCTCATGATAAACCCAAGAACCAATTTAAATTCAATTCCAATTAATATTATTCAATTGGTACACTTCATTAAATCTAAATAGACAGATCTAATCTTTTTTCTCAATTGGGCTTAAGAACAGTGTTGATGAAGACACCATTCACGACAAACCCAAATCACGTTTGATATTAAATGCAAGGCTCGGAATAGAAAATATATCGTCTTATATTCAATATCAAATTTTGAAACCAAAAAATATCGTATTGGGAATAACGATATAAATATATCTTTCGAATTCCCACAACCATACCTGTATAATCACGAAATCCAACATCGAAATATTCCAAAGATAAATTCGATTCAAATCCATTCCAATTCACGTATTGGAAATTCTGATTATTTTTAAAACCACTTCAAATTCAATTCATTTATTTCAAAAATAAATTGATTTTAATCCTAGTTCAAAACTAGTTCATTTTGATAAAAATCTATTTTTATCTTTTCGAATATGGAGTTTTTCATCCCAGTTCTTTACAAACCATTTCTTATGATTTTACACAAATTATAGATATTTTTAATAATTTTATCAAGGCCCGTACAGTCGATTTCCATCAACGGCCATCGAACTACACTTATAGCGACCTTTTCCAAATTTGATTTGGACATAATTCCAAATCCAATTGTTAGATTTCTAATTTCAAATATTCGTTAGAAAGCTCTTTTCGATACGAACCCAACGGTTCCGGTTTCAGGAGAATCCGACGGTCGGATCTCCCGTATTGTCCATTCGAAGTCAATGGTTGAAATTCACGAACTGCAGCAGCGCGGCGCGTTCTATTCAGGCCATTATATATATATAATATATTATATATATTTCATTGATTTCCTTTTAAAACGTATTTTATAAATCGTTTCAAATTCGTTTTCGAAACGATTCAACTTCATATTCAATTTCGAATCGAAATTGAATATTCCACATCATCGATATACAAATGATAATATTTTCAAAACATTATATTTTGAAATCACTTCTTTTTTTCTATATTCGTTATAAAAACGAATATAATCGATATAAATATCGCTCACGTCAAAATGGTGCAAATCTACTCAACACGGCTTTATATATATATCAATAAATTCGTTATTCTATTCAACAAATGAATATTTATTCTATTCAACACATGAATATATATTCCTTTCAACACATGAATATTCTCAACACATGAGCACTGTCAACACATGACTATTTTTTTCTATTCAACACATGAATTTTCTTATATAATATACATTATTTCCCAATTGGAATGAGGCCTAATCAATCACCATATAATGTTAATTATATGGATTCCATACAACACATGTATATAAATAGCAACGATAAATAATCAACCATCATCCAAAGTGCACTACACAACTGCATAAGTATTAAATATAAATAATTAACGCTTACACGGTCTGTCGACCAATCGATCGACATACTATTAAATAATTGGGATTAGTGTATGCCAAATGTCATCCTAATACCCGTGTGGGGTTTCAAATCAACAAACACAGATTTTTATTGGTGTAGTTGGGCGATGTGTAAAATTTATCGTCCCAATCAATATCCTTCAAATAGGTGTACATAAACAAACCGTTTGGTATGTAATTGAATATTTATTTATTCACATTCACGTTAAAAATTATATTTTTAACGATAATTAATTTACTCCAACCATCAACATTTTATTATCGATTTCACATCAACATCACAAACAAATTTCACAACACATCAAACAAGCATACAAGCCGTCCATGGTTTGTGGACGACGGGTGTCGGGTGCTGCTAAGCACCGTCTGCATCCTAGTATATATTTTTAACTAGAAAAGAAAATTTAAAGTGAGAAATTCTCATAGAGGGTTCCACACCGCCGTGCTTTGCTTTTGAACCGCTGAATCGTCTGGATCTATTTGAAATTCCCATGCCGTTCTTTTCACGCTGTTCACAATAAAAATTAAATTTTATTGCTTCATCTCAATTAATAAAAATCATATTTTTATTCTTCTATTAATACAAAAATTTTATTTTTACTACAGTGTTCATATCGATAAAGATTATATTTTTATTTCGCTACTACTTATATAAAAATCGAATTTTTATATAATTAAAAATCATATCTTTATACAATAAAAATCTTGCCTTTTCTTAGCTAAAAGTCCGATCTTTATACCGCTAAAAATTATATTTTTACTACTAATACTGTAAAAGTTATATTTTTAAAATGATATCTTCTCTATAAAATTTCGATCTTTCACTATATAAAAATATCATCTTTCTGTTGAAAAAATCTGATTTTCATATTCCTTTCAGTAAATAAAAATCATATTTTCATTACCGCCACTATATAAAAATCATATTTTTACTATCTATATAATATAAAAATCGTATTTTTATACCGCTACATCTATAAAGATCATATTTTTAATACTTCTATAATGTAAAAATCATATTTTTAATCTTCTACTTTATAAAAATTATATTTTTAAATTTCACATATGATAAAAATCATATTTTTATTCTTTTTACAATATAAAAATCATATTTTTATTGTTCCTACATAATAAAAATTATATTTTTATTGTTCCTACACCCATATGTTTCACATAATTTAATCATACACCGCCAATAAATTAACCATCTTAAGTAGAACGAATTATAAACTCACAGTATTGGAGAAAAGGGGGTTTTCATCGTCGGAGTCGGCTGAGGGTGGCTGAGGGCGGCGCAGCGCGTCGGGATGGCTGCTGGAGGTTCGTCGGGCGGTGCGGAGGTCGGTTTAGGGTTGCTGGAGGGAATAGGGGGCGCGGTTTCTTTCAGGAGGAGGCAAGGGGGGAACGAGGATGGAGGAAGCGGAGCGGGAGTGGAAGAGAGGGGGGCTTGGTGCGGAGGTCCCACCCTGGGCGGCGACGACGTTCTACCGGGGGGGCGACGAGATCGCGATTCCCCCCCTCCATTATTATTTTTTATTTCTTCGTTGACTGAATGGAAGAGAAAGAGGGGGGGCCAACGTTTTTATATAATAATTTATATTTTATTTTAATTTCAAAAAGTAACTTTTTCATTCGAACTCGAAACGAGACCCACCTCCTGTCGTCCATAGCTAATTACCCCCATTCTGAACATAATGGGATATGTATCATAGGCTGATTCGATCGTTTCGATTAGTTTTCGTCAAAATCAAAATATAACTCTAAATATTGAATTTGAATGCACATTTCAATTTACCGGGGTCACATACTAACTCGAAAAATTCCAGAAAAATATTTTCTAGCTTCGTATTGACGATACGGTCCTAACAAAACTAATTTCGTCAAATTCTGAGACCGTTTGAAAAATGGCCATTTTCCAGTCGACTAAAATCAACTAAAACTGGTCAAACGCGTTTTCTTTTTCCACGCTCACATATTGATTTGAAAAATTACGAAATTTGAAACCTAGCAATAACTCGACATCCCGGATCCAACAAAAGTGGTTTTGTCGAAAACCATGGTCGTTTGCAAAATTTCCATTTTTAAGGGCCAGAATTCCATAGCGACTATTCTGAATTTTCAACTGGGTATATCTTTTGATCCCCACTATGAAATTTCGATTTTTCGGATTCGTTGGAAAGATATTCTCAAATAGACTCAAATATTTTTGGTTTCACTAAAATCTGGTTTATTTTGCACCCGGTATGTTCAATTGAAATTTGAAATTGAATTATCGAACTACCGCGCCATTTTCAATTCTATTTATAATTATAAATAAATATTTATATTCTAACGACGACGTATATAAATATATACGTTCTAATTCTATTCAAAATATATTTCTCGTCGATATTATTTAAAATAATTCATTATAAATATACAAAATTCGTTAAAATTGCCAAAATAAAAAATTTTAATTGGCTCGCATTTCCGGGTTGTTACATTCTCCCCCACTTAAAACTTTTCGTCCCCGAAAAGGAACGAAACCGAAAGTTGTTTAACTAATCAACTCAACTTCCATTGTTTTCATTACGACTTAAGTTCTTCAACTTTTCAGTTTCTAAGAACTCTTCAAACTTTTCAAAAATTTGGCTAACACCCTAAATTTTCGAATTTTTTTGCCATAACCTCCCCTGCACCGGGGACTTCGGGATATTTCGTATAGCCTCCCATGGCCTTCTTCAATCCAAAAGAAAAAGAAAAAGCCAAGCGGCTAGCCAATCGGCTCATAAAATCATCATCACCCAAACAAATACAATAAATATGTACCTATTTGTCGGGCAAACAATTTTATTCTTCTGCTCTAGCCTCCTTGTTATGACCTGTTCAATGTAAGTATTGTATATGCAAGAAAATGCGACTAATTTTCAATATAGTTCAATATTCGGTTCAATTAGGAAAAATGGTTCAACTTTATTAAACAAATAAACAAACAACACAATCAACAATCAATTAGTGGATTATCGTTTCAAATTCATAATTTGATATATATACAGAAAATCATGTTTTTGATGCCAAATCACAACAAATAATCTTAAGTAAATTTTGGTTCTCACACTAGTCTAATGGAAATATATAAATATCACACCTTCGAAACACGAACATAAATATTGATGATGCCATGGTCATTTTTAACATCATCTCCGGGCGATTAGAGTGTGATTTTATATTTATCCAGTATATTAAAACTTCCAATATACGTTCATGACGCGTATATGCAAAAACTTTATATACTCGATTGTCCAAAATCAATAAAAAATAAATATTCAAATACCTATACTTGAATTTAATTTTAAAAACAAAGTTTGTTTTCGATTTTCATTTCAAAAATTTCACTCTTCACACTCGTTCTAGGATACTACTGATCCTATCTCTAACGAGTCATTCTAATTGGATATTAATAATCCAATATCTAATGAATTCTTTCGTATGGTTCTAATGTGTCTTGTTCTCGAGCTCTGTAAACCAAAGCTCTGATACCAAACTGACACGACCCGAACTTCCCCGGTGAGGGAAAACACAGATTGAATTGAGGACAAGACGAAACAGAACACAAACAGAAGAACATTTCACTTTATATTACAACAATTCCATCAGAATACAAGAATATATAGAGTATGAAAAAATATTACATAGAAAATATTAGAGATTACAATAAATTACATAGCAGCAGAAAAACAATACAAAACACAACTGAAAGTAATACACGGATAAAGAGCTTTCCGAGCATCGTTCCAGCTGTAAATCAGGATCTTGTGAATATAAATCTGCAAAACCAAAACTACTAGCTGCCCGTGTCGAAAATAAGGGCACCCAGAGTTTAGGTTAAAACAATAAACTCCAGGTCAGTCATGTGACTTGTGTGAGAACTAAAAGAGTTATTAATCTTTATTTTAAAGTTAGGTAAATCAAGGGACCACGCCGTATAACACGGAACGGGTTTCCTCCCAAGAATACCAGTTCTTAAAACAAACAGCGCAATGCTAAATAAAGAAAAATGAAGCTATTATAAGACCCAAGTCCCATCACACAATGCAACGCAAGCCAGAGGATAGGGTTTTTACCTTATAATAGCCAAATCATGCTTGATACGTTTAAAACACATTATTTGATACTATAATAAGTGTATAGCGTCAAAACAATTTCAATCATAAATATCAATCATCGGCGGCATGAATGACCCATACCACTATGTCGCCATACTAGGTTCTACAAATAAAACCGCAATATCACGTATTGGAAATTGGATTTCCGTCATGAGTCGAGGCAAGGGGCAAGCTCCTCTCTGATTCGAGACACTCTAGAAAATGTCTCAGGACCCCACTATGATCCTTGGATCGGTTGGGCCGGTCCTCACCTAACTTTGGGGGATTAGTTATTCTTGAACACACGTTGCCCAGTCCTAACAGACCTATAACCGAGGCGCCTCGCATTCCAACATCCACATAGGTAAAAAGTATATAAATGCCAGGGCTGGTAGGTCACTGACATCACCCATAGCTAGAAAGAAACGTCGTGTTCTCCCAACGGTCTGTATCCCGTTTTTGACTCATACCGAGGTGTGAGGCTCGCGAATTCACGTTATACACAAAGCTGTGCCACACAGGCCGTGCTTTGATCATCAACCACAAGACTTTGCTTTTCAACAGAAGCCTTGATCATCTGCCACTTAGGCGTGCCACATAGGCAATTCACTCCATGCGACTGATGTCCATCGATATACAACCTCTGAGCTCGTACGTCTCAAAGAAGGGCGTTAAGTAAGAGAATAAATTCTCCACCGCCAAAGAGATGTATATTTAATAGAGATCAATCAACATAGAATAAAATCCAATGTCAAACACTTTACAAGTTCGTTCTGGGTCTGAACGAAACCGAAGGCACTTTCCTCGCATATCCATCGATCTCCAAGTACGTCTGGACGATCACCAACTGATTCCCTCATCTTGTGTGTACAGCCCAATCGAGATCATCAGCAATCACCCAAACGATGTGAAGACTTCCGGTCTTCAACCACCATCTTCATCTTCGACATATCGTCGAATCGGTTATTTAGAATGGGTATAAACCCGGCCTTTCCGAATAACCTGCGTATATAATAAACAAATGTTACACAAACACAACATACGCCTCATTCCAATTCAGAATATTCTTTTATTCAAATTTTCACATTCCTAGGGAAAGGTTCCCATTAATTTTATCAAACATAAATTCTTCTAAATTTATTCTTTAATCTTCCTTTGGATATCATTTCAAACCATATTATGGTTTTCCAAACTAGTCGGGGTTAGCGAACCACACCAAAGTAATTATTTATTTTATTTCCCATTCCCAACCTATTTATCCCATGGAGCAAAACTGGTAATACACCAATTCTAACACCACGGTGTTATTGGTAAAATTAATTACCATTTCACGTTCAAATCTAATTTAAGATTTAACTATCGCTTTGGAGAAAAACTGGTGGTACTCCATTCTCGATCACCTTTCAGATTTAATAATTTAAATTATCAATTCACATTTCAATCTAATTAAAGATTCATTAAAACTCCACTTAGTTTTAATCTATTCAAAAATCAATATCCTGCCTTTAACCGGGTTAAAGAACCAATGTCATCTAAAACACGATTCACGATAAACCCAAAATCACATTCTATTGTTAATCGGTTTAAAGAACAAGTGTTATTCAAAACACCGCTCACGATAAACCCAAGAACCAATTTAAATTCAATTCCAATTAATATTATTCAATTGGTACACTTCATTAAATCTAAATAGAAAGATTTAATATTTTTATCAACTGGGCTTAAGAACAGTGTTGATGAAGACACCATTCATGACAAATCGAAATCACGTTTGATATTTAATGCAAGGCTCTGAATAGAAAATATATCGGCTTATATTCAATATAAATTCTGAAACCAACAAATATCGTATTGGGAATAACGATATAAATATATCTTTCGAATTCCCACAACCATACCTGTATAATCACAAAATCCAACATCGAAATATTCCAAAGATAAACTCGATTCAAATCCATTCCAATTCACGTATTGTAAATTCTGATTATTTTTAAAACCACTTCAAATTCAATTTATTTATTTCAAAAATAAATTGATTTTAATCCTAGTTCAAAACTAGTTCACTTTGATAAAAATCTATTTTTATCTTTTCGAATATGGAGTTTTTCATCCCAGTTCTTCACAAACCATTTCTTATGATTTTACACAAATTATAGATATTTTCAATAATTTTATCAAGGCCCGTACAGTCGATTTCCATCAACGGCCATCGAACTACACTTACAGCGACCTTTTCCAAATTTGATTTGGACATAATTCCAAATCCAATTGTTAGATTTCTAATTTCAAATATTCGTTAGAAAGCTCTATTCGATACGAACCCAACGGTTCCGGTTTCAGGAGAATCCGAAGGTCGGATCTCCCGTATTGTCCATTCGAAGTCAATGGTTGAAATTCACGAACTGCAGCAGCGCGGCGCGTTCTATTCAGGCCATTATATATATATAATATATTATATATATTTCGTTGATTTCCTTTTAAAACGTATTTTATAAATCGTTTTAAATTCGTTTTCGAAACGATTCAACTTCATATTCAATTTCGAATCGAAATTGAATATTCCACATCATCGATATACAAATGATAATATTTTCAAAACGTTATATTTTGAAATCACTTCTTTTTTCTATATTCATTATAAAAACGAATATAATCGATATAAATATCGCTCACGTCAAAATGGCGCAACTTTAATCAACACGGCTTTATATATATCAATAAATTCGTTATTCTATTCAACAAATGAATATTTATTCTATTCAACACATGAATATATATTCCTTTCAACACATGAATATTCTCAACACATGAGCAATGTCAACACATGACTATTTTTTTATTCAACACATGAATTTTGTTTTATAATATTCATCAGTTCCCAATTGGAATGAGGCCCAATCAATCACCATATAATGTTAATTATATGGATTCCATACAACACATGTTTATAAATAGCAACGATAAATAATCAACCATCATCCAAAGTGCACTACACAACTGCATAAGCATTAAATATAAATAATTAATGCTTACACAGTCTGTCGACCAATCGATCGACATACTATTAAATAATTGGGATTAGTGTATGCCAAATATCATCCCAATACCCGTGTGGGGTTTCAAATCAACAAACACAGATTTTTATTGGTGCAGTTGGGCGATGTGTAAAATTTATCGTCCCAATCAATATCCTTCAAATAGGTGTACATAAACAAACCGTCCGGTTTGTAAATGAATATCTATTTATTCACATTCATGTTAAAAATTATATTTTTAACGATAATTAATTTATTCCAACCATCAACATTTTATTATCGATTTCACATCAACATCACAAACAAATTTTACAACACATCAAACAAGCATACAAGCCGTCCATGGTCTGTGGACGACGGGTGTCGGGTGCTGCTAAGCACCGTCTGCATCCTAGTATATAATTTTAACTAGAAAAGAAAATTTAAAGTGAGAAGTTCTCACAGAGGGTTCCACACCGCCGTGCTTTGCTTTTGAACTGCTGAACCGTCTGGATCTATTTGAAATTCCCATGCAGTTCTTTTCACGTTGTTCACAATAAAAATTATATTTTATTGCTTCATTTCAATAAATAAAAATCATATTTTTATTCTTCTATTAATACAAAAATTTTATTTTTACTACGGTGTTCATATCGATAAAGATTATGTTTTTATTTCGCTACTACTTATATAAAAATCGAATTTTTATATAATTAAAAATCATATCTTTATCCAATAAAAATCTTGCCTTTTCTTAGCTAAAAATCCGATCTTTATACTGCTAAAAATTATATTTTTACTACTAATACTGTAAAGGTTATATTTTTAAAATGCTTTCTTCTCTATAAAATTTCGATCCTTCACTATATAAAAATATCGTCTTTCTATGGTAATAATCTGATTTTCATATTCCTTCCAATAAATAAAAATCTTATTTTCATTATCGCCACTATATAAAAATCATATTTTTACTATCTATATAATATAAAAATCGTATTTTTATATCACTACATCTATAAAGATCATATTTTTAATACTTCTATAATGTAAAAATCATATTTTTAATCTTCTACTTTATAAAAATTATATTTTTAAATTTCACACATGATAAAAATCATATTTTTATTCTTTCTACAATATAAAAATCATATTTTTATTGTTCCTACATAATAAAAATTATATTTTAATTGTTCCTACACCCATATGTTTCATATAATTTAATCATACACCGCCAATAAATTAACCATCTTAAGTAGAACGAATTATAAACTCACAGTATTGGAGAAAAGTGGTTTTCATCGTCAGAGTCGGCTGAGGGTGGCAGAGGGCGGCGAAGCGCGTCGGGATGGCTGCTGGAGGTTCGTCGGGCGGTGCGGAGGTCGGTGGGGTGGTGCGGAGGTCGGTTTAGGGTTGCTAGAGGGAATAGGGGGGCGCGGTTTCTTTCAGGAGGAGGCAAGGGGGGAACGAGGATGGAGGAAGCAGAGCAGGAGTGCAAGAGAGGGGGGCTTGGTGCGGTGGTCCCACCCTGGGCTGTGGCGACGTTCGACCGGGGGGGGGGGGGGGGGGGCTACGAGATTGCGATTCCCTCCTCCATTTTTTTTCTTCGCTGACTGAATGGAAGAGAAAGAGGGGGGCCAAGGTTTTTATATAATAATTTATAATTTAATTTAATTTCAAAAATTAACTTTTTCATTCGAACTCGAAACGAGACCCACCGCCTATCGTCTATAACTAATTACCCCCATTCTGAACACAAAGGGATGTGTATCATAGGCTGATTCGATCGTTTCGATCAGTTTTCATCAAAATCAAAATATAACTATATATATTGGATTTGAACGCACATTTCAATTTACCGGGGTCACATACTAACTCGAAAAATTCCAGAAAAATATTTTCTAGCTTCGTATTGGCGATACGGTCCTAACAAAACTAAATTCGTCAAATTCTGAGACCGTTTGAAAAATGGCCATTTTCCAGTCGATTAAAATCAACTAAAACTGGTCAAACACGTTTTCTTTTGCCATGCTCACATATTGATTCGAAAAATTACGAAATTTGAAACCTAGCAAAAACTCGACATCCTAGATCCAACAAAAGTGGTTTCGTCGAAAACCGAGGTAATTTGCAAAATTTCCATTTTTAAGGGCCAGAATTCCATAGCGACTATTCAGAATTTTCAACTGGGCATATCTTTTGATCCCCGCTATGAAATTTCGATTTTTCGGATTCATTGGAAAGATATTCTCAAATAGATTCAAATATTTTTGGTTTCACTAAAAGCCTGTTTATTTTGCACCCGGTATGTTCAATTGAAATTTGAAATTGAATTATCGAACTACCGCGCCATTTTCAATTCTATTTATAATTATAAATAAATATTTATATTCTAACGACGACGTATATAAATATATACGTTCTAATTCTATTCAAAATAAATTTCTCTTCCATATTATTTAAAATAATTCATTTTAAATATTCAAAATTCGTTAAAATTGCCAAAATAAAAATTTTAAATTGGCTCGCATTTCCGGGTTGTTACAAAATAATTGGGTTTTATAGTGTGTTTATTCGAGGTAAGTGTTTTGCTCGTTTTGAAGTTGAGGATGTTTTTAGTCAAGGTCTGAGAGGTAATTTTACCCCAACTTGATTGATTTCATTTTTAATTGATAAATAGCAAGATCCAATCTCGAAGAGAAGTGGTTGAAAAAGAGTTAGTTGAATAAAATATTTTAGGTTGTTGTAACGATGTTTTATACATCATTCGTTTTAACCTAAGTGATGGAATTTTGGGAATATAAAAGTAAATATTTACTGAGTATAATTAAAGTAGTCGGGAAAGAGATAAGTGATTGAAATTGTTTTCATTTACAAGTAGAATATATTTTCTAACTATAGAAAATAATAGAAGGCGATATATGGAAATGTTTTTCCAAATAGCATATGAGGCCAGGATGATTATCGAAATTAATTGGTTAACAAATATTGATAGAGAAATAAAGAAGTGAATTAATTAATGAAAAATTATTTAAAGGCCCGGTGATTTGGACGATGTTATGGATGAGAGTTTGTTTTTTTTCTTCGATAGTTAAATAACCGACTATTGAAGTGTTTGCCAATATCGTTGTCAATATGGAGAGACCGGTTGGATTATTATCCGTGAACCACTATGTATTGGCAGTAACGTTGCGAATCAGATTATATGAAGATAACCAAAGATGGAGTGAAGTGCAAGGGCTTTTTCTATTAACATAAATTGTGCCTTCGGTTTCATTCAATCCCAGAATGAACGAAAAGGGACGAATGTCTGACTAAGTATTTCCAATGATCTAATCGGTTGGTCTGTAAAAATATATATGGTTGCAATGGATTTATTCCCTTAGCATAACATCCAAAATATTTTTGCAAATCAATTAATGATTAACGGATCTGACAATGTGGCATTCAAAGTGATTGTGCTATTAATGAATAGAAAGTGAGCGTAGCCTCAGGCCTCAACAACCGGGAAATGACTAAAATCGGGCGGGCAGCATGGCTATGTGGGTTGCTCCCATTAGGGTGTATAATCACCTATCTAGTGATTCATTTAATTTCTTTTTTTGTTCGATGCTGTCCCATTCGGGAAACGGTTACTGATCCCAACCGTTGGTGATATACATTCGATACACTCAAGCAAAATGAGTGGTCGGTCATGTGTGGGCCGGGTTGCAAGACGTTCTTGTTGAACCCAGTGTATTCCTCTCTAGAGATACACTAGCGGAAGGTGGTGCCATACCTTTTCATGTTGGAAATCCAATCCAATAAGTACCCTGCGGTTTTTGATTTTATACTATGTATGTGGAGCGTGAGATGCAAGCATTCTATTAGATTCTATTTATTTGATTAGACATTATTATAATATCACTGGATTTTTGTATCAAAGTGTTTTGGGTTATAGTAAGGTAAAAACCATACATGTTTAGGTGTGGGCTGGTCTTACTATTATCTTTTCTTTTGAAAGAATTTTTAATTTAAATAAATGGTTGGAGTTTACTCACACCAGTCCCATGACTGACCCAGAGTTTATTTTGTTGTTTTCCCTAAACTCTTGAGTGCCCAAATTTGTACGGGCAGTCAAGTAGTTGGGATTTTTCAGATTCACTTGGAAGAGATGGAAGCAGGAGGCTTCACCAGTTAGCTATAGACTATCATATTTCCGCTGTGTATGGTGTTGTATCTGGAAGAAAGTGTTTATAACTGTTCCAGGAATAACTGTTGTGCTCTGAAAATGGTATGTATATACAGTTACTGATTTGTATTTCAAAAAGTTATGTTATATAATGTATTTTATTCGTTCCGCTTTGAGTTTGTGATCTTCATTTTCTTCTATTCTAATATTTCTTTCTTTCTGTTTCTCATCCTCTAACTTCTTTCTAATAATGAATCGTATTGCTGTGCAATTTGTGTTGGACGTGTGGTGTTATTAGTCAACTCAAATAGCACGGATTTGTGGGCCATTACAGTTGGTATCAGAGCTTAGGTTGAGCGAATACCTAGGCTTGTGAGGCATGTGCTCATTAGAGATAGGGTCAGTAGCACCCTACAATGAGTTGAGTGTAGATACGAGAGAGCGTATTTGTAAAGTGATATAAAAGTTGTTTTATATTGTGTTGGCTAGTCTGTTAAGTGGATTATGAATTCTGATCGAATAATGGGACGCCACGAAGTCGATAGGAATTTCTATACACTTGAACAGAAGATTGAACACGATATTGTTTTAAAGTGGTTGAATGAAATTATTTTACCCAAAATTATATTTTGATATAGAAAGAATAATTTTTGAAATTATTATAATATATGGATGTATTGGTTGTTATTATTATAATTAAATGAGATTATAAGAAATGAAATGGTTATATAGAACCAAATAGAATTTGTATATGAATGAAATATACAAATGGGATGAATTAAAATTGAATTCGAAACAGAATTCAGAATTTAAATGCTGGGAAGTTGGAAAATATTTTTTGAAGTATATTAAAATAATATAGCTTTGTGTTAGAAGGATTTTTGAATAAAAATCATTTTTTGATGGATTTCGAAAGTGGTAAAGCACTGAACTCACTTCAGTGGCTGGAAAATAATTCTGATGATGGTCGCGACATCGTCAGTATTCATTTTCGAGTTTCTAAGTGATGGATTGCTATCTTAGAAAAGTTTTGATGGAAATTTGTTTTGAAAGAAAACAAGTGGTTTGAGAATTCAAATGTTTTGAATTTGAAATGGAAATAAATATATATGTATATATTTATGTGATTTCAGAAGGATTTGAAAGGAAAACCTAGAAATTTGAATTCTAAAGTTTAAATTTAACTTAAGCAAGTTAGATGGATCGAGATGAATAAATTAGTGAAATTCAAATTGAATAAGATTGAATAGAATTTGAATTGGGTATAAATCATTTGGATTAAATGTGTGAAAACCAAAAGTTTTGGTTGGAGTTAATTTGTTGAAATATGAGTTGAGTTTCAACATAAGTGGATTTGAAAAGCAATGGATTTGTACCATTTTTCCTACCTTAGCAATTTCGAGGATGAAATTATTTTAAGGGGGGAAGAATGTAACGACCCGGATTTTTGGTCGATTTAATTTAGATATTTAATATCGTTTTAAATATTGTGTTGATAATATAAATGAATTTTTATATTAAGTTATCAATTTAATAATCGATTTCGATTTAATATCTAATATATTGAATTATCGAAATACGAGAACTGAAGTAATTCAATTTGAAATGGAGACAAAATGATTTGTATGAATTTTTATTTGAATTTAAATGATAATAATATCTTATTATCAAGGAATTTATTTGATTTTGAATTTAAATTATATTATATTAATTTATTTTGTTTATTTATATTTACGTTCGAATTAATTATCAACATATATTCAGTTAGTTTAGAATAGTGTTACACTGTTGAATTAATAGTGGTTACGTTAAAATAGCGGTTCGTGGTTTAAATGAATGAACTCAGAGATATTTGATTGTGGGTAGGATCAAAATCAAATCAGAATCTGTTTAAAAAGAATAAAAATCGCTTTATATAGAATCGCGTTAAATAGAAATCAAATCAGGCTAATTAACCTACCTGTGATAAAACCTTACCCAGATAAACACTTACTTCATTCCCTTAACCGTGTAGTATCTTAATCTATATAAACGCAGTCCTCCCACTTTGTTTTCTTTATCTGTTCAGAACTAAAATCGAGCAAAGCTAAGTAAAATAAATGGCTCATTCGAAATTGAAATCATTCGAAAGGGGGTTCAGCGAGTTCTTCAGGAAAAGCTAGGGCAAATGGAAACTGAAACCCATTTCGTTCCTGTAAATCAAATTAGAAGCTGCGGCCCCCTGTTCTACTTCCTCAAACCGATTAGTACTGCTCTAAATCAATTCGAACTGGATGAAGGAAGTCGCGAGTTATGCATATCGAAGTCGTGGATTTGGGGACTGCGAGTTGAGCTGCGATTAGGGTTGGTGCGAAGTAAAGTTGGGCGGCTTTGGGCATCGCGATGAGATCTGGAAATCCCCTGAAGCTCGACACAATAGATGGCCAAATCGAATTGAATCAAAAGTTGGGTGCGATGTAGGGTTACGGGGCTGTAAATGAAGTCGCGATGCACAGGAAGCCAAGGCGATGTGGAGGTCAATAGCGATGGTTGCGAGTGGCCTTTCAGGGTGGTTTCTGGGTTAATGGAGTTCATTCTTCCACACTCGAATGGAGGAAGCTGTTTCAATCATTAAACAGAGGAGGAGAAGATAAAGTTAATGTTGATTAAGGTAAACATAAAATTATTTATTTTAATTTAGTGTTAATTGCATTGTAATTCAAATAGAGACTTTGGAAATAATTTATAAGCTAAATTAGATTGTTATGGTAGGAAATTTATTTTAAGTTAGGTAATTAACTTAGTTATTATTATTAGTGTGGAATAAATAAAGTTTAAATGCCTAGGAAATTAGATTATACAATTGGAAATTGATTTTAATAAATTAGTTATATAATTAGTGTGTATGAAAGTAATTAGTTAATGAAGAAATAAAATGTATAAACTAAACGTTTAAATAAAATTAAAGCTTAAAGTGGAATTTATTTTACGTGAGTAATTAATTAATTTGAATCCGTAAAATTTAAATAATTGGAATTTTATTAATTATTGTTTTATAGTGGAAAACAGACTTATGGAGGAATCACTGTAAAATTTATATAATATTCTTCACTGGATATTCAGCGCAGTAAAAATCATGGTGAGTAAATCTCACTCACCATTTTCTTTAGAATTATTTTATTCGTTAAAATAATTGTTGTTGCTTGTTTGAATGCTCCCTGGTTGTTTTATACATATTAGTTATTTGGGGTGACTATCATATATATATATATATATTGGTTTGGGGGATGGATTCCCGCAATACTATTAGCGGATGCCCGCAGTATCATTAGCGGATGACCCAGCGCCCACATATATAAGTGGATCACCTTTTATACCGCGATATCCTTCCTCGAAGAAGGATGGTTATTATTTATGTTGACTAACGTCTGTGGATGCAGGGAAAACAGGTTGGGGGGATCCAATTGGATTCCACAAAATATATATTATCTGTTTGTTTATTTGTTTGCATATATACTGTCATATTTAATGTGTTAGAAAACCAGAAATAAATAATTGGTTGTTTGGTGTTTAAATATCACTGGGCCAAAGTTTTAATTTATAAAAATACCCTGAAAGGGGTATTTGAGATTTAAAGGGGAAATTCTATTTTTGAAAAATAGAATTTGAATTTTTAAATAGATTTGAGATAAACTTGTTTTGAAAAATAAAACAAGTAGTTCCTTTATAAACGAAGTTTATAAATAGTTCTTTTATAAACAAAGTTATAAATGAAGTGAAAAGAATTATCATTGGATAATTCAGAAATAAAAAATATGAGTGTGAAATTGAAAAGGGAAATCTATTTTCCAAATTAGAAATATCGATTTCAAAAGAAATTGAAATCGAGGCTTGTTTAAGAATGATTATAAAATTTAAAAAGGAACTGAAATAAAATTTGAATTTCAAGGAATTCAAATAGAATTTGAATTCAAAGGAATTCAAATGGATTTGAATAAAGAAAGTTCAAATGGAATTCAAATATAGAATTTGAAAATAGAAGTGAAATGGAGTTTTGTATGTAGAAATTCAAATGGAAATTTAATATAGAAAATTTAAATAGAACTTGAAATAGAATTCCAAATTATAGAATTCAAATGGAATTTGAAATAGACTTTGAATATAGAATTTAAAGAGTTAAAATAGAATGGAGTATATGATGCCATTTCAAATAGAATTGAAATAGATTTGAATGATGAAATCCAAATGAAGTTTGAAAATAAATTGAAGTTCAAATGAGTTTGAAAATAGAAATTTAAATAGATTTTGAATAAAGAAAATTTAAAGGAAATTCAAATATAGAATTTGAATATAGGAATGTAAATAGAATTTGAATAAGGGAATTTGAAATAGATTTTGAATAAGAGGATTTAAACAGAATTTGAATAATAGAATTAAAAAGGAGTTTGAATATTTGAAATTCAACTAGAATAAATATGGAATTTGAATTCAAAGAGAATTAAATAGGGAATTTGAATGGAGAATTTAGAAAGAATTCAAATGGAATTTAAACTAAAGAAATTTGAATATTGCATTCAAATGGAATTTTAAACTATGGAATTCAAATATATAATTCAAATGGAATTTAAAATATGGAATTTAAATATAGGATTCAAATAGAAGTGAAATTTGAATATTAGAATTCAAACAGGAATGAAATGGAGTTTGAATATTAGAGTTCGAATAGAGTTAAAATGGAGTTGAATTCGTTTTAACGAAGTTTAAAAGTTTTTATTTATAAATATAATTAAAACGAACTCGCCGCAGCGCTGCAGTTCGTAAATTGGCAATTCGAACTTCAATTGAGTATACAGAACTCAATTGAAGTCGAAATTCTTTGAAACAAGAAACGTCGGGATCGATTTGATAATAGTTTTATAATGGAGGAGAAAAATCTTGAATTCATCGAATAGATTTTGAGTTATGTCAAAATTAAATTTCCAGAAAAGCAGCGCCATAACCATTTAAAAACCATAACGGTTTATTTAATTTTATAAAAGGATTTTAAGCGAATAAAATCCAAATTTCTATTTAGAAAATTTCAGATTTGAGTTGTAAATTATATGTGAACTCAGGTGGAGTAATGAATTGATTTTTGAAACAGAAATCAGATTTTTGATTATTGAATAGAATTAACTGATTTGAATGGTAATTAGTTAGAATTGATATTGGGCTTTGAATAAGTGAATTCGATTTGAAAATTTATATTCGAAATCGAAAAGGAAACTAGAATTAGAATTAAAATTCAATTTGGTTATGAGCAAGATAAATATTTTATTTGAACATGTTATGTTCAAAACAAAGAAGTGAGATAGGCAAAATAGCTAATTAAAGAATAAATGAGCGAAACTGAATTCAAACGATTGGATTGAGTTGAATTGAATTGAAAACAGGTAAACATGTGTTAGACAGGTATGGGGTGAAGTATATGAAGATTTTAATCAAAGTGCCCAACAAAAAGTACATGTTTAAATTCATATATGATATTTTATGTGCCGTATCAGCAAGCCGCTTGGATTTTTCTTTTGGATTGGTGAGGGCCATGGGAGGCTATTTAAAATATCCCGATGCTCCCGGTACAAAGCAGGTTATGGCGAATTTTTTCCGGAAATTTAAGGAGTTATAATATTTTTATGATAATTTCATAGTTAGAAATCAATGTATCGATATATATAGAATTCGATAAGGAACGAAATATAAAATAGAATATTGTAAACAAAAGGGGAAATCTATAAATTAGAAATATAAAGCAAACCGTATACATGTTTTAAAAATAAATAATTGGGTTTTATAGTGTGTTTATTCGAGGTAAGTGTTTTGCTCGTTTTGAAGTTGAGGATGTTTTCAGTCAAGGTCTGAGAGGTAATTTTACCCCAACTTGATTGATTTCATTTTTAAATGATAAATAGCAAGATCCAATCTTGAAGAGAAGTGGTTGAAAAAGAGTTAGTTGAATAAAATATTTTGGGTTGTTGTAACGATGTTTTATACGGCATTCGTTTTAACCTAAGTGATGGAATTTTGGGAATATAAATGTAAATATTTCCTGAGTATAATTAAAGTAGTCGGGAAAGAGATAAGTGATTGAAATCGTTTTCAATTACAAATAGAATATATTTTCTAACTATAGAAAATAATAGAAGGCGATATATGGAAATGTTTTTCCAAATAGCGTAAGAGGCCAAGATGATTATCGAAATTAATTGGTTAACAAATATTAATAGAGAAATAGAGAAGTGAATTAATTAATAAAATATTAATTAAAGGCCCGGTGATTTGGGTGATGTTATGGACGAGTGTTTATTTTTTTTCTTCGATAGTTAAATAACCGACTATCGAAGTGTTTGCCAATATTGTTGTCAATATGGAGAGACCGGTTGGATTATTATCCGTGAACCACTCTGTATTGGCAGTAACGTTGCGAATTAGATTATATGAAGATAACCAAAGATGGAGTGAAGTGCAAGGGCTTTTTCTATTAATAGAAATTGTGCCTTCAGTTTCGTTCAACCCCAGAACGAACGAAAAGGGATGAATTTCTGGCAAAGGATTTCCAATGATCTAATGTGTTGGTCTGTATAAATATATATGTTTGCAACGGATTTATTCCCTTAGCATAACATCCAAAATATTTGTGCAAATCAATTAATGATTAACGAATCTGACAATGTGGCATTCAAAGTGATTGTGCTATCAATGAATAGAAAGTGAGCGTAGCCTCAGGCCTCAACAACCGGGAAATGAAAAAAATCGGGCAGGCAGCATGGCTATGTAGGTCGCTCCCATTAGGGTGTATAATCACCTATCTAGAGATTCATTTAATTTCTTTTTCTGCTCGATGTTGTCCCATTTGGGAAATGGTTGCTGATCCCAACCGTGGGTGATATACATTCGATACACTCGAGCGAAATGAGTGGTCGGTCATGTGTGGGCCGGGTTGCAAGACGTTCTTGTTGAACCTAGTGTATTCCTCTCTAGAGATACACTAGCGGAAGGTGGTCCCGTACCTTGTCATGTTGGAAATCCAATCTCCAGTAAGCGCCCTGCGGTTTTTGATTTTATACTATTTATGTGGAGCGTTAGATGCAAGCGTTCTGCTAGATTCTATTTATTTGATTAGACATTATCATAATATCACTGGATTTTAGTATCAAAGTGTTTTGGGTTATAGTAAGGTAAAAACCATCCATGTTTAGGTGTGGGCTGGTCTTACTACTATCTTTTCTTTTGAAAGGATTTTTAAGTTAAACAAATGGTTGGAGTTTACTCACACCAGTCTCACGACTGACCCAGAGTTTATTTTGTTGTTTTCCCTAAACTCTTGGGTGCCCAAATTTGAATGGGCAATCAAGTAGTTTAGATTTTTCAAATTCACTTGGAAGAGCTGGAAGTAGAAGGCTTCACCAGTTAGCTATAGACTATCATATTTCCGCTATATATGGTGTTGTATTTGGAAAAAGGTTTTTATAACTGTTCCAGGAATAACTGTTGTGCTCTGAAAATGGTATGTATATACAGTTACTGATTTGTATTTCAAAAAGTTATGTTATATAATATATTTTATTCGTTCCACTGTGAGTTTGTGATCTTCATTTTCTTCTATTCTAATATATATTTCTTTCTATTTCTCATCTTGTAACTTCTTTCTAATAATGAATCGTATTTCTGTGCAATTTGGGTTGGACGTATGGTGCTATTAGTCAACTCAGATAGTACGGATTTGCGGGCCATTACAACTGAACTCATCGATCCCTAAAAAAAGAGTCGCACTCTTCCAAAGATGTACGAGATTCAACCCACCTTCCTTAGCATGCCTCCACCATCACTTTGCATATCGAAGACCACTTCGATCAACATTTGAGCCCTCACAACCCTCAACAAACCGAACTCTTAAAATCGCGAGCGGGTTCCTCTTATTGTCTATCTCCAGATAAACACATGGATTTAAATTGGGATTTGGATAGGAATGACAATGGTGAAGCTTTCAATTTTGAACAAAGGGAAGGAAAATTTCATTCGATTTTGATTTTGGGGGAAAAGCTGGAAATATAAACAGATGGAAATGAAATAAAGGAGAACACCAATTATCTGCTTTTAGTGGAGAATTAATGGAAGACAAGGGCATTTTTTTTCATTTCTCCAAGCTTTTCAAATTAATGTTGTAAGCCCTTTTTAAATTTGGAAACAATATGGAGGAGCGACATTGAATTTCTGAGGAACGAAAATGGAGAAATAGAGAGGGTGGACGTGATTTTATATACACCTTATACTTGGGCATCAAGGAATTGAATAAAAAAAATCTTTTAATTTAATTCGATTAGACATAAAGAGATTTTTATTCTTTTTAAATGGATTCTGATTTGATTTCCGATTCGATTTTGATCTTATCCATAAAAATATTTCAGGGTTTACACACTAACTGCTATTTTAACGTACCGACCGAGATTTCAATGTAATTATACTATTCTGAACTCAAAAGAATAGACTATAGAAACTAGTTCGAACATAATATGAATTAACCATATTAAATTGATATTATATAATTTAAATTCAAAACAAATAAATTTTTTGATAATAAATTGTTACTATCGTCGTCTATATTCAAATAGAATTTATACCGGTCATCTGAATTGTTTTTGACTCCACATTTAACTTCGATTTTAACTATATTTCGTATTTCGATAATTTAATATATTCGATATTAAATTGAAATCGATTTTCAAAACAACATTTAAAATAAAAATTCATTTATATTATCATTTAATAATTAAAACCGTATTAAATATTAAAAATATATTGTTTGAAAAATCTAGGTCGTTACATTCTTCCCCTCTTAAAAGAATTTCGTCCCCGAAATTACTAAGGTAAGAAAAATGGTACAAACCCATTACTTTTCAAAATCTCACTTATGTTGAAACTCAACAATTCACATTTCAACAAATTTAGTCCTAGCAAAACTTTTCGTTTTCATTTACATTGCATATCTTTCATATTCATATTCAATTTATTCGAATGAGTTACAATCAGTATATTCACATTCATTTCATATTCATTCAAATTGATTTTAATCAATTTATTCATCTTGATTTATTTAACTGGCTTAAGTTAAATCTAATTTCCATAATTCATATCCGGGTTTTCATTTCAAATCCTTTGAAATCCTATAAATATATGTATATATTTATATCCACCACAAATTCAAAACATAGAATTTTTCAAAACAACTTGTTTTCTTTCAAACAACTTTCCATTTAAAACTTTTCTAAGGTAGCAATCCATCTCTTAGAAACTCGAAAATGAAACTGATGATGCTTCAGTCATTATCATAGTTATTTTCCAGCCACTGAAGTGAGTTCAATGCTTAATCGCTTTCTAAATCCACTCAAATAAGATTTTGATTCAAAACCCTTACAAAACAAAGCTATATTATTTAAATATACTTTAGAAAATATTTTCAAACTTCTCAGGATTTAAATTCCAAATTCTAGTTTGAATTTAATTTTAATTCATTTCATTTGTATATTTCATTCATATACAAATTATATTTTGTTATATATAACCATTCCAATTTTTATAATCTTATTAGATTATAATATTAACATCCAACACATCCATAAATTATAATAATTTCAGAAAATTATTTATCCTATATCAAAATAGAGTTTTGGGTAAAGTTATTTCATTTACCCACTTTAAAACAATATTGTGTCAAATTTCTCTGTTAATGTGTTTATAAATTCCTATCGACTTCATGGCGTCCCATGATTCGATCAGAATTCATAAACCACTCAACAGACTAGCCAACACATTATAAAATAGTTTTTATATCAATTAAAAAATATGCTCTCTCGTATATATACACTCAACTCATTATAGGGTACGACTGACCCTATCTCTATTGAGCACAATCCCACCAAAGCCTAGGTATTTGCTCAACCTAAGCTCTGATACCAACTGTAACGGCCCGCAAATCCGTATTGTCTGAGTTGACTAATAACACCACACGTCCAACCCAAATTGCACAGAAATACGAATCACCATTAGAAAGAAGTTAGAGGATGAGAAATAGAAAGAAAGAAATATTAGAATAGAAGAAAACGAAGATCACAAACTCACAGCGGAACGCATAAAATATAGTATATAACATAAATTTTGAAATACAAATCAGTAACTTTATATACATACCATCATCAGAGCACAACAGTTATTCCTGGAACAATTATAAACACCTGTTTCCAGATACAAACATGGTACACAGCGGAAATATGATAGTCTATAGTTAACTGGTGAAGCCTCCTACTTCCAGCTCTTCCAAGTGAATCTGAAAAATCCCGACTACTTGACTGCCCGTACAAATTTGGGCACCCAAGAGTTTAGGGAAAACAAACAAAATAAACTCTGGGTCAGTCATGGGACTGGTGTGAGTAAACTCCAACCAATTGTTTAACTTTCAAAAAACCTTTCGAAAGAAATAGTAAACGTAAGACCGATCCACGCATAAACACGAATGGTTTTTACCTTACGATAACCCAAATATCTTTGATATCAAATCTAGTGATATTATAATATTGTCTACATTAAATAAATAGAATCTAGCGGAACGCTTGCATCTCACGCTCCATATATAATATAAAATCAAAAACCGCATGGCGCTTATTGGATATTGGATTTCCGACAAGGTATGGAACCACCTTCCGATCAGTGTATTCTAGAGGGGATACACTGGGCTCAACAAGAACATCTTACAACCCGGCCCACACATGACCGACCACTCATTTTGCTTGAGTGTATCGAATGTATATCATCAACGGTTGGGATTAGCAACCGTTTCCCAAATGGAACAGCATCAAATAGATTAAAGAATGAAATGAATATTTCTAGATAGGCGATTATACACCCTAATGGGAGCGACCCACATAGCCATTCTGCCTGCCCTATTTTTGTCATTTCCCGATTGTTTAGGCCTGAGGCTACGATTATTTTCCATTCATTGATAGCACAATCACATTGAATGCCACATTGTCAGATCCGTTAATCACTAATTGATTTGCACAAATATATTCTGGATATTATGCTAAGGGAATAAATCCGTAGCCACCATGTATATTTATACAGCCCAACATATTCAATCATTGGAAGTATTGTAACAACCCGGAAATGCGAGCCAGTTTAAAATTTTTATTTTAGCAATTTTAACGAAGTTTGAATATTCAAAATGGATTATTTTAAATAATATCGAAGAGAAATTTATTTAGAATTGAAATAGAAGTATATATTTATTCGAATCGTCGTTAGAATATAAATAATTTATTTTAATTATATAACGAGCTGAAATGGCGTGGTAGTTCGAAAATTCGATTTCAAAATTCAAATGAATGTACCGGGTGCAAAATAAACCGAATTTTAGTGAAACCAAAAATATTTGAATCTAATTGAGAATATCTTTCCAACGAATCCGAAAAATTGAAATTTCATGGCAGGAATCAAAAGTTATGTTCAGTTGAAAATTCAGAATAGTCACTATGGAATTCTGGCACTTAAAAATGGGAATTTTGCAAACGACCTCGGATTTCGACCAAACCACTTTTGTTGGATCCGGGATGTCTAGTTATTGCTAGGTTTCAAATTTCATAATTTTTTGATTCAATTTGTGAGCGTGGCAAAGGAAAACGCGTTTGACCAGTTTCAGTTAATTTTAATCGACTAGAAAATGGTCATTTTTCAAATGGTCTCAGAATTTGACGAAACTAGTTTTGTTAGGACCGTATCGTGTGATGACCCCAAAATTCCGTAGACCGAAAGTAAGGATAATCATTTTGGAATACAACATATTTACAACAAAAACAGATCTCAGATAATTATCATAACACATAAACCATTGCAGCGGAAATAAATGTTATCAGCATTACAGCAGAACATCAGAGTATGCAGTTTTACAGGATCCACTTAGCATAATAGAAGTCTTAACAAAGAGAAACAAGTCTCAAATGAAAGGAAATAAGTTTCAAATCCCATTACATACATCAAAAGCAAAAGATAGAAAAATGGCTCAAAAGCAGAATAAAGATGGAGAAAAGGTCTTCTTCTTCTTCCTTCCAAAGCAAGCTCCAACCAGAAAGTATCACCTAGAAACCTGTCAATTGGCTGCCCGTGTGGAAAGAGGGCACCCGAGTTTGCAAAAGTGAAACAAACTACGAGTCAGTCATGGGACTGGTGTGAGAAATCTTAACTAAATTAACTATCAAGATGGCGAATACCTGGACCACGCCGCTAACGCGGAACGGGTTTACTCCATTGGATTGCCAGTGCAATATTTTATAAAGTTTATATAAAACAGCGAAATGTCTTTTGAAAAATGAAATCATCATAAGACTCACGTCCTATCACACAATGCAACGCACACAGGAGGATAGAGTTTTCCTTATGATGATCAAACATGCTTAATACGTGAAAAGTAATACTTTGATATTATCATTAGTGTTTAAGCAGTACTAAAATACTTCAAAATACATATATCAATCCTAGACGGCATAGGTACCATATACTATGTCGCCGTACATAAGTTTACAATCAAAACCGTGATGTCGTATTGGGAATTGGTTTTCTGTCATGAAGTCGAGGCTAGGGATCGTCCTCTTCCGATTCGAGACACTCTAGCAAATGCCTCAGGATCCCCTGCAGTGAACCCTTGGATCTTCAGGGCCGGTCCCCACCTAACGGTAGTGGATTAATTATGCCTGAACACACGTTTCCCGGTTCCTATGAACCTATAGTATGACCACTTCCGGCCTATAAAAACCTGAGGTACCTCAATCCAAAATCCACATAAGTAAAATGTCGGGCCATGTTAAAACCCAAACACCACTAGCTAGAAAGAGAAACGTGTGCACTCCCTGCAGTCCTAATCCCGTTTTTGACTCATACCTGGGTGTAAGGCTCGCGAAGTTACGTTATGCACAAAGCTATGCCTAAACAGGCTATGCTTTGATCATCAGCCACAAGGCCTGCTTTTCAACAAAGCCTTGATAATTGCATCTTGGCGTGCCACGTTGACAATTCAACGCCATGCTATCTATAACTACTACTACGTATCCGGGTGTTAAGTAGAGAATAAATTCTCTACTACCAAACAGACATATATTAATAGAAATCAATCTAATTACATGAAGTGGATTTCAATGTCAGACACACATCCATTTACAAGTCCTTTCTGGGTCTGAACGAAACCGGAGACACCAAAAAGGTTCTCGCTTATCCGCATGATCAACACACACGTCCGGACAATTACTGCTTCAACCCAGTCCTGGGAGCAAGTCAGTCCAAGGTATCAGAAGTCATCGCCCATTCGATGTGAAGATCGCCGGTCTTCAATCATCGTCTTCTTACATCTTTGATTCAATTGCCGTTCAATTATTTGAAATGAGTTAAACTCGGCCTTTTCAAATAATTGTCACATAATTATATTTTAAAACATTTCATACATATTTATAACTATTTATCGCTATTTTTATTTATTAAAAGTAGCTCGAAATATATAAATGACGCTTCGGGTCAATGGGCGGCGCTGGCGCTGCTTTTTCCAAAATTTGATTTACACATATCTTAAAATCTAACCATCGGATTTTGATGAAATTTATATCATTGGAAAGCTCTTACCAAAGCGGTCCTAATGGTTCCAGTTTTGGGAAAATCCAACGGTCGGATATTTCTATATATTCGTTTGAAGTTTCGATTATCGATACCGAACTGCTGCGCTCGTTTCGTTTAATTTTATATTTTGTTTATATATAATATATAAACCATTTGGGCGATTTTCTTTATTCAAATTCATTCCTTTTATTCTATGAAAGTAATATTGTCGTCCGCCAATTATAATGCGACAAAAATGATGGTTTCAACAATGTATCAATTTATATCAAATAGACATGACACTTTTGTTTGCCAACTCTAGTGCGACCAAAAATGATAATTCAACGATGTATATTTTTATATTCAACAAAAATGACATTTTTGTTCGCCAATTCTAATGTGACCATAAAATGATATTTTAAAATGTATAATTTCAACATTCAACAAAATGACATTTTTGTTCGCCAATTCTAATGCGACCAAAAAATGATATTTTAAAATGTATAATTTCAATATTCAACAAAATGACATTTTTGTTCGCCAATTCTAATGCGACAAAAATGATAGTTTAAAATGTATAATTTCAATATTCAACAAAATGACATATTTGTTCGCCAATTCTAATGCGACAAAAAATGATATTTTAAAATGTATAATTTCAATATTCAACAAAATGACATTTTTGTTTGCCAATTCTAATGCGACAAAAATGATAGTTTAAAATGTATAATTCAATATTCAACAAAATGACATTTTTATTCGCCAATTCTAATGCGACCAAAAAATGATGGTTTAAAATGTATAATTTTTTTATATATATAAATGTAAAAGTCCCTTATTCTTTTTATTTACATAAAAAAAATGTACATCTCTTTTATTCTTTCCTATTTACATTGCAAATGAAAATGTCTTTTTATTCTTTTCTAGAACTAAGGGAACTCAATTAAAAGTTAATTCATCTTTCTATGTAATATTTGCATTGTAAAATGCAATTAAAAAGGTGGACTTTATTTCCAATGTAAACATCTTTTCTAGCGTCAACATTCCTAAAATAAATATATTTTCTAATGTCAAGATTTGATTCATTTCAACTATATTAACATAACGATGAAATTTTGTTCATTCAACTATACTAACATGACGATGAAGTTTGGTTCATTCAACTATACTAACATGACGATGAAATTTGATTCACATCAACTATACTAACATGACGAGGAAATTTGATTCACTTTAACTATACTAACATGACGATGAAATTTGGTTCACTTTAACTATACTAACATGACGATGAAATTTGATTCACGTTAACTATACTAACATGACGATGAAATTTGATTCACTTTTGATGAATCACAATAAAGGTCTCATCTTATTTTCATTTGTAAATCAAATAAGATGTCTAATATTTATTTTGTCTTTTAATTAAAGTTTAAGAGATCTAAACTTTCTTTATTTTATAAATTATAAACAAAATAAAGATCCAACTTAAATTTTGTGAATCAAAGCAAAGACTTAAACTTTCTTTTACTATGTAAATAAAAGTTTAAGATTCTATTATCCTTTATTTGTAAATCAAAGTAAAGGATCCAATTTCTCCTTTATTTTATAAAATGTTCTAACTTTCTTTAATTTTGTTTTGTTTCAAAACAATATTCTGTTAATCAAAACAAAAGACTAAAATTTTGGTTTATTCGTAAATCAAAAACAAAAGATTCAACTTTAATTTATTTTCAAAAACTAAAGACTAGAACTTTGATTTGTTTTCAAACAAAAGATTAAAACTTTGATTTGTTTTCAACCAAAAGATTAAAACTTTGATTTGTTTTGTTTATCAAACAAAAATCCTAACTTTGCTTTTTTTCTTTTTTTTTAAAATAAGAATTCAACTTTAATAGAAAGGATTAAAAATAAAAATAAAAAGATGAGAACTTTATTATGATTACATCAGAATATTACAGATCCAAACTGTCAAACTATAACATGACATCACAACGAATAAAATTCAACAATACAACAATCACCACATAACAGATCAGAATAATATACAATGATTCAACTGATCGAACAGAATTAAAATGAATTATTTAATTATTTAAATTCAGAATCTCACAGTCGTTGACGGTTTTTGGCCAAAATTCAAACTATTCAGAATCAATTCCAGTCCATCTAGATGCGTAGATCTCAGTCACACGATTACAACGTCGCTGAAATCATCGAATTTCGAATTGTACTGAGTTAGATATGGTTAATCGAAGTTTCAGAACAATTTAAATTAATTAAATAATAAATTAATAAAGGAAATACCCCTTTCTTCCTCAATCAATTTATCGGTCGTAGTGTTTTCTTTTCTTCGAATCCTAGGGTTCGATTTTTCTTCGAATTAGTTGCAGGGTTCGTCGATCGGAAGGGGGACGTCGGAGCAGGTCAGACGGCGCACGCGGGGGGGGGGGGGGGGGTGTGGGGGGGTTCGGTCGAGCTCGGTGGTGGCTAGGGGGGCCCACGACATCGTTTTGCGGCGGTCTTGGGGGTCCCTGTTCGAGCAATGTACACCACTACACGCGATCCAACCGTACAAATCTAAAGAGGGTTCGAATCTCTCTGATTTCCCCTTAGGTTTGCTTGAAATTATAGAAAGGATTAAAAGATAATGAGGAGTGAAGTTTTGAAGATCTCAGCCATGAATTTCAATGAATGGCGGCGGTAGAAGATAATGAATAGTAAATTAGGGTTTCTCCTCCTATTATTTATAATATTAAAATGTATTTTTACAAAAAAAAAACCATATCTTCCAAACTGGTTCAAATTCAGTCCAGCAGAAAGTGACCCTAGCCAATAGCCCATATTCCGGACCCAATGGGACAGGTCCCGTCAGCCCAAACAGCTGTCTGTGGCCTATATTATTTAATTTAATATTTAATTCCTTTATTAATTTAATTCGTCTGCATAAATAAATTCACCGAGGCCACAAACGGACTCAGAAAAATCCAGAAAGAATATATTTGTCTATGTTATGACGATACAGTCCTAATGAAATTAATTTCATTGAATTCTGACACTGTTTGAAAAATGGCTATTTTTCTGTCGATTAAATATGACTATAATCGACCAAACACATTTTCCTTCGCCACGCTCACATATTAATTCGAAAAATTCTAAAAATGCAATAATATGACATTCCGGTTCCAATGAAAGTGGTTTCGTCGAAAACAGAGATCGTTTGAAAATTGACTATTTTCACTGGCTTTAATATTATTTAAAGTGGAATTTTGAATTTCTGCCACATTTTTCCACCAAATAATATAAAATAAAATTTTTAAATTAGTTCGAATTTTCCGTGTCGTTACAATCTCCCCCACTTAAGAATTTTCGTCCTCGAAAAGGAAACAAAGTAAAGTAGAACCAAGATGGAAAATGTAAATTGATATAAACATACCTTAGTACAAGAGTTACTCGGAGATATCCACTCTGCACTTGGGGTAAGACTTTTTGATGTTATCCTCTGTCTCCCAAGTACAGTCTCTAGGATCCCCACTCCATTGGACCTTCACTAGGTTGATCTTCTTGTTCCTCAAGATTTTGGTTTCTTTGCCAATGATCTTAATCGGGTCCTTTCTCACTGTCAGATTTGGAGCAATATCTAGGACATGTTGGTTTAATTCGTCCTCAATCAGATCTGGATCATGCACATGCTTGCAGAGTTGAGACACATGAAATACATAATGCACCCTGGCAACCAGTCGGGCAGCTGCACTCTATAAGCGAGAGTACCAATCCTTTCGAGAATAGGGAATGGACCAATGAATCTTGGTGCCAACTTTCCCGTCTTCCCAAAACGAATCACGCCCCTCAGAGGAGAAACCTTCAAGTACACTCGATCACCCACAGAGAATTCTAGATTCCTTCTTCGATGGTCAGTATAGCTCTTTTGTCGGCTCAGAGCAGTCAACAAGCGCTTCTTAATCAAGTCAACCTTATCCGAAGCTTCTCGAACCGTGTCGGGGCCCAAGACTAGTCGATTGCCCGACTCCACCCAACATGCTGGAGATCTGCATGGCCTGCCATAAAGTAATTCAAATGGTGACATCCCCAAGCTTGCTTGGTAGCTATTATTATAGGAGAATTCCACCAAGTGCAAGTGGTCCTCCCATGAACCGCCATAGTCAAGAATGCAAGCACGCAATAAGTCTTCCAAAACACGATTCACCCTCTCAGTCTGGCCATCTGTTTGAGGGTGATAGGCAGAGCTCAGATTTAACTTGGTCCCAAGTTCTTCTTGAAAAGCTTCCCAGAATTTACTTGTAAATAATGGATTCAGATCACTGACAATGCTTTTGGGAACCCAATGCAGTCTGACTATCTCTTTAAGATAGAGCTATGCTAAACTTCGAGCTGTTCTATTGGACCGAACAGGGATGAAATGGGCAGATTTTGTTAAGCGGTCGACAAACACCCAAATGCTATTGTTGCCCTTTTGGCTTCAGGGCAAGGCATCTATAAAATCAATAGAAATTTCCTCCCACTTCCAACCAGGAACTCCTAGCGGTTGCAACAAACCTGCCAGTTTCTGTTGATCACTTTTAACTTGCTGACAAGTGGGACATCTAGCAACATAAATAGAAATATCTCTCTTCATCGACCTCCACCAAAATGTGTGCTTGAGGTCGTGATACATCTTGCACTCTAGGGTGAACACTAAGCTTAGATTTATGACATTCATCCATAACCTCCCTTCTGAGCTTAGAGTCATATGGGACACAGATTCGGCCTAATAGCCTCAGAACCCCTTTGTCGTCAATTTGGAAACTTGTGGTTTCTCCATCCTGAATTCTTTTAATAATCCTCTGAATAAATTTATCATTCTTCTGAAGAGCAGAGACTTTATCAATCAAAGAAGGAGTGATAATGAGACTGGCGATAATGAGATTGTTGCATTCTGCATTCTTTCTACTGAGTGCATCGGCTACAAAGTTTGCTTTTCCCGGAGTATATAGGATATCCAGGTCATATGATGCAAGAAATTCGGCCCAGCGCTGCTGCCTCATATTCAAATCTTTTTGGGTAAAAAGGTGCTTCAAGGATTTGTGGTCCGTGTAAATTTCAAACTTCTCACCCGAAAGATAATGCCTCCATATTTTAAGAGCAAACACAATGACCATTAGTTCAAGGTCATGCGTGACATAATTCTTCTCATGCGGTTTCAGTTGGCGGCTGGCATATGCGACTACCCTGACTCTTTGCATCAGCACCGCACCAATACCTTGCTTGGTGGCTTCGGTCCAGACCTTCAAATCCTGATTGCCATCTATGATGGTCAACACAGGAGCATTTGTCAACCTCTTCTTTAACTCTTGGAAAGCTATCTCGCATTTCGGTGTCCACTTGAATTTCGTATGCTTCTTGGTCAGGTTTGTCAATGGACAAGCTACCTTCGAAAAATCTTTGATGAATTTCCGATAATAGCCGGCCAGTCCTAAGAAACTTCTGACCTCCGTGGGAGTTCTGGGCTGCTTCCATTCTTGAATGGCTGAGATCTTTCCTGGATCTACTGAGATGCCTTCCTTTGATACAACATGGCCGAGGAATTTCACCTCCTCTTGCCAGAATATGCATTTAGAAAATTTTGCTTTCAGCACATTTCTTCGCAAAATCTCTAAGACTTCTCTCAGATGCTGTTCGTGCTCAGCAGCGGATTTAGAAAAGATGAGGATGTCATCGATGAACACGAGCACAAATTTATTTAAAACATATCTGAATACTCTATTCATCAAATCAACAAAATATGTTGGAGCATTGCATAGACCAAAAGGCATTACTAGCCATTCATAAAAGATGTCAGGGCCTCTGAAAGCAGTTAAAGGCACACACTCCTCTGCAATGCGAAGTTGATGGAAGCCTGTAGCTAGGTCCATCCTCGAGAATACTCGTGTCCCATGCAAGCGGTCAAGCAAGTCATCAATACGAGGCAGTGGGTATTTGTTCTTTAGAGTTTGTTTGTTGAGATCACGGTAATCCACACATAGCCTGAGGGTACCGTCTGATTTTGGGACGAACACCACTGCTGCTCCCCATTCTGAAAAGCTGGGCCTGATCAGACCCTTCCACAAAAGCTTCTTGGTTTGATTTTTCAGCTCCTCTCTTTCTTTTGGCGACATTCTCCGAATGGGATGTCTAACAGGCCTTGCATTCGGAGCTAAATCAATTCGGAAGCTGATTTCTCTATGTGGAGGTAGGCCCTCAACTTCTTTGGAAACATCAGCGTAATCTTTGACGACGGGGATATCCTCAATAGAAGTAGGGGTAACTTCTATAGAAGACCAGAATGTTTTCCTGTCGGTGGCTGAGCCATGGCAGGGGATACATACATTTCCAAGATTAGTTTTAACTTTGACAATTCTTTCGGCACATTTGACTTCAGCTCCATGCCTCGATAACCAATCAATACCAAGGATTACATCATACCCAGAGAAATTCATAACTATTAGATTTATAGGGAATTGGTAGCAAGAATAGGAGATTGGCACTCTATAGTATTTATCGAGTATAAGAGAACCTCCTATCGGACTATTTGCTCTAATCAACTCTTTAAGTTTTCTTGGTTTCAGTTTCAACTTTTGAATGGCATCATTAGAAATAAAACTTCGTGTAGCACCAGTGTCAAATAAGACAGTAATAGGGATGTTCTTAATATTAAGCGTCCCTCCTAAGACATCGGGTTTATTAGGCCCCTCAGTCGAAGCTGGTGTATCTGCTCCCTCATAAACATGTGCCACCTGAGCATTCCTTAGCAGTGGACAATTTGCCTTGATGTGCCCCTTTTGATGGCAATTGTAGCATTCCCTTTTGTCCTGCGAACTCTGGCCACGATTCTGAGGATTTTGACCATGGTTCTGGGAACTCTGACCACGGTTCTGACTAGGGCCTGAATCATTTCTCTTGACCTTTTTAGGAGCTCTACACTCGTAATCAAAATGCCCAATCTTGCCGCAGTTATAGCAGGTCACCTTGCTCCTATCCCTCTTCTTCCCTTGGGGCTTAGCTATAGAAGAATTGCTCGCCTCTTGTTTCTTGTTAGCCTGTTCCTTCTGGTTGTTGCTTTGCCCTTTCCCTCTATCCTATGGCCCAGACTCGTCATTTTCCTCATAGCGGCACGCCATCTCCACTACTTCATTGAAAGGAAGCTTAATATGGGCAGTGACTCGATTCAAATATTTCTTGGACAGCCCCTTGATAAATTTCTTATTCTTCTCTACTGGATCTTGAATCAAACCAGGGGCATATCGTGAAAGCTCATCAAACTTCCTCACATACTCAGAAACGGTCATATTCCCTTGCTGTAAGTTAACGAACTGCTCGCGCGGACGCTCTCTAGCTTGTGGGGGTATATACTTCTCATTGAAAAGCTCCTTGAATCTGGCCCAAGACATATTGGCCACGTCATTGCAGATTTTGATCGTATCCCAACAATGCCCTGCCTCCTCCTTTAGTTGCCAAACTGCCAGGTAACGCTTTCGCTGATCATCCAGTTCCAAGCCTTCTAGGATCTTTTCGCAATCTTTAGGCCATGCTTCTGCCTGAATCGCAGACTCCCGCCCTGTAAAAGGTACACCTCCAAGGTTCTTGAATTTCCTTGACATTCACTCCAAATCGAAAGGCTGTGGAGGTGGAGGTGGTTCGACTACGACCTCTGAATTATGTTGTTCCTGTGTGATGGGTGTCTCGTCTCTAGCTTGCCCTCCGGCTCCTACTCGGGCTCCTCCTCTAGCCCCGCCTCGAGCTCCACCTCGGGCTTCGCCTCGGGCTGTTCTTGCTCTAGTATCCATTTAAATCAGTTTGTACCATCAAGGAAAGAGTCAGACCAACAAAATGAGAATTTTCAAGAAAATATAAGATAAGGACGAGATGAAAAGATAATGATGTAATGACTGGTAAATATGTGCTATTCTGCTGTGCTCACTCTAGGACATTACTAGTCCTATCTCTAATGAGCTACTCGTCTTAGAATAATGTGGATTCTATCTAGACGAATTGTTCTAAATATGTTATATTCCGAAGCTAAGGTAAACCTTAGGCTCCGATACCAACTGTGATGACCCCAAACTTCCGTAGACCGAAAGTAAGGATAATCATTTTGGAATACAACAATTTACAACAAAAATAGATCTCAGATAATTATCATAACACATAAACCATTGCAGCGGAAATAAATGTTATTAGCATTACAGCAGAACATCAGAGTATGCAGTTTTACAGGATCCACTTAGCATAATAAAAGTCTTAACAAAGAGAAACAAGTCTCAAATGAAAGGAAATAAGTTTCAAATCCCATTACATACATCAAAAGCAAAAGATAGAAAAATGTCTCAAAAGCAGAATAAAGATGGAGAAAAGGTCTTCTTCTTCTTCCTTCCAAAGCAAGCTCCAACCAGAAAGTATCACCTAGAAACCTGTCAATTGGTTGCCCGTGTGGAAAGAGGGTACCCGAGTTTGCAAAAGTGAAACAAACTACGAGTCAGTGATGGGACTGGTGTGAGAATTCTTAACTAAATTAACTATCGAGATTGTGAATACCAGGACCACGCCGCTAACGCGGAATGGGTTTACTCCATTGGATTGCCAGTGCAATATTTTATAAAGTTTATATAAAACAGCGAAATAACTTTTGAAAAATGAAATCATCATAAGACTCAAGTCCTATCACACAATGCAACGCACACAGGAGGATAGAGTTTTCCCTTATGATGATCAAATATGCTTAATACGTGAAAAGTAATACTTTGATATTATCATTAGTGTTTAAGCAGTATTAAAATACTTCAAAATACATATATCAATCCTAGACGGCATAGGTAGCATATACTATGTCGTCGTACATAAGTTTACAATCAAAACCGTGATGTCGTATTGGGAATTGGTTTTCTATCATGAAGTCGAGGCTAGGGATTGTCCTCTTCCGATTTTGGACACTCTAGCAAATGCCTTAGGATCCCCCGCAGTGAACCCTTGGATCTTCAGGGCCGGTCCTCACCTAACGGTAGTGGATTAATTATGCCTGAACACACGTTTCCCGGTTCCTATGAACCTATAGTATGACCAATTCTGGCCTATAAAAACCCGAGGTACTTCAATCCAAAATCCACATAAGTAAAATGTCGGGCCATGTTAAAACCCAAACACCACTAGCTAGAAAGAAACGTGTGCACTCCCTGCAGTCCTAATCCCGTTTTTGACTCATACCGGGGTGTGAGGCTCGCGAAGTTACGTTATGCACAAAGCTATGCCTAAAAAGGCTATGCTTTGATCATCATCCACAAGGCCTGCTTTTCAACAAAGCCTTGATCATTGCATCTTGGCATGCCACGTTGACAATTCAACGCCATGCTATCAATAACTACTACTACGTATCCGGGTGTTAAGTAGAGAATAAATTCTCTACCACCAAACAGACATATATTAATAGAAATTGATCTAATTACATGAAGTGGATTTCAACGTCAGACACGCATCCGTTTACAAGTCCGTTCTGGGTCTGAACGAAACCGGAGACACCAAAAAGGTTCTCGCTAATCCACACGATCAACACACACGTCCGGACAATTACTGCTTCAACCCAATCCTGGGAGCAAGTCAGTCCAAGGTATCAGAAGTCATCGCCCATTCGACGTGAAGATCGCCGGTCTTTAATCATCGTCTTCTTACATCTTTGATTCAATCGTCGTTCAATTATTTGAAATGAGTTAAACTCGGCCTTTTCAAATAATTGTCGTATAATTATAGTTTAAAACATTTCATATATATATTTATAACTATTTATCGCTATTTTTATTTATTAAAAATAGCTCGAAATATATAAACGACGCTTCGGGTCAATGGGCGGCGCTGGCGCTGCTTTTTCCAAAATTTGATTTACACATATCTTAAAATCTAACCGTCGGATTTTGACGAGATTTATATCGTTGGAAAGCTCTTCCCAAAGCAGTCCTAACGGTTCCAGTTTTGGGAAAGTCCAACGGTCGGATCTTTCTATATATTAGTTTGAAGTTACGATTGTCGATACGCGAACTACCGCGCTCGTTTCGTCTAATTTTATATATATATATATAATATATAAACCTTTTGGGCGATTTGCTTTATTAAAATTCATTCCTTTTATTCTATGAAAGTAATATTTTCGTCCGCCAATTCTAATGCGACAAAAATGATGGTTTCAACAATGTATCATTTTATATCAAATAGACATGACACTTTTGTTCGCCAACTCTAGTGCGACCAAAAATGATAATTCAACGATGTATATTTTTATATTCAACAAAAATGACATTTTTGTTCGCCAATTCTAATGCGACCAAAAAATGATATTTTAAAATGTATAATTTCAATATTCAACAAAATGACATTTTTGTTCGCCAATTCTAATGCGACCAAAAAATGATATTTTAAAATGTATAATTTCAATATTCAACAAAATGACATTTTTGTTCGCCAATTCTAATGCGACAAAAATGATAGTTTAAAATGTATAATTTCAATATTCAACAAAATGACATTTTTGTTCGCCAATTCTAATGCGACAAAAAAATGATATTTTAAAATGTATAATTTCAATATTCAACAAAATGACATTTTTGTTCGCCAATTCTAATGCGACAAAAATGATAGTTTAAAATATATAATTTCAATATTCAACAAAATGACATTTTTGTTCGCCAATTCTAATGCGACCAAAAAATGATGGTTTAAAATGTATAATTTTTTTTTTTATATAAAAAAATGTAAAAGTCCCTTATTCTTTTTATTTACATAAAAAAAATGTACATCTCTTTTATTCTTTCCTATTTACATTGCAAATGAAAATGTCTTTTTATTCTTTTCTATAACTAAGGGAACTCAATTAAAAGTTAATTCATCTTTAATATTTGCATTGTAAAATGCAATTAAAAAGGTGGACTTTATTTCCAATGTAAACATCTTTTCTAGCGTCAACATTCCTAAAATAAATATATTTTCTAATGTCAAGATTTGATTCATTTCAACTATATTAACATAACGATGAAATTTTGTTCATTCAACTATACTAACATGACGATGAAGTTTGGTTCATTCAACTATACTAACATGACGATGAAATTTGATTCACATCAACTATACTAACATGACGAGGAAATTTGATTCACTTTAACTATACTAACATGACGATGAAATTTGATTCACTTTAACTATACTAACATGACGATGAAATTTGATTCACTTTAACTATACTAACATGACGATGAAATTCGATTCACTTTTGATGAATCACAATAAAGGTCTCATCTTATTTTCATTTGTAAATCAAATAAGATGTCTAATATTTATTTTATCTTTTAATTAAAGTTTAAATGATCTAAACTTTCTTTATTTTATAAATTATAAACAAAATAAAGATCCAACTTAAATTTTGTGAATCAAAGCAAAGACTTAAACTTTGTTTTACTATGTAATTCAAAGTTTAAGATTCTATTTTCCTTTATTTGTAAATCAAAGTAAAGGATCCAATTTCTCCTTTATTTTATAAAATGTTCTAACTTTCTTTAATTTTGTTTTGTTTCAAAACAATATTCTGTTAATCAAAACAAAAGACTAAAACTTTGGTTTATTCGTAAATCAAAAACAAAAGATTCAACTTTAATTTATTTTCAAAAACAAAAGACTAGAACTTTGATTGGTTTTCAAACAAAAGATTAAAACTTTGATTTGTTTTCAAACAAAATATTAAAACTTTGATTTGTTTTGTTTATCAAACAAAAATCCTAACTTTGCTTTTTTTTCTTTTTTTTAAAATAAGAATTCAACTTTAATAGAAAGGATTAAAAATAAAAATAAAAATAAAAAGATGAGAACTTTATTATGATTACATCAGAATATTACAGATCCAAACTGCCAAACTATAACATGACATCACAACGAATAAAATTCAACAATACAACAATCACCACATAACAAATCAGAATAATATACAATGATTCAACTGATCGAACAGAATTAAAATGAATTATTTAATCATTTAAATTCAGAATCTCACAGTCGTTGACGATTTTTGGCCAAAATTCAAACTGTTCAGAATCAACTCCAGTCCGTCTAGATGCGTAGATCTCAGTCACACGATTACAACGTCGCTGAAATCATCGAATTTCGAATTGAAATGAGTTAGATATGGTTAATCGAATTGCAGGGTTCGTCGATCGGAAGGGGGACGTCGGAGCAGGTCGGACGGTGCACGCGGGAGGGGAGTTTGGTTGAGCTCGGTGGTGGCTAGGGGGGCCCACGGCGGCGTTTTGCGGCGGTCTTGGGGGTCCCTGATCGAGCAATGTACACCACTACACGCGATCCAACTGTACAGATCTAAAGAGGGTTCGAATCTCTCTGATTTCCCCTTAGGTTTGCTTGAAATTATAGAAAGGATTAAAAGATAATGAGGAGTGAAGTTTTGAAGATCTCAGCCATGAATTTCAATGAATGGCGGCGGCAGAAGATAATGAATAGTAAATTAGGGTTTCTCCTCCTATTATTTATAATATTAAAATGTATTTTTACAAAAAAAAACATATCTTCCAAACCGGTTCAAATTCAGTCCAACAGAAAGTGACCCTAGCCAATAGCCCATATTCCAGACCCAATGGGACAGGTCCCGTCAGCCCAAACGGTTGTCTGTGGCCTGTATTATTTAATTTAATATTTAATCCCTTTATTAATTTAATTCATCTGCATAAATAAATTCACCGAGGCCACAAACGGACTCAGAAAAATCCAGAAAAAATATATTTGTCTATGTTATGACGATACGGTCCTAACGAAATTAATTTCATCAAATTTGGACACTGTTTGAAAAATGGCTATTTTTCAGTCGCTTAAATGTGACTGTAATCGACCAAACACATTTTCCTTCGCCATGCGCACATATTAATTCGAAAAATTATAAAAATTGAAACCTAGCAATAATATGACATTCCGGTTCCAATGAAAGTGGTTTCGTCGAAAACAGAGATCGTTTTAAAATTGACTATTTTCACTGGCTTTAATATAATTTAAAGTGGAATTTTGATTTTCTGCCACATTTTTCCACCAAATAATTTAAAATAAAATTTTAAATTGGTTCGGATTTTCCAGGACATTACATATCATTAATACGAAGCTAGAAAATATTTTTCTGGAATTTTTCAAGTCTATATGTGACCCCGGTAATTTGAAATGTACGTTTAAAATTCAGTATAATGATTTAAAGGTTAATTCAACGGAAGCTGATCGTAACGATCGAATTGGCCTTCGTGACATATCCCATTGTGTTCGTAATGGGGGTAATTAGCTATAGACGATAATCGTTGGACTTGATTTCGAGTTAGTGTGAAAAGTAAACTTAAATGAATAATAAAATAATAAATAAAAATTATAAACCCCCCCTTACTCTTTCTTTCTCTCCTTCTCCCTTTATTCCTCCAGACCGAAGTAAAAAAAAGAGGAAAAGAGAGGAGAGACAGGGCCGGGGGTGGACCGCCGCCACCTCATCGTGGCCCCCCTAGGTGACGGGCCTCCACCGCACACCCCCGCCTTCCCCTTCTCTTCCACCTCCAGCCTCACCCCCCTCCTCCGCTTCCTTCTCCCCTTCTTCTTTTCTGACCGAAGCCCTAGCCCCTCCTCGAAACACGCGACATCCCTCAGCCTAAACCCCACCGCGAATCACCACCCAACAAAGACCGCCGCCCCCCATCGATGCCTCCAGTATGCGCCCGCCTCCCTCCTTCTCCCCTGACGCTCCGACCTCCACGGAGCTCGCCGGTTACTTACAGCCCTGCGCATCTCCTCTTCGAATAACGGTGAGTTTTCTTTTTTTAAATCTGATTTTGTTTAAATGTAAAACCTTATTTAAATCATTTTTAAATTGAATTTAGTGTTTATAAATTAGTTTTGTTTCCTAAATTCAGTTAATATTTAAAAAGGTATAATCTTAATATATAAAAAGGTATTATCTTTATATAGTCAAGAAGTAGTAAGAAAGATTTAATTTTTATACATGTATAACATATATAAAAATACGATTTTTATTAGATGTGAAGGTTAAAAATATAATTTTTATTATATAGAAAGGTTAAAAATATAATTTTTATATCATAGAAAGATTAAAGATATAATTTATATATAAGGAAGATAATAAAAATATGATTTTTATATAATAGAGAATATAAAAATATTATCTTTATATATGTAGCGAAATAAATATCTGATTTTTATTATATATATAATGAGGTAAAAATATGATTTTTATAGTGATGATATAAAAATCCGATCTTTATATAAGAAGAAGAAAATAAAAATAAGCGGTGTAAATATATATGAAATAAAAATATGATTTTTATTTATTGAAATGAAGTAATAAAAAAATATAATTTTTATTTGAACAGCGTGAAAAGACTGGATTGGAATTTCAAACCGATTAAGATGATTCAACAATTCAAAAGCAAAGCATGGTGGAGTGGATCCCTCTGTGAGAACTTCTCACTTTAAATCTTCTTTTCTAGTTAAAATATATACTAGGATGAAGACGGTGCTTAGTAGCACCCGACACCCGTCATCCACAGACCGTGGATGGCTTGTATGTTTGATTGTTTGTTGTGATGAAATTGATTGTGTGACGTGAAATAAAATATTTATGTAGTTAAAAATATTTTATTGTTAAAAATATTGTTTTTAACGTGTGTGTGAATAAAAATATGTGTTTGTTGATTTGAAACCCCACACGAGTGTTGGGTTGATATTTGAAGTCCACTCATCCCGATTGATTAGTTGTATGTCGATTGATTGATTGACAGGTTGTTATAAGCGTTAGATATCTATTTTTGATGGTTATACAGTATGGTGCACTTTGGATGATGATTGATTATTTATTGTTGTGATTATATACATGTGCTGTATGGAATCCATATAATTAACATTATATGGTAATTGATTGGGCCTCATTCCAATTGGGAAAATAAAGAATAGAATGAAGTATATATTCATGTGTTGAATAGAATAAATAATCTTGTGTTGAAAATTATCATGTGTTGAAAGAAATATTTTAACAATAAAATTTACATCTTTATCATATTTAAAGTTAGAAACTAACTGGAAAATAGATAAGATGAGTGGTTTCCAGGGTATTGATCTGATATTGGTTTCAGCCTTCGGCGTTAATCCTTATGGAATCATTCTCTTACTACTTTACAGTTGGAGTCTGATTTAAAAATCAAACGATAGATACCATAATTTTATAAAATATTTTAAATAACAAAAATAGTCATGGGTTGACAGTGCTCATGTGTTGGGAATATTCATGTGTTGAAAGAAATATATATATTCATGTGTTGAATAGAATAAATATTCATTTGTTGAATAGAATAACGAATTTATTGAAATATATAAAGCCGTGTTGATTAGAGATGCGCCATTTTGACTTGAGCGATATTTATATCGATTATATTCGTTTTTTTAAAATAATTATAGAAAATTAAGTGATTTCAAATATAATGTTTTGAAAACATTATCAATTGTATATCGATGATGTGGAATATTCAATTTCGATTCGAAGTTGAATATGAAGTTGAAATCGTTTCGAAAATGAATTTAAAATGATTTATAAAATACGTTTTAAAAGAAAATCGACGAAATATATATAATATATATATATTATATATAATGGCCTGAATAGAACGCGCCGCGCCGCGGCAATTCATGAATTTCGACCATTGACTTCAAATGGACATTACGGGAGATCCGACCGTCGGATTCTCCTGAAACCGGAACCGTTGGGTTCGTATGGAAAACAGCTTTCTAACGAATATTTGAAATTAGAAATCTAACGGTTGGATTTGAAATTATGTCCAAATCAAATTTGGAAAAGGTCGCTGTAAGTGCAGTTCGATGGCCATTGGTGGAAATCGACTGTACGGGCTTTGATAAAATTATTAAAAATATCTATAATTTGTGTAAAAACATAAGAAATGGTTTGTGAAGAACTGGGATGAAAAATTCCACATTTGAAAAGATAAAAATAGATTTTTATCGAAATGAACTAGTTTTGAACTAGAATTAAAATCAATTTATTTTTGAAATAAATAAATTGAATTTGAAGTGTATTAAAAAATAATCAGAATTTCCAATAATTGAAGTGGAAATGGATTTGAATCGAAATTATCTTGGGAATATTTCGATGTTGGATTTCGTGACTATGCAGATATTGTTATGGGAATTTGAAAGATATATTTTATATCCTTATTTCCAATATGATATTTGTTGGTTTCAGAATTTGATATTGAATATAAGCCGGTATATTTTCTATTCAGAGCCTTGTATTTAATATCAAATGTGATTTGGGTTTGTTGTGAATGGTGTCTTCATTAACATTGTTCTTAAGCCCAACAGAGAAAAAGATTAAATCTTTCTATTTAGATTTTATGGAGTGTATCAATTAAATACTATTTAATTGGAATTGAATTTGAATTGGTTTTTGGGTTTATCGTGAGCGGTGTTTTGAAAAACACCTATTCTTTAACCCGATTAACAATAGAGTGTGATTTTGGGTTTATCGTGAATCGTGTTTTAGATGACATTAGTTCTTTAACCCAGTTAAAGTTAGGATATTGATTTTTGAAAAGATTAAAACTAAGTGGAGTTTTAATGAATCTTTAATTAGATTGAAATGTGAATTGATAATTTAAATTATCAAATCTGAAAAGTGATCGAGAATGGAGTATCACCAGTTTTGCTCCAAAGTGATAGTTAAATCTTTAATTAGATTTGAACGTGAAACGGTAATTAAATTTACCGATAGCACAGTGGTGTTAGATATGAAGTATGACCAGTTTTACTTATGAATAGGTTGGGATTGGGAAATAAAATAAATATTTACTTCGGTGTGGTTCGCTAATCCCGACTAGTTTGGAAAACCATAATATGGTTTGAAATGATATCCAAAGCAAGATTAAAGAATAAATTTAGAAGAATTTATCTTTGATAAAATTAATGGGAACCTTTCCCTATGAATGTGAAAATTTGAATAAAAGAATATTATGAATTGGAATGAGGTGTAGGTTGTGTTGGTGTAACACGTGTTTATTATATACCTGGGTTATTCAGAAAGGCCGGGTTTATACCCATTCTGAATAACCGATTCGACGATATGTCGAAGATGAAGACGGTGGTCGAAGACCTGAAGTCTTCACATCGTTTGGGTGATTACTGATGATCTTGATTGGGCTGTACATCCAAGATGAGGGAATCAATTGGTGATCGTCCAAACGTACTTGGAGATCGACGGATGTGACGAGAAGGAATTTCGCTCGGTCCGAACCAGTCGCTAAACCAATCCAGGCCGCTCGAAACGCCCTATCGTTTGAGAACACGACAAAACAGAACGCATACAAAAGAACATTTCATTTTATATTACAACAATGCATCAGATTACAAGAATATACAGAGTATAAATGAATATTACACAGAAATATCAGAGATTTAAATTACATTTAAACACATAGCAGCGGAAAATAATACAATACACAACTAGAATGAGATATACGGATACAAAGCTTTCCGGATATCGTTCCAGCTGTAAACCAGGATCCTGTGAATATGAATCTGCAAAATCGAAACTACTAGCTGCCCGTGTCAAAATAAGGGCACCCAGAGTTTAGGTTAAAACAATAAACTCCAGGTCAGTCATGTGACTGGTGTGAGAACTAAAACAGTTAATCTTTATTTTAAATCATTAGGTAAATCAAGGGACCACGCCGTATAACACGGAACGGGTTTCCTCCCAAGAATACCAGTGCATAAAACAACTAGCGCAATGCTAAATAACGAAAAATGAAGCTGTTATAAGACCCAGGTCCCATCACACAATGCAACGCAGCCGAGGATAGGGTTTTCCCTTATAACAGCCAAAGAATGCTTGATACGGTTAAAACAAATCGTTTGATACTATTATGAGTGCATAGTGTATAAAACAACTTCAAATCATAAGTATCAATCATAGGCGGCATGAATGCCCCATCCCACTATGTCGCCATACTAGGTTCTACAATTAAAACCGCAAATGTCACGTATTTGGAAGTTGGATTTCCATCTATGAACCGAGGCAAAAGATAGTCCTCAACCGATTCGAGACTGCCTAGTCCGAGCCTCAGGAACAGCCGCAACTGGCCCATGGATCGTCAGGGCCGGTCCACCGATGTGGATTATTATGCCTGAACACTACGTCTCCCCACCCTATGGGGTGTAAGTCTGGTCCGTCTGCCGGCCAGAATGCATCGGCCAAAACAGATATAACCGAGGCGCCTCGCAACAGCAACAACCACATAAGTCAAACTCGTCAGGGCGTGTAAAACCACTGATGCCACTTCTAACTAGGAAGAAACGCATGCCCTCCCTGAGGTCCGTCTCCCGTTTTTGATTCATACCGAGTGTGAAGCTCGCGAATTCACGTTACACAAAGCTGTGCCATACAGGCTGTGCTTTGATCATCACCACAAGACTTTGCTTTTCAACAGAAGCCCTGATCACTTGCCACTTAGGCATGCCACACAGGCAATTCACTCCATGCGATTGATATCCATCAATATATAACCCCTGAGCTCGTACGTCTCAGAGAAGGGCGTTAAGCAAGAGAATAAATTCTCTGCCGCCAAACAGATATATATTTAATAGAGATCAATCACACAGACTAAAATCCAATGTCAGACACACAGTCCATTTACAAGTCCGCTCTGGGTCTGAACGGAACCGGAGGCACCTAGTACCCCGCACATCCATCGATCTCCAAGTACGTCTGGACGATCACCAACTGTTTCCATCTTCTTGGGTGTACAGCCCAATCAAGATCATCAGTTATCACCCAAACGACGTGAAGACTTCCGGTCTTCGACCACCGTCTTCATCTTCGACACCACGTCGAATCAGTTATTCAGAATGGGATAAACCCGGTCTTTCTGAATAACTCGTGTATATATTATAAAAGTGTTACACAAACACAACATACGCCTCATTCCAATTCAGTTCTTTTTATTCAAATATTCCTATACTTTGGGAAAAGTTCCCATTAATTTTATCCAAGATAAATTCTTTAAATTTATTCTTTAATCTCCTTTGAATACCAATTCAAACTAGTCGGGATTAGCGAACCACACCGAAGTAATCATTTATTTTATTTTCCCAATCCCAACCTATTCATCCCATGAAGTAAAACTGGTAGTACTTCATATCTAGCACCACAGTGTTATCGGTAATTCAATTACCATTTCACGTTCAAATCTAATTAAAGATTTAACTATCGCTTGGAGTAAAACTGGTGATACTCCATTTTCGATCTTTTCAATCTAATTAAAGATTCATTAAAACTCCACTTAGTTTTAATCTTTAACTGGGTTAAAGAATCCGTGTCATTTAAAACACGGTTCACGATAAACCCAAAGTCACATTCATTAATTATAGGGTTAAAGAACGAGTGTTATTTAAAACACTGTTCACGATAAACCCAAAAATCAATACCAATTCAATTCCAATTAAATATCGTTTAATTGGTACACTTCGTTAAATCTAAACAAAAAGATTTAATCTTTTCTCAACTGGGTCCAAGAGCAGTGTTAGTGAAAACACCACTCACGACAAACCCAAATCACATTTGATATTAAACACAAGGCTCTGAATAGAAAATATACCGGCTTATATTCAATATCAAATTCTACGACTAACAAATATCGTATTGGAAATAACGATATATATATATATATATATATATATATATCTTTCAAATTCCCGTAACAATATCTGTATCATCACGAAATCCAACATCGAAATATTCCGAAGACAATTTCGATTCAAATCCATTCCAGTGCAATCATTGGAAATTCTGGTTATTTTCAAAACCATTTCAAATTCAATTTATTTACTTAAAAATAAATAGAATTATCATTCTAGTTCAAAACTAGCTCATTTCGATACAAATCTATTTTTATCTTTTCAAACATGCAGTTTTTCATCCCAAATCTTCACAAATCATTTCTTATGATTTTACACAAATTATTACTATTTTTAATAATTTTATCAAGGCCCGTACAGTCGATTTCCATCAATGGCCATCGAACTGCACTTACAGCGACCTTTTTCAAATTTGATTTGGACATAATTCCAAATCCAACCGTTAGATTTCAAATTTCTAACATTCGCTAGAAAGCTCTTTTCGATACGAACCCAACGGTTCCGGTTTTAGGAGAATCCGACGGTCGGATCTCCCGTAACGTCCATTTGAAATCAATGGTCGAAATTCGCGAACTGCCGCGGCGCGGCGCGTTCTATTCAGGCCATTATATTATATATATAATATATACTTCGTCGATTTCTATTTAAAACGAATTATATAAATAGTTTTAAAATTCGTTTCAAAATCTATTTCAACTTCCATCTCAATTCAAAGCAAAATTGAATTCTTCTCTATAAATTCGTTTTAAAATTCATTTCTATTCAATTCAAATTTCAATTCAATTTGGATTCATTTCAATTTGCTTTCAATTCAATTTGAATTCGTTTTCAATTCAATTCAATTCGAAATCGTTTTCAATTCAATTCACTTTGAATTCGTTTTCAATTCAATTCATTTCGAAATCGTTTTCAATTCAATTCACTTTGAATTCGTTTTCAATTCAATTCACTTTGAATTCGTTTTCAATTCAATTCACTTTGAATTCGTTTTCAATTCAATTCACTTTGAATTCGTTTTCAATTCAATTTACTTCGAAATCGTTTTCAATTCAATTCACTTTGAATTCGATTAAAATCGATATAAATATCGTTCACGTCAAAATGGCGTCAATCTAATCAACACGGCTTCATAAATTTCTATTTTCAAATATTCTATTTCAAATATTTCTATTTCAAATATTTCTATTTCTAAACTGGAATGAGGCCCAATCAATTACCATATAAAATTAATTATATGGATTTTCATACAACACCTGTATATAATAGCATTGAAAAATAATCAACCATCAACCAAAGTGCACTACACTGTATAAGCATCAAATAAAGATATCTAACGCTTATAACAGCATGTCAATCAATCGATCGACATATTTAATCAATCAGGATGAGTGAACTTCAAATTTCATCCTAACACCCGTGTGGGGTTTCAAACAATCAAACACATATTTTATTTGTGCTGTTGGGCGATGTGTAAAATTTATCGTCCCAATCAATATCAGTCAAATCAGTGTACATAAACAAACCGTCGGTTTTGTAAATGAATATTTTATTTTATTCACATTCACGTTAAAAACTATATTTTTAACGATAAAATATTTATTCCAACACATGAATTTTCTTTTTAGATCATTTATTCAATAAATGACATTTTTATTTTTCTAACATATTTTAGAAAATTTCGACGGCATAACGGCACGATACTAGAAACGGGACGAGGCCTAGCCTTATCCCCGGTCTAGAGAAGGCCCACGCCATTCACACATCAATCATATCAATTTATTTCACCAAACAATTCAATTTCAAATCAAATCATCCAACTAATCTACGCAACCAAACAAACAAGTCCATGGTCTGTGGACGATTGTGTCGGGTGCTACTAAGCATCGTCTGCATCCTAGTATATATATATATATAACTAGAAAATTAAATTGAAAGGTGAGAAGTTCTCACCGATAGCTATCCAAACATCTTGACTCTTCTTTGATAGAAATCATCATCGTCATCGCATCTTCGTTGCTGCAGCCACTACATATGTAAAAATCGAATTTTTACTTCGTTATTCAATATATAAAAATCGAATTTTTACTACGATGTTCAATATATAAAAGTCACATTTTTATTTCGAAGTTCAATATATAAAAATCATATTTTTATTTCGAAGTTCAATATATAAAAAAAAAATCCTATTTTTCTATCGAAGTTCAATATATAAAAAATCCTATTTTTCTATCGAAGTTCAATATATAAAAATCCTATTTTTCTATCGAAGTTCAATATATAAAAAATCCTATTTTTCTATCGAAGTTCAATATATAAAAAATCCTATTTTATCTATTTTATTTTAAAAACAATGTGATATATATTTTCACAAAATTATGCTAATTTTATTTCAAAAATTTTGCTAATTTTATTTCAAAAACTTTGCGGTATATTTTCAAAACAACATTCTAAGTCATATTTTCAAAATCAAATCCTAGTTCTTACTTTTCAATGTTAAAAATTCTTTCTTTTGAATGTTAAAAATTCTTAAGTAAATTCATTGTCAAAACAAAATAAAACTGAAAAATAAATAAGCTGTTAACATAGAATAAAACTGAATTGAAAATAACATGAGCTCACTGTTTTCTTTCTAGTTTTCACGCTCCTGCATGCGTTGAAAAAGGTTCGACCTTGAACCACCGTCTTCGCAAATTCCAAGGACCGGAGCATGGTCGGAGTCCCCCACCTAACTCGGCTCTGCGCTGGCTTCTTGCTCCGTCGAAGGCGGCCAATTCGAAGTCTGGTGCTCCTATAGCGTGGCCCGCTCTATTGGGTGATGGAGGTCATCGCAGTTCGAGCAGAGGATTTGGAAGGAGGAGAGAGGAAGGAAGGGGGAGGCGCTCGAGGTAAGGGGGCGGACGGAGGCATCGGGGGGGGGGGGGGGACGGAGCGGTGGGAGGGCGTCCATCTCCATCGAGATCCGAAGATCCGGATTTTTTTTTTCCTTTGTTCGATTGAAAATATGAAAGGGGGGGGGGCCAGAACGGTTAAAAAAGGGGGAAAGGGTTTTTTTATTATTTTTTTATTTTTTTATTTTTAAAAGTTGACTTTTATATATGCCATCTAAACGAGGCCCACCACCTGTCGTCCATAGCGTTTAACCCCCATTCCGAACACAATGGGATATGCATCGCAAGCTGATTCGATCACTTTGATCAGTTTCCGTTGAATTTACTTTTAAATCACTATATTGAATTTTAAACGTACATTTCAAATTACCGGGGCCGCATACGAACTTTAAAAATTCCAGAAAAATATTTTCTAGCTTCGTATTGACGATACGGTCCTAACAAAACTAGTTTCGTTGAATTCTGAGACCGTTGGAAAAATGGCCATTTTCCAGTCGATTAAAATCAACTAAAACTGGTCAAACGCGTTTTCCTTTGCTACGCTCACATATTGATTCGAAAAATTATGAAATTTGAGACCTAGCAATAACTTTACATCACGGACCCAACAAAACTGGTTTCGTCGAAATCCGAGGTCATTTGCAAAATGTCCATTTTTAAGGGCCTGAATTCCATAGCGACTATTCAGAATTTTCATCTGGACATATCTTTTGATTCCCGATATGAAATCTTGATTATTCGGATTCGTTGGAAAGATATTCACTATTAGATTCCATTATTTTTGGTTTCACTAAAATCCGGATTGTTTTGCACCCGGTACATTCAATTGAAGTTTGAAATCGAATTATCGAACTACCGCGCCATTTTCAATTCTATTTATAATTATATATAAATATTTATATTCTAACGACGACGCGTATAAATATATACGTTCGAATTATATTCAAAATAAATTTCTCGTCGTTATTATTTAAAATAATTCATTTTAAATAATCAAAATTCGCTAAAATTGCCAAAATAAAAATTTTAAACTGGCCCAGATTTTCGGGTTGTTACATTCTCCCCCACTTAAAACTTTTCGTCCCCGAAAAGGAACAAAGTCGAAAGTTGTTTAACAATTCAACTCAACTTCCATTGTTTCGATTACGGCTTAAGTTCTTCAACTTTTCAGTTTCTAAGAACTTTTCAAAGATTTCAAAAATTTGGCTAACACCCTAAATTTTCGAAAAAATTCGCCATAACCTCCCCTGCACCGGGAGCATCGGGGAATTTCAAATAGCTTCCCCGGTCCTTCAGATCTCAAAAAGAAAAAGAAAAAGCCAAACGGCTAGCCAATAGGCTCACAAAATCATCATCACCCAAACAAAACAGGAAATTATGTAGTAAACATGTACCTATTTGTCGGGCAAACAAATTTTATTCTCTGCTCTAGCCTCCTTGCTATGACCTGTTCAATAAAAGTATATGCATATGCAAGCAATTGCGACAAATTTCAATACAATTCAATATGTGATTCAATTAGGCATAATGGTTCAAAATTCAATTAGGCAACAATAATCAAACAACACAATCATCAATCAATTAGTGAATTAGAGTTTCAAATTCATAATTTTGATACATATACAAAAATCATGTTTTTGATGCCAATTCACAACAATGTATTCTAGCTATATATAAGTTTTGGTTCTCACACCAGCCTAATGGAAATATATAGAAAATCACACCTTCGAAACACGAACATAAATACTGATGATGTCATGACAATCATCAGTACCATCTCCGGGCGACTAGAATGTGATTCCATATCTATCCAGTATATTAAAACTTTGAATATACGTTTGCAAGGCGTATATGCAAATTCTTTATATACTGAATTGTCCAAAATCAATATAAACAAATAATCAAATACGAATAGTTGATTTAAATTTTCAAAACAAAAATGTTTTCATTTGAAAAATATACTCTTCACACCCGTTCTAGGATACTACTGATCCTATCTCTAACGAGTCATTCCCATTGGATATTACTAACCCAATATCTGATGAATTCTTTCATATGGTTCTAATGTGTCTTGTTCTCTAGCTTTGTAAACCAAAGCTCTGATACCAACTGTGACGAGAAGGAATTTCGCTCGGTCCGAACCAGTCGCTAAACCGATCCAGGCCGCTCGAAACGCCCTATCGTTTGAGAACACGACAAAACAGAATGCATACAAAAGAACATTTCATTTTATATTACAACAATGCATCAGATTACAAGAATATACAGAGTATAAATGAATATTACACAGAAATATCAGAGATTTAAATTACATTTAAACACATAGCAGCGGAAAATAATACAATACACAACTAGAATGAGATATACGGATACAAAGCTTTCTGGATATCGTTCCAGCTGTAAACCAGGATCCTGTGAATATGAATCTGCAAAACCGAAACTACTAGCTGCCCATGTCAAAATAAGGGCACCCAGAGTTTAGGTTAAAACAATAAACTCCAAGTCAGTCATGTGACTGGTGTGAGAACTAAAACAGTTAATCTTTATTTTAAATCATTAGGTAAATCAAGGGACCACGCCATATAACACGGAACGGGTTTCCTCCCAAGAATACCAGTGCATAAAACAACTAGCGCAATGCTAAATAACGAAAAATGAAGCTGTTATAAGACCCAGGTCCCATCACACAATGCAACGCAGCCGAGGATAGGGTTTTCCCTTACAACAGCCAAAGAATGCTTGATACGGTTAAAACAAATCGTTTGATACTATTATGAGTGCATAGTGTATAAAACAACTTCAAATCATAAGTATCAATCATAGGCGGCATGAATGCCCCATCCCACTATGTCGCCATACTAGGTTCTACAATTAAAACCGCAAATGTCACGTATTTGGAAGTTGGATTTCCATCTATGAACTGAGGCAAAAGATAGTCCTCAACCGATTCGAGACTGCCTAGTCCAAGCCTCAGGAACAGCCGCAACTGCCCCATGGATCGTCAGGGCCGGTCCACCGATGTGGATTATTATGCTTGAACACTACGTCTCCCCACCCTATGGGGTGTAAGTCTGGTCCGTCTGCCGGCCAGAATGCATCGGCCAAAACCGATATAACCGAGGCGCCTCGCAACAGCAACAACCACATAAGTCAAACTCGTCAGGGCGTGTAAAAACACTGACGCCACTTCTAACTAGGAAGAAACGCATGCCCTCCCTGAGGTCCGTCTCCCGTTTTTGATTCATACCGAGTGTGAAGCTCGCGAATTCACGTTACACAAAGCTGTGCCACACAGGCTGTGCTTTGATCATCACCACAAGACTTTGCTTTTCAACAGAAGCCTTGATCACTTGCCACTTAGCCATGCCACACAGGCAATTCACTCCATGCGATTGATATCCATTAATATATAACCCCTGAGCTCATACGTCTCAGAGAAGGGCGTTAAGCAAGAGAATAAATTCTCTGCCGCCAAACAGATATATATTTAATAGAGATCAATCACACAGACTAAAATCCAATGTCAGACACACAGTCCATTTACAAGTCCGCTCTGGGTCTGAACGGAACCGGAGGCACCTAGTACCCCGCACATCCATCGATCTCCAAGTACGTCTGGACGATCACCAACTGTTTCCATCTTCTTGGGTGTACAGCCCAATCAAGATCATCAGTTATCACCCAAACGACGTGAAGACTTCCGGTCTTCGACCACCGTCTTCATCTTCGACACCACGTCGAATCAGTTATTCAGAATGGGATAAACCCGGTCTTTCTGAATAACTCGCGTATATATTATAAAAGTGTTACACAAACACAACATACGCCTCATTCCAATTCAGAATATTCTTTTTATTCAAATATTCCTATACTTTGGGAAAAGTTCCCATTAATTTTATCCAAGATAAATTCTTTAAATTTATTCTTTAATCTCCTTTGAATATCAATTCAAACTAGTCGGGATTAGCGAACCACACCGAAGTAATCATTTATTTTATTTTCCCAATCCCAACCTATTCATCCCATGAAGTAAAACTGGTAGTACTTCATATCTAACACCACAGTGTTATCGGTAATTCAATTACCATTTCACGTTCAAATCTAATTAAAGATTTAACTATCGCTTGGAGTAAAACTGGTGATACTCCATTTTCGATCTTTTCAATCTAATTAAAGATTCATTAAAACTCCACTTAGTTTTAATCTTTAACTGGGTTAAAGAATCCGTGTCATTTAAAACACGGTTCACGATAAACCCAAAGTCACATTCATTAATTATCGGGTTAAAGAACGAGTGTTATTTAAAACACTGTTCACGATAAACCCAAAAATCAATACCAATTCAATTCCAATTAAATATCGTTTAATTGGTACACTTCGTTAAATCTAAACAAAAAGATTTAATCTTTTCTCAACTGGGTCCAAGAGCAGTGTTAGTGAAAACACCATTCACGACAAACCCAAATCACATTTGATATTAAACACAAGGCTCTGAATAGAAAATATACCGGCTTATATTCAATATCAAATTCTACGACTAACAAATATCGTATTGGAAATAACGATATATATATATATATATATATATCTTTCAAATTCCCGTAACAATATCTGTATCATCACGAAATCCAACATCGAAATATTCCGAAGACAATTTCGGTTCAAATCCATTCCAATGCAATCATTGGAAATTCTGGTTATTTTCAAAACCATTTCAAATTCAATTTATTTACTTAAAAATAAATAGAATTATCATTCTAGTTCAAAACTAGCTCATTTCGATAAAAATCTATTTTTATCTTTTCAAACATGCAGTTTTTCATCCCAAATCTTCACAAATCATTTCTTATGATTTTACACAAATTATTACTATTTTTAATAATTTTATCAAGGCCCGTACAGTCGATTTCCATCAATGGCCATCGAACTGCACTTACAGCGACCTTTTTCAAATTTGATTTGGACATAATTCCAAATCCAACCGTTAGATTTCAAATTTCTAACATTCGCTAGAAAGCTCTTTTCGATACAAACCCAACGGTTCCGGTTTTAGGAGAATCCGACGGTCTGATCTCCCGTAACGTCCATTTGAAATCAATGGTCGAAATTCGTGAACTGCCGTGGCGCGGCACGTTCTATTCAGGCCATTATATTATATATATAATATATATAATATATACTTCGTCGATTTCTATTTAAAACGAATTATATAAATAGTTTTAAAATTCGTTTCAAAATCTATTTCAACTTCCATCTCAATTCAAAGCAAAATTGAATTCTTCTCTATAAATTCGTTTTAAAATTCATTTCTATTTAATTCAAATTTCAATTCAATTTGGATTCATTTCAATTTGCTTTCAATTCAATTTGAATTCGTTTTCAATTCAATTCAATTCGAAATCGTTTTCAATTCAATTCACTTTGAATTCGTTTTCAATTCAATTCATTTCGAAATCGTTTTCAATTCAATTCACTTTGAATTCGTTTTCAATTCAATTCACTTTGAATTCGTTTTCAATTCAATTCACTTTGAATTCGTTTTCAATTCAATTCACTTTGAATTCGTTTTCAATTCAATTTACTTCGAAATCGTTTTCAATTCAATTCACTTTGAATTCGATTAAAATCGATATAAATATCGTTCACGTCAAAATGGCGTCAATCTAATCAACACGGCTTCATAAATTTCTATTTTCAAATATTCTATTTCAAATATTTCTATTTCAAATATTTCTATTTCTAAACTGGAATGAGGCCCAATCAATTACCATATAAAATTAATTATATGGATTTTCATACAACACCTGTATATAATAGCATTGAAAAATAATCAACCATCAACCAAAGTGCACTACACTGTATAAGCATCAAATAAAGATATCTAACGCTTATAACAGCATGTCAATCAATCGATCGACATATTTAATCAATCAGGATGAGTGAACTTCAAATTTCATCCTAACACCCGTGTGGGGTTTCAAACAATCAAACACATATTTTATTTGTGTTGTTGGGCGATGTGTAAAATTTATCGTCCCAATCAATATCAGTCAAATCAGTGTACATAAACAAACCGTCTGGTTTGTAAATGAATATTTTATTTTATTCACATTCACGTTAAAAACTATATTTTTAACGATAAAATATTTATTCCAACACATGAATTTTCTTTTCAGTTCATTTATTCAATAAATGACATTTTTATTTTTCCAACATATTTTAGAAAATTTCGGCGGCATAACGGCACGATACTAGAAACGGGACGAGGCCTAGCCTTATCCCCGGTCTAGTGAAGGCCCACGCCATTCACACATCAATCATATCAATTTATTTCACCAAACAATTCAATTTCAAATCAAATCATCCAACTAATCTACGCAACCAAACAAACAAGTCCATGGTCTGTGGACGATTGTGTCGGGTGCTACTAAGCACCGTCTGCATCCTAGTATATATATATATATATATATAACTAGAAAATTAAATTGAAAGGTGAGAAGTTCTCACCGATAGCTATCCAAACATCTTGACTCTTCTTTGATAGAAATCATCATCGTCATCGCATCTTCGTTGCTGCAGCCACTACATATGTAAAAATCGAATTTTTACTTCGTTATTCAATATATAAAAATCGAATTTTTACTACGATGTTCAATATATAAAAGTCACATTTTTATTTCGAAGTTCAATATATAAAAATCATATTTTTATTTCGAAGTTCAATATATAAAAAAAAATCCTATTTTTCTATCGAAGTTCAATATATAAAAAATCCTATTTTTCTATCGAAGTTCAATATATAAAAATCCTATTTTTCTATCGAAGTTCAATATATAAAAAATCCTATTTTTCTATCGAAGTTCAATATATAAAAAATCCTATTTTATCTATTTTATTTTAAAAACAATGTGATATATATTTTCACAAAATTATGCTAATTTTATTTCAAAAACTTTGCTAATTTTATTTCAAAAACTTTGCGGTATATTTTCAAAACAACATTCTAAGTCATATTTTCAAAATCAAATCCTAGTTCTTACTTTTCAATGTTAAAAATTCTTTCTTTTGAATGTTAAAAATTCTTAAGTAAATTCATTGTCAAAACAAAATAAAACTGAAAAATAAATAAGCTGTTAACATAGAATAAAACTGAATTGAAAATAACATGAGCTCACTGTTTTCTTTCTGGTTTTCACGCTCCTGCATGCGTTGAACAAGGTTCGACCTTGAACCGCCGTCTTCGCGAATTCCGGGGACTGGAGCATGGTCGGAGTCCCCCACCTAACTCGGCTCTGCGCTGGCTTCTTGCTCCGTCGAAGGCGGCCAATTCGAAGTCTGGTGCTCCTATAGCGTGGCCCGCTCTATTGGGTGATGGAGGTCATCGCAGTTCGAGCAGAGGATTTGGAAGGAGGAGAGAGGAAGGAAGGGGGAGGCGCTCGAGGTAAGGGGGCGGACGGAGGCATCGGGGGGGAACGGAGCGGTGGGAGGGCGTCCATCGCCATCGAGATCCGAAGATCCGGATTTTTTTTTCCTTTGTTCGATTGAAAATATGAAGGGGGGGGCCAGAACGGTTAAAAAAGGGGGAAAGGGTTTTTTTTTTATTTTTTTATTTTTTTATTTTTAAAAGTTGACTTTTACATATGCCATCTAAACGAGGCCCACCACCTGTCGTCCATAGCGTTTAACCCCCATTCCGAACACAATGGGATATGCATCGCAAGCTGATTCGATCACTTTGATCAGTTTCCGTTGAATTTACTTTTAAATCACTATATTGAATTTTAAACGTACATTTCAAATTACCGGGGCCGCATACGAACTTTAAAAATTCCAGAAAAATATTTTCTAGCTTCGTATTGACGATACGGTCCTAACAAAACTAGTTTCGTTGAATTCTGAGACCGTTGGAAAAATGGCCATTTTCCAGTCGATTAAAATCAACTGAAACTGGTCAAACGCGTTTTCCTTTGCTACGCTCACATATTGATTCGAAAAATTATGAAATTTGAGACCTAGTAATAACTTTACATCACGGACCCAACAAAACTGGTTTCGTCGAAATCCGAGGTCATTTGCAAAATGTCCATTTTTAAGGTCCTGAATTCCATAGCGACTATTCAGAATTTTCAACTGGACATATCTTTTGATTCCTGATATGAAATCTTGATTATTCGGATTCGTTGGAAAGATATTCACTATTAGATTCCATTATTTTTGGTTTCACTAAAATCCGGATTGTTTTGCACCCGGTACATTCAATTGAAGTTTGAAATCGAATTATCGAACTACCGCGCCATTTTCAATTCTATTTATAATTATATATAAATATTTATATTCTAACGACGACGCGTATAAATATATACGTTCGAATTATATTCAAAATAAATTTCTCGTCGTTATTATTTAAAATAATTCATTTTAAATAATCAAAATTCGCTAAAATTGCCAAAATAAAAATTTTAAACTGGCCCAGATTTTCGGGTTGTTACAATGGATATGCGAGGAAAGTGCCTCCGGTTTCGTTCAGACCCAGAACGAACTTGTAAATGGACTGTGTGTCTGACATTGGATTTTATTCTGTGTTGATTGATCTCTATTAAATATACATCTATTTGGCGGTGGAGAATTTATTCTCTTGCTTAACGCCCTTCTCTGAGACGTACGAGCTCAGAGGTTGTATATCGATGGACATCAATCGCATGGAGTGAATTGCTAGTGTGGCACGCGTAAGTGGCAATTGATCAAGGCTTCTGTTGAAAAGCAAACTCTTGCGGTTGATGATCAAAGCACGGCCTGTGGGGCGTAGCTTTGTGTATAGCGTGAATTCGCGAGCCTCACACCTCGGTATGAGTCAAAAACGGGATAGTGACTACAGGGAGAGCACGATGTTTCTTTCTAGCTATGGGTGGTGTCAGTGCTTAAACTTGCTGACATTTATATACTTTTCACCTTTGTGGTTGTTAGAATGCGAGGCGCCTCGGATATAAGTCTGTTAGGACCGGGAAACGTGTGTTCAGGAATAACTAATCCTCAAAAGTAAGAGAGGACCGACCCTGAAGATCCAAGGATTGTTGTGTGCGGTCCTAGGACATTTGCTAGAGTGTCTCGAACGGAGAGGAGCTTGCCCCTTGCCTTGACTCATGATGGAATCCAATTTCCAATACGTGATATTGCAGTTTTATTTGTAGAACCTAGTATGGCGACATGATATATGGTACCCATGCCGTCTATGATTGATATTTATGATTGAAATTGTTTTGACACTATACACTTATTATAGTATCCAAGGATTTGTTTTGAACGTACCAAGCATGTTTGGCTATTATAAGGGAAAACCCTATCCTCCGGCTTGCGTTGCATTGTGTGATGGGACCTGGGTATTATAATAGCTTCATTTTTCTAAAAAGCATTGCGCTGTTTATTGATATGCACTGGTATTCTGGGGAGGAAACCCGTCCCGTGTTATACGGCGTGGTCCCTTGATTTACCGAACTTTAAAATAAAGATTAATAACTGTTTTAGTTCTCACACCAGTCACATGACTGACCTGGAGTTTATTGTTTTAACCTAAACTCTGGGTGCCCCTATTTTTAACACGGGCAGCTAGTAGTTTTGGTTTTGCAGATTTATATTCACAGGATCCTAATTTACAGCTGGAACGATGCTCGAAAAGCTCTATATCCGTGTATTACTTCTAGTTGTGTTTTGTATTGTTTTTCCGCTGCTATGTAATTTATTGCAATCTCTGATATTTATCGAATGTATAATATTCATTTATACTCTGTATACTCTTGTATCTAATGGAATTGTTGTAATAAACAATGAAATGTTCTTCTGTTTGCATTCTGATTGGTCTTGTCCTCAACGCCATCCGGGCTTTCCTTACCGGGAAGTTCGGGTCGTGTCAGTTTGGTATCAGAGCTTTGGTTTACAGAGCTCGAGAACAAGACACATTGGAACCGAATGAAAGAATTCATCAGATATTGGATTAGTAATATCCAATAAGAATGACTCGTTAGAGATGGGATCAGTAGTATCCTAGAACGAGTGTGAAGAGTATGTTTTTAAAGTGAAAACAATTTTGTTTTGAAAATTTAAACTAGAGTAAACATATCTGATTATTAATTTGTATTGAATTTGGACAATCGAGTATATAAAGGTTTTGCATATACGCGTCATGAACGTATATTCGAAGTTTTAATATACTGGATAGATATAGAATCACACTCTAATTGCCCAGAGGTGATGTTGATAATGACCATGTCATCATCAATATTTATGTTCGTGTTTCGAAGGTGTGATATCTATATATTTCCACTAGACTGATGTAAGAACCAAAATTTACTTAGGATTATTTGTTGTGATTTGGCACCAAAAACATGATTTTCTGTATATGTATCAAAATTATGAATTTGAAACGTTAATCCACTAATTGATTGATGGTTGCATTGTTTGTTTATTTGTTTGATATTTTGAACCATTTAGCCTAATTGAATCAAATAGTGAATTGTATTGAAAATTGGTCGTGTTTTCTTGCATATACATGTACTTACATTGAACAGGTCATAGTAAGGAGGCTAGAGCAAAAGAATAAAATTGTTTGCCCGACAAATAGGTACATGTTTACCATAATTTACTGTTTTGTTCGGGTAATGATGATTTTATGAGCCGATTGGCTAGCCGCTTGGCTTTTTCTTTTTCTTTTGGATTGAAGAAGGCCATGGGAGGCTATATGAAATATAACGAAGTCCCCGGTACAGGGGAGGTTATGGCGAAATTTTTCGGAAATTTAGGGTGTTAGCCAAATTTTTGAAAAATTTGAAAAGTTCTTAGAAACTGAAAAGTTGAAGAACTTAAGCCGTAACGAAAATAATGAAAGTCAAGTTGATTTGTTAAACAACTTTCGGCTTCGTTCCTTTTTGGGGACGAAAAGTTTTAAGTGGGGGAGATTGTAACAACCCGGAAATGCGAGCCAGTTTAAAATTTTTATTTTGGCAATTTTAACGAAGTTTGAATTCAAAATGGATTATTTTAAATAATATCGACGAGAAATTTATTTTGAATAGAAATAGAAGAATATATTTATTCGAACCGTCGTTAGAATATAAATAATTTATTTTAATTATATAACGAGCTGAAATGGCGTGGTAGTTCGAAAATTCGATTTCAAAATTCAAATGAATGTACCGGGTGCAAAATAAACCGGATTTTAGCGAAACTAAAAATATTTGAATCTAATTGAGAATATCTTTCCAACAAATCAAAGAAATTGAAATTTCATAGCGGGAATCAAAAGTTAAGTCCAGTTGAAAATTCAGAATAGTCGCTATGGAATTCTGGCACTTAAAAATGGGAATTTTGCAAACGACCTCGGATTTCAACGAAACCACTTTTGTTGGATACGGGATGTCTAGTTATTGTTAGGTATCAAATTTCATAATTTTTTAATTCAATTTGTGAGCGTGGCAAAGGAAAACGCGTTTGACCAGTTTTAGGTAATTTTAATCGACCGGAAAATGGTCATTTTTCAAACGGTCTCAGAATTTGACGAAACTAGTTTTGTTAGGACCGTATCGTCAATACGAAGCTAGAAAATATTTTTCTGGAATTTTTCGAGTTCGAATGTGACCCCGGTAATTTGAAATGTACATTTAAAATTCAGTATAATGATTTAAATGTAAATTCAATGGAAACTGATCGTAACGATCGAATTGGCCTTCGTGACATATCCCATTATGTTCGGAATGGGGGTAATTAGCTATAGACGACAGTCGGTGGACTTGATTTCGAGTTGGTGTGAAAAGTCAACTTAAATGAATAATAAAATAATAAATAAAAATTATAAAACCCTCCCTTACTCTTTCTTTCTCTCCCTCTCCCTTTATTCCTCCAGACCGAAGTAAAAAAAAAGAGGAAAAGAGAGGAGCGACGGGGGGGAACCACCGTCGCCGCCGCGCCACCTCATCGCGGCCCCCCCAGGTGGCTCGCCTCCACCGCACACCCCCGCCTTCCCATTCTATTCCTCCTCCAGCCTCGCCCCCTCCTCCGCTTCCTTCTCCCCTTCTTCTTTTCTGACCGAACCCCTAGCCCCTCCTTGAAACACGCGACATCCCTCAGCCCAAACCCCACCGCGAATCACCACCCAACGAAGACCGCAGCCCCCATCAACGCCTCCAGTCTGCGCCCGCCTCCCTCCTTCTCCCCTGACGCCCCGACCTCCACGGAGCTCGCTGGTCACTTACAGCCCTGCGCCTCACCTCTTCAAATAACGGTGAGTTTTCATTTTTTAAATCTGATTTTGTTCAAATGTAAAACCTTATTTAAATCAGTTTTTAAATTGAATTTAGTGTTTATAAATCAGTTTTGTTTCCTAAATTCAGTTAATATTTAAAAAGGTATAGTCTTTATATTTAAAAAGGTATAATCTTTATATAATCAAGAAGTAGTAAGAAAGATTTGATTTTTATACTTGTATAGCATATATAAAAATACGATTTTTATTAGATGTGAAGGTTAAAAATATAATTTTTATTATATAGAAAGGTTAAAAATATAATTTTTATATCGTAGAAAGATTAAAGATATAATTTTTATATAAGGAAGTTAATAAAAATAATATTTTTATATAATAGAGAATATAAAAATATTATCTTTATAAATGTAGAGAAATAAAAATCTGATTTTTATTATATATATAATGAGGTAAAAAAATGATTTTTATAGTGATGATATAATAATCCGATCTTTATATAAGAAGAAGACAATAAAAATAAGCGGTGTAAATATATATGAAATAAAAATATGATTTTTATTTATTGAAATGTAGTAATAAAAATATATAATTTTTATTTGAACAGCGTGAAAAGACTGCATTGGAATTTCAAACCGATCCAGATGATTCAACAGATCAAAAGCAAAGCACGGCGGAGTGGATCCCTCTGTGAGAACTTCTCACTTTGAATCTTCTTTTCTAGTTAAAATATATACTAGGATGCAGACGGTGCTTAGTAGCACCCGACACCTGTCATCCACAGACCATGCATGGCTTGTATGTTTGATTGTTTGTTGTGATGAAAATTGATTGTGTGACGTGAAATAAAATATTTATATAGTTAAAAATATTTTATCGTTAAAAATATTGTTTTTAACGTGTGTGTGTAAATAAAAATATGTGTTTGTTGATTTGAAACCCCACACGAGTGTTGGGATGATATTTGAAGTCCACTCATCCCGATTGATTAGTTGTATGTCGATCGATTGATTGACAGGCTGTTATAAGCGTTAGATATCTATATTTGATGCTTATACAGTGTGGTGCACTTTGGATGATGATTGATTATTTATTGTTGTGATTATATACATGTGTTGTGTGGAATCCATATAATTAACATTATATGGTAATTGATTGGACCTCATTCCAATTGGGAAAATAAAGAATAGAATGAAGTATATATTCATGTGTTGAATAGAATAAATAATCATGTGTTGAAAATTATCATGTGTTGAAAGAAATATTTTAACAATAAAATTTACATCTTTATCATATTTAAAGTTAGAAGCTAACTGGAAAATAGATAATGAGTGGTTTCCTGGGTATTGATCTGATATTGGTTTCGGTCTTCGGCGTTAATCCTTAGGGAATCATTCTCTTACTACTTTACAGTTGGAGTCTGATTTAAAAATCAAACGATAGAAACCATAATTTTATAAAATATTTTAAATAACAAATATAGTCATGGGTTGACAGTGCTCATGTGTTGGGAATATTCATGTGTTGAAAGAAATATATATTCATGTGTTGAATAGAATAAATATTCATTTGTTGAATAGAATAACGAATTTATTGAAATATATAAAGCCGTGTTGATTAGAGATGCGCCATTTTGACGTAAGCGATATTTATATTGATTATATTCGTTTTCTTTAAATAATTATAGAAAAGGAAGTGATTTCAAATATAATGTTTTGAAAACATTATCAATTGTATATCGATGATGTGGAATATTCAATTTCGATTCGAAGTTGAATATGAAGTTGAAATCGTTTCGAAAACGAATTTAAAACGATTTATAAAATACATTTTAAAAGGAAATCGACGAAATATATATAATATATATATTATATATATATAATGGTCTGAATAGAATGTGCCGCTCCACGGCAGTTCGTGAATTTCGACCATTAACTTCAATGGACATTACGGGAGATCCGACCGTCGGATTCTCCTGAAACAGGAACCGTTGGGTTCGTATCGAAAAGAGCTTTCTAACGAATATTTGAAATTAGAAATCTAACGGTTGGATTTGGAATTATGTCCAAATCAGATTTGGAAAAGGTCGTTGTAAGTGCAGTTCAATGGCCATTGGTGGAAATCGACTGTACGGGCTTTGATAAAATTATTAAAAATATCTATAATTTGTGTAAAAACATAAGAAATGATTTGTGAAGAACTAGGATGAAAAATTCCACATTTGAAAAGATAAAAATAGATTTTTATCAAAATGAACTGGTTTTGAACTAGAATTAAAATCAATTTATTTTTGAAATAAATAAATTGAATTTGATGTGGTTTTAAAAATAATCAGAATTTCCAACAATTGAAGTGGAAATAGATTTAAATCGAAATTATCTTCGGAATATTTCGATGTTGGATTTCGTGACTATGCAGATATTGTTATGGGAATTTGAAAGATATATTTTATATCATTATTTCCAATACGATATTTGTTGGTTTCAGAAGTTGGTACTGAATATAAGCCGGTATATTTTCTATTCAGAGCCTTGTATTTAATATCAAATGTGATTTGGGTTTGTCGTGAATGGTGTCTTCATTAACACTGTTCTTAAGCCCAATAGAGAAAAAGATTAAATCTTTCTATTTAGATTTAATGAAGTGTATCAATTAAATACTATTTAATTGGAATTGAATTTGAATTGGTTTTTGGGTTTATCGTGAGCGGTGTTTTGAACAACACATGTTCTATAACCCGATTAACAATAGAGTGTGATTTTGGGTTTATCGTGAATCGTGTTTTAGATGACATTGGTTCTTTAACCCAGTTAAAGTTAGGATATTGATTTTTGAAAAGATTAAAACTAAGTGGAGTTTTAATGAATCTTTAATTAGATCGAAATGTGAATTGATAATTTAAATTATCAAATCTGAAAAGTGATCTAGAATGGAGTATGACCAGTTTTGCTCCAAAGCGATAGTTAAAATTTTAATTAGATTTGAACATGAAATGGTAATTAAATTTACCGATAGCACCGTGGTGTTAGATATGAAGTATGACCAGTTTTACTTCATGGGATGAATAGGTTGGGATTGGGAAATAAAATAAATATTTACTTCGGTGTGGTTCGCTTATCCCGACTATTTTGGAAAACCATAATATGGTTTGAAATGATATCCAAAGGAGGATTAAAGAATAAATTTAGAAGAATTTATCTTTGATAAAATTAATGGGAACCTTTCCCTAAGAATGTGAAATTTTGAATAAAAGAATATTCTGAATTGGAATGAGGCGTAGGTTGTGTTTGTGTAACACGTGTTTATTATATACGTGGGTTATTCAGAAAGGCCGGGTTTATACCCGTTCTGAATAACCGATTCGATGATATATCGAAGATGAAGACGGTGGTCGAAGACCGGAAGTCTTCACATCGTTTGGGTGATTAATGATGATCTTGATTGGGCTGTACACACAAGATGAGGCAATCAGTTGGTGATTGTCCAGACGTACTTGGAGATCGATGGATATGCGAGGAAAGTGCCTCCGATTTCGTTCAGACCCAGAACGAACTTGTAAATGGACTGTGTGTCTGACATTGGATTTTATTCTGTGTTGATTGATCTCTATTAAATATACATCTATTTGGCGGTGGAGAATTTATTCTCTTGCTTAACGCCCTTCTCTGAGACGTACGAGCTCAGAGGTTGTATATCGATGGACATCAGTCGCATGGAGTCAATTGCCAGTGTGGCACGCATAAGTGGCAATTGATCAAGGCTTCTGTTGAAAAGCAAGGTCTTGTGGTTGATGATCAAAGCACGGCCTGTGGGGCATCGCTTTGTGTATAGCGTGAATTCGCGAGCCTCACACCTCGGTATGAGTCAAAAATGGGATAGTGACTGCAGGGAGGGCACGACGTTTCTTTCTAGCTATGGGTGGTGTCAGTGCTTAAACTGGCAGACATTTATATACTTTTCACCTGTGTGGTTGTTAGAATGCGAGGCGCCTCGGATATAGGTCTGTTAGGACCGGGAAACGTGTGTTCAGGAATAACTAATCCTCAAATGTAAGAGAGGACTGGCCCTGAAGATCCAAGGATTGCTGTGTACGGTCCTGAGACATTTGCTAGAGTGTCTCGAACGGAGAGGAGCTTACCCCTTGCCTCGACTCATGATGGAATCCAATTTCCAATACGTGATATTGCGGTTTTATTTGTAGAACCTAGTATGGTGACATGATATATGGTACCCATGCCGTCTATGATTGATATTTATGATTGAAATTGTTTTGACACTATACACTTATTATAGTATCCAAGGATTTGTTTTGAACGTACCAAGCATGTTTGGCTATTATAAGGGAAAACCCTATCCTCCGGCTTGCGTTGCATTGTGTGATGGGACCTGGATCTTATAATAGCTTCATTTTTCTAAAAAGCATTGCGCTGTTTATTGATATGCACTGGTATTCTTGGGAGGAAACCCGTTCCGTGTTATACGGCGTGGTCCCTTGATTTATCGAACTTTAAAATAAAGATTAATAACTGTTTTAGTTCTCACACCAGTCACATGAATGACCTGGAGTTTATTGTTTTAACCTAAACTCTGTGTGCCCCTATTTTCCACACTGGCAGCTAGTAGTTTTGGTTTTGCAGATTTATATTCACAGGATCCTGATTTACAGCTGGAACGAGCTCGGAAAGCTCTGTATCCGTGTATTACTTCTAGTTGTGTTTTGTATTGTTTTTCCGCTGCTATGTTATTTATTGCAATCTCTGATATTTATCGAATGTATAATATTCATTTATACTCTGTATATTCTTGTATCTAATGGAATTGTTGTAATAAACAATGAAATGTTCTTCTGTTTGCGTTCTGATTGGTCTTGTCCTCAACGCCATACGGGCTTTCCTTACCGGGGATGTTCGGGTCGTGTCAAGTACTCTGTCAGGCATTCGTCCATTTACGTTCGTTCTGGGATTGAACGAAACCGAAGGCACAATTTCTATTAATAGAAAAAGCTCCTGCATTTTACTCCGTCTTTGATTATCTTCATATAATCTGATTCGCAACGCTACTCCCATTACAGAGTGGTACACGGATAATAATACAACCGGTCTCTCCATAGTTGGTTATTTAACTATCGAAGAAAAACAAACATTTATCCATAACATCCAACAAATCACTGGGCCTTTTAATTAATATTTTATTAATTAAATCACTTCTCCATTTCCTTATCAATATTTGTTAACCAAATATTCTCAGTAATCTTATTGGTCTCTTACGCTATTTGAAAAAAAAACATTTCCATGTATCGCCTTCTTTTATTTTCTATATTTAGAAAATATATTCTATTTGCAATTTGAAAACATTTTCAATCACTTATCTCTTTTCCGACTACTTTAATTATACTCAGGAAATATTTAATTTCATATATCCAAAATTCCACCACTTGGGTTAAAATGAATGTTGTGTAAAACATCGTTACAACAACCCAAAATATTTTATTTTAAATTCGTTTCCTTATCGAATTCAATATGTATTGGTATATTAATTTCTAGCTATCAAATTTTCTAAAAAATATTCTCATTCTTAAATTTTCGGAAAATTTCGCCATAACCTCCGTTGTACCGGGAGCATCGGGAAAATCCCCAAACCGCCAAACAGGCCTCTCCAATCAAAAAGAAAAAGCCATGCGGCTTGCCGATACGACGCATAAAACCTCATATGGAATTTTAAACATGTACCATTTTGTCGGGCACACAAATTATAACCTTCATATACTTCGTATACGTCATTCCATACTTGTCTAACACATATTCACCTGTTTCTAATTTATCACAACTAAATCTAATCATTTTTAGCTCAAGTCGCTAAATTATTCTTTTAATTAGCTCTTTTGCCAACTCTCTTTAGTTTGAACATATCATGTTCAAATATATTTTATTTCGCTTACAATCACGTCGAGTTTCATTTCTAACTATATTTGATTTCAAATATATATATATATGCACACACAACTCATTTACCTTTCAAAGTTAAATTTCGATTCAAAATTTTCATTAACTAATTATTCTTCAAATTAGTTAATTTTATTCGATAGTAAAAAAAATCTGATTTTTGTTTCAAAAATCAATTCATTACTCCACTTGAGTCCTTAAATCTGGATTTTTCCAATGCAAATTCAGATTTTTATTTAAATAAACCATTTTGGTTTTTAAACGATTTTAGCGTTGCTTTTCTGAAAATTTGATTTTGACACCACTAAAAATCTATTCGACGAAATCCAGATTTTTCTCCTCCATTAGAAAACTATTATCAAATAGGTCCGGACGTTTATTGATTCAAAGAATTCCGAAATAAAACCCATCGTTCTCCTTTTCGAAATGATTTCAAATTCTATTTTCAAATTCACACCTAAATTTAATATTTTAAATTATCTCTTGATAATTAATTCATTCTATTTATAAACACTGTTTATAAATTTCTTGTTTTATATATTTAAAACAAGTTCCATTTCGAAATCTATTTTGAACAAAAATCTTATTTGGAAATTTCTATTTATAATAACTTATATATTTATAATACCCAATTTATTTTCATACCAAATTTAACTTCTATTTAAATAAATTCGAATAAATCGAATTCAAATCATAAAACCTTACGGATTTATTTTAGTTCAATTTATATTCTGATCATCAGAATAAATTCCATCGTTTATTTCTTCAAAAAGATTTCCCTATTTCTATTTTTTTAAATTCACATTTGAATTTTAAATATTCAAATTATCAAATGATAATTTTTCCCACTACATTTATAAACACTGTTTATAAATTCATTTCAATCCCCTGATTATCCAATGTAAATCATTCTATTTCATTTATAAACACCATTTATAGATTCACTTCAATTTCTTGTATTATTTAATTTATAAACATCGTTTATCAATTCAATACTTGTTTTATTTATTTCCAAAACAAGTAATAATCTTTAACCTATTCTAAATTAAAATTCTATTTTAGAAAATAGAATTTTCCTTTTAAATCTCAAAATCCTTCTCACGATATTTTTATCAGGCCCCAGTGATTTTTAAACACACTAAATTATCAATCACAGGTTTTCTAACACATCGTATATGGTAATATATGTGAAACAAACAAACAATAATATTTTTGAGGAATCCATTTGGATCCCTCCAACCTGTTTCCTGCATCCACAGACGTTAGCCAACATAAATAATACCCATCCTGCTTCGTGGCAGGATATCGAGGGATGAAGGTCATCCACTATCATAGCGTGGGGCGCATAGGGTAATCATCCGCTAATGGTACCGCGGGCATCCGCTTATGATACTACGGGAAATCCGACCACCAATATATATATAATAGCAACCACCAAGCCTAAATAACTAAAATATATTTTTAATAGCAACAATTAATATTTAAAGCATCCAAACAACCAATAAATAATTATTTTTAACTGATAAAAATAATTCTAACTAAAATTTGAGTGAAATTTACTCACCGGGGTTTTTATTTGCTGAAACGACCCGAACTTCCCCGGTGAGGAAAGCCCGGATTGAGTCGAGGACAAGACCAATCAGAACGCAGGCAGAAGAACTTTTCATTGTCTATTACAACAATTCCATCAGAATACAAGAATATACAGAGTATAAATAAATATTACACAACAGAAAAATATCAGAGATTACAATACATTACATAGCAGAGGAAAATAATACAAATACAATTGAAGGAGATATACGGATACAAAGCTTTCTGGATATCATTCCAGCTGTAAACCAGGTTCCTGTGAATATAAATCTGCAAAACCAAAACTACTAGCTGCCCATGTCAAAATAAGGCCACCCATAGTTTAGGTTAAAACAATAAACTCCAGGTCAGTCATGGGATTGGTGTGAGAACTAAAACAGTTATTTAAAACATTACTTTAAATCAGATATATCAAAGGACCACGCCGTATAACACGGAACGAGTTTCCTCCCAAGAATACCAGTGCATATAACAAAACAGCGCAATGCTTTTTGGAAAAATGAAGCTATTATAAGACCCAGGTCCTATCACACAATGCAACGCAAGCCGGGGGATAGGGTTTTCTCTTATAATAGCCAAACATTCTTAGTACGTTTAAAACAAATCATTTGATACTATTATAAGTGCACAGTGTATAAAACAACTTCAAATCATAAATATTAATCATAGACGATATGGGTACCATATATCATGTCGCCATACTGGGCTCTACAATCAAAACCGCAAATGTCACGTATTTGGGAATTGAATTTCCATCTGTGAACCGAGGCAAAAGATAGTCCTCTACCGTTTCGAGACTGTCTAGCCCGAGTCTCAGGAACATCCGCAACTGCCCCTTGGATCGTCAGGGTCGGTCCACCGATGTGGATTATAATGCGTGAACACTACGTTTCCCTGCTCTATGGGGCGTAAATGAGCCAACGAATGAATCCATCGGTCCCGGATCGACCGATATATCCGAGGCGCCTCGCAACAGCAACAACCACATAAGTCAAACTCGTCAGGGCGTGTAAATCCACTGACGCCACTTCTAGCTAGAAGGAAACGCATGCCCTCCCTGATGTCCTCTCCCGTTTCTGGTTCACAACCGGGGTGTAAGGCTCGCGAATTCACGTTACACAAAGCTATGCCACACAGGCCGTGCTTTGATTATCACCACAAGACTTTGCTTTCAACCAGAAGCCTTGATCAATCGCCACTTAGGCATGCCACACAGGCAATTCACTCCATGCGTTTGATATCCATCAATATATAACCTCTGGGCTCGTATGTCTCAGAGAAGGGCATTAAGCAAGAGAATAAATTCTCCGCCGCCAAACAGATATATATTTAATAGAAATCAACCACACAGACTAAAATTCAATGTCGGACACACAGTCCATTTACAAGTTCGTTCTGGGTCCGAACGAAACCGGAGGCACGTAGTACCCCGCATAGCCATCGATCTCCAAGTACGTCTGGATGACCACTAACTGATTCCCTCCTCTTGGGTGTACGGCCCAATCAAGATCATTAGTAATTATCCAAACGACATAAATACCTCCAGTCTTCAACCACCATCTTCATCTTCGACACCACGTCGAATTAGTTATGCAGAATGAGATAAACCCGGTCTTTCTGAATAACTCACGTATACAATAAACAAGTGTTACACAAACACAACATACGCCTCATTCCAATTCAAAATGTTCTTTTATTCAAATATTCTTATACTTTGGGAAAGGTTCCCATTAATTTTATCAAAGATAAATTCTTTAAATTTATTCTTTAATCTTCTTTGAATATCAATTCAAACTAGTCGGGATTAGCGAACCACACCGAAGTAATCATTTATTTTATTTTCCAATCCCAACCTATTCATCCCATGAAGTAAAACTGGTCATACTTCATATCTAACACCACAGTGTTATCGGTAAATTCAATTACCATTTCACGTTCAAATCTAGTTAAAGATTTAACTATCGCCTGGAGCAAAACTGGTGATACTCCCTTCTCGATCTTTTCAATCTAATTAAAGATTCATTAAAACTCCACTTAGTTTTAATCTTTAACTGGGTTAAAGAATCCGTGTCATTTAAAACACGGTTCACGATAAACCCAAAATCACATTCCATTAATTATCGGGTTAAAAGAACAAGTGTTATCTAAAACACTGTTCACGATAAACCCAAAAATCAATACCAATTCAATTCCAATTAAATATTATTTAATTGGTACACTTCATTAAATCTAAATAAAAAGATTTAATCTTTTTTTCTACTGGGCTTAAGAACAGTGTTAATGAAGACACCATTCACGACAAACCCAAATCACATTTGATATTAAATACAAGGCTCTGAATAGAAAATATATCGGCTTATATTCAATATCAAATTCTACAACCAACAAATATCGTATTGGAAATAACGATATAAATATATCTTTCAACTTCCCATAACAATACCTGTATCGTCACGAAATCCAACATCAAAATATTCCAAAGATAATTTCGATTCAAATTCATTCCAATTCAATTATAGGAAATTCTGGTTATTTTCCAAAACCATTTCAAATCCACTTTATTTATTTTAAAAATAAACAAATTATTATTCTAGTTCAAAACTAGTTCATTTCGATAAAAATCTATTTTTATCCTTTCAAATATGGAGTTTTTCATCCCAATTCTTCACAAATCATTTCTTATGATTTTACACAAATTATTACTATTTTTAATAATTTTATCAAGGCCCGTACAGTCGATTTCCATCAACGGCCATCGAACTGCACTTACAGCGACCTTTTCCAAATTCTATTTGGACATAATTCCAAATCCATCCGTTAGATTTCAAATTTCTAATATTCGTTAGAAAGCTCTTTTCGATACGAACCTAACGTTTCCGGTTTTAGGAGAATCCGACGGTCGGATCTCCCGCAATGTCCATTCGAAGTCAATGGTCGAAATTCACGAACTGCCGCAGGGCGACGCGTTCTATTCAGGCCATTATATTATATATATAATATATATAATATATATACTTCGTCGATTTCCTTTTAAAACGTATTATATAAATTTTTTTAAATTTGTTTTCAAAACGTTTCAAACTTCTTTTCAAATTCAAATCAAAATTGAATTTTTCCTTATAAATTCCTTTCAAATTCATTTCAAATTGATTTCTAATTCAATTTCAGTTCGTTTTCAATTCAATTCAATTTCAATTCGAATTCATTTATATTCAATTTCAATTCGAATTCATTTATATTCAATTTCAATTCGAATTCATTTCTATTCAATTTCAATTCGATTTCATTTATATTCTATTTCAATTCGAATTCATTTATATTCAATTTCAATTCGAATTCTAATTCTTTTCAAAATATCAGATTTTGAAATCACTTTCGATATTCATTATAATATGAATAAAATCGATATAAATATCATTCACCTCAAAATGGCGTCAACCTAATCAACACGGCTTCATATATTTCTATTTTGGAATAATCTATTTCAAATATTTTTTTTTTCAAATATTCCTATTTCAAATATTTCTATTTCAAATATTTCTATTCAAAACTGGAATGAAGGCCAATCAATTTCCATAGATTTTATTTCTATGGATTTCCATACAACGCATGTATATATCAACAATGACCAATAATCAACCATCATCCAAAGTGCATTCTACACTGTATAAGCATCAAATGTAAATATTTAACGCTTATAACAGTCTATCAATCAATCGATCGACATACAACTAATTATTGGGATTAGTGTATGTCATATATCATCCCAATACCCGTGTGGGGTTTCAAATCATCAAACACAGATTTTATTTGTGCAGTTGGGCGATGTGTAAAATTTATCGTCCCCATCAATATCAGTCAAATGTATGTATATAAACAAATCGTTCGATTTGTTTATATTAATTTATTTCATTTCATATACACGTTAAAAATTCTGTTTTTAACTATATAATATTTTTCACTATAAAATATTTTATTTCGTTTCACATCACATCACACAATCAACTACACATCAAAAGCAAACAAACCAGCATACAAGCCGTCCATGGTCTGTGGACGATGGGTATCGGGTGCACTAAACACCGTCTGCATCCTAGTATATATTTTAACTAGAGAATAAAATTTAAAGTGAGGAGTTCACACAGAGGGTTCCACTCCGCCGTGCTTTTCTTTTGAACTACTGAACCGTCTGGATTTGTCTGAAATTCCTATGCAGTTCTTTTCACGCTGTTCAAATAAAAATTATATTTTTACTGCTTCATTCAATAAATAAAAATCGTATTTTTATTTCCACTTCGTATATTTTTACAACGCTTATTTCTATATAAAAATTATATTTTTATATTTCTATTTCTTATATAAAGATCAAATTTTTACTTCATCGCTATAAAAATCACATTTTTTTCAACATATATATATATAAGAAAGATTAGATTTTTATTTCGCTACATAAATAAAAATCAAATTTTTACTATTTATATAATACAAAAATCGTATTTCTATAATCTGTACTATATAAAGATAATATTTTTATACTCTCCATTATATAAAAATCATATTTTTATTATTTCTACTTTATAAAAATTATATTTTTAACCTTTCTATATTATAAAAATTATATTTTTGTATTGAACTTCATAACATAGAAATCCTAACTTCATGTTTATAGAAATTACTCCTTGAACAAAATAAAAGTCATTTCTTCAAGATGATAAAAAATCACTTCTTTAACAAAAATATAATCTTTTTAAATTTTAAAAATCAAAGTTTTTTTCAAAGATCAAAGTTTTTATATTTAAAAGATCAAAGTTTTTATATTTCAAAGATCAAAGTTTTTATATTTCAAAGATTTATATATAAAAAAACATAGTTTTTTTAAAACAATGTTCTCTCAGATTTAAAACTAAATTAACAAATAGAAAAGAAAAAAAACAAACAGACTCACCGAAATCGAAGAGGGGGGAGGGTTTGTAGTGGAGCAGAGGACGTCGCCGGAGGTAGGGGGTCCAACTGGGTGCGGTGCTGCGGTGGCAACCGGAGGCGAGGGTGGTTGATTTCCGAATTGGAGGCTCGAGCTGCTAAAGCTTGCGCGATATGGAGGAGGGATTGAAGAGGGGGGCGACAACATCAGGGGGAGGCGTTCGAACTATTGGAGGAGGGGAGGGTGGGTCCTGCGAGGCGGAGGAGAGAGCTGGAGGCAGGGGGCGGAGCGCAGGCTCGGCGACGAGCGTGGGGGGAGCGGATCGAGGCAGCGGCGGGGGTTTTTCTTTTTTTACTTTTTATTTTTTCCTTTTTGATCTGAGAGTAACGAAGTGAGGGGGAGAGAGAGAGGGGCTAGGGGGTTATTTATAAATTTATTATTTTATTTTTATTTTAAAAAACCAAAAAGTAACTTCTTATTATGAACTCGAAATGAAACCCACCGACTGTCATCCCTAGCTACTTACCCCCATTCCGAACATAATGGGATATGTTTCGTAGGCCAATTCCATCGTTACGATCAATTTCCATTAAATTTACAATTAAATCATTATATTGAATTTTAAACGTACTTTTCAAATTACCGGGGCCACATACTAACTCGAAAAATTCCAGCAAAATATTTTCTAGCTTCGTATTGACGATACGGTCCTAACAAAACTAATTTCGTCAAATTCCAAGACCGTTTGAAAAATAGCCAATTTCCAGTCGATTAAAATCAACTGAAACTGGTCAAACGCGTTTTCCTTTACGACGCTCACATATTGATTCGAAAAATTACGAATTTTGGAATCTAGCAATTGCTTTACATCATGGATCCAACAAAAGTGGTTTCGTCGGAAACCAAGGTCATTTGCAAAATTTCCATTTTTAAGGGTCCGAATTCCATAGCGATTATTCTGAAAATTCATTTGGCCATAACTTTTGATTCCCACTATGAAATTTTGATTTTTCGGATTCATTGGAAAGGTATTCTCAATTAGATTCAAATATTTTTGGTTTCGCTAAATTCCGGTTTATTTTGAACCCGGTACATTCATTTGAATTTTGAAATCGAATTAACGAACTACCGCGCCATTTTCAATTCCTTTTATATTTATAAATAAATATTTATATTCTAACGACAACGTATATAAATATATACGTTCGAATTCTATTCAAAATAAATTTCTAGTCGTTTTTATTTAAAATAATTCATTTTAAACATTCAAAATTCGCTAAATTCGCCAAAATAAAAATTTTAAATTGGCTCGCATTTCCGGGTTGTTACATTTGCTGAGTCAAATCGGAGAACGTTCGATTTACATCCCAACTGATCTTGAGAAATCGTAAATCCATTCAAGCATTCCAGCTATGAGCCCAACTCGACCAATCTCGTGATTAAACCTTGTATAGCAAGATTATAAATTTTTAATTACTTGGTTATACTATAGTTTAACTAATTAAATTGCTAGTATATTTCCTTCTTTCAATTCATTATTTAATTACATAATAGCTAACGGGGAAATGACAAGCAAAGTAATTAAGCTACCCAAAATCTTTTTAAATTTATCATTGTATTAAGTAAGGTTATAAATGGTTTTATTTATTTATCCTATCATAAGAAAAATCCATATTTTATAATTAATCCTTTTAATTTCCCTAACAAGGTCTCCTGCTAAAAATATATTACTATTTAATTTTTCAATTTCGGTTTCCAAATTTTAGATTAGCAACTAATTTTAGTTTCCCTTTCACAATTTTAATAATTTCACTTCTAACTAATATACAAATTAAAAAAGAACAAAATCAAATTCAAAATAAGAATTCACCTTAATACTTTATTTGAAACCATCTTCTTCTTGACAGGCTCGAAAGCCTTACTCAAATTGCACCCAATTCACGGCTTCAGACAAGCATCAACCTTTTCATACTCAACAAAAAACCCCCCATCTCGATTTCATTTCCCTTGTACAGTCAAAACAAATCACCCAACTGCCAGTAAAACAAAAATCGCGAATTACTTTCTCAATGTCGGATATTACTGCAGGAATCTCGTCAATGCATCCCTCCTAAAATCACGACTTCGAACCAAGGCTCGCTCACTTACATCGACGTCGACTTCGACATTTGAAACCCCAATTTTGAACTTCCCTAGTCATCATTTTATTGATCATCGCACCAGTCCAGGAATTTCGGCGACCTTCCCAGTTCAACGATTAGCAACTTAACTCTTCAGAACCCTCCTGTCATTGCAACTTGCCCTCAATTTGAAACCGGCGTTGAACTTAGGGATGTACTGAACTCATCTATCCCTGAAAAAAAGAGTCGCACTCTTCCACAGATGTATGAGATTCAACCCACCTTCCTTAGCATGCCTCCACCATCACTTTGCATATCGAAGACCACTTCGATCAACATTTGAGCCCTCACAACCCTTAACAAACCGAACTCTTAAAATCGCAAGCGGGTTCCTCTTATTGTCGATCTCCATATAAACGCATGGATTTAAATTGGGATTTTGGCAGGAAAGACAACGACGAAGCTTTCAATTTTGAACTAAGGGAAGGAAAATTTCATTCGATTTTGATTTTGGGGGAAAAGCTTTAAATATAAACAGATGGAAATGAAATAAAGGAGAAACCAATTGTCTGCTTTTAGTGGAGAATTAGCGAAAGACAGGGTCATTTTTTCGTTTCTCCAAGCTTTTCGAATTAATGTTGTAAGCCCTTTTTAAATTTGCAAACAATATGGAGGAGCGACATTGAATTTCTGAGGAACGAAAATGGAGAAATAGAGAGGGTGGACATGATTTTATAGACACCGTATACTTGGGCATCAAGGAATTGAATTAAAAAAATCTTTTAATTTGATTCAATCAGATATAAAGAGATTTTTATTCTTTTTAAATGGATTCTGATTTGATTTCTGATTCTATTTTGATCTTATCCATAAAAATATCTCAGGGTTTACACACGAACCGCTATTTTAATGTACTGACCAACATTTTAACGTAATTACACTATTCTGAACTCAATAGAATAGACTATAGAAACTAGTTCGAACATAATATGAATTAACCATATTAAATTGATATTATATAATTTAAATTCAAAACAAATAAATTTTTTGATAATAAATTATTATTATCGTCGTTTATATTCAAATAGAATTTATATCGGTCATCTGAATTGTTTTTGACTCCACATTTAACTTCGATTTTAACTATATTTCGTATTTTGATAATTTAATATATTTGATATTAAATCGAAATCGATTTTCAAAATGACACTTAAAATAAAAATTCATTTATATTATCATTTAATAAATAAAACCATATTAAATATTAAAAATATATTGTTTGAAAAATCCAGGTCATTACAGCAGGTTCCTCCAAACAACACCTGAAAATCATGGAGATAGAAGAAGATCCTGATGTATCTAGAACTGAAATTGTACATTACACTTAGCTTAATCATTGGTTCTATTATTTAGAAACGTGCATTACTTCAATGTTCCAGTTGATTCTTTGATTTTGATACTTGTTCCATTATTGTTTTAATGACCCGTACATATTCTAGTTCGATTTTCAAACAGTTCCAAACTAAATTGTAGCTCAGATTCATAACTAGGCTACAGCTCAGTTACAAAAACCGAGTTTATTGGATCAGTTTTTGTAATAGAGCTATAAACCAGTTATGAAACTTAACTAAGCTCACTTTTGCAACTGAGTAAGCTCAGTTTGAAAACTGTTGCTCTGAAGATTTTCCTTTGATATTTTAGTTTTAGTTCTAATTAATTCTTTTTCCACCTACCAAAATGAGATAGTCAGTACATTCTTTTTCCTTAACAGTAGAGTTGAATGAATATATATATATATATATATGAATGTAGACCAAATATGATATGCATTTGCATAATGACAAAAAAGAATTGCTTGAATATGTACCATCTCTAGTATAATTAAAATATGGTATTGTATAAAGTTGTTGTTAAAAGTTAAATAATTTTGTAAAATGATTAAGAATCTGATACTTATAACAGGAAGATGAAATATACTTCCATTTCCCTTGTTTCGCCAATCAACATCTGTTAGCACTGAAGGAAAAAATGAGATATGTTGAAAATGTCTAGTCTTGACAACATCTGCTTGAAGGTACATAGAATTGCATTTCATTTTATCTTTTTATGTATTATTTTATTTTTAAAATATACATCCATGTTATAAATTTATATTGCATTTTATCTTTGAACAAATCTTCAGGCAAAACTAAATGTCTGTAAAGTATTTACCCTTAATAACATCAATAGCTATTCAAGACACGCATTTAGTTATTAGTTTCCAAAGGCAAAATAAGTGTTTATGTTAAATGCAGGTTCTTAATGGGCGCTTTGGATTGTCATATAAGACATTGAAGAATATGCAACATTATTAGAGTTTGGAGTGGATGATCTAGAATGGTTAGGTTAACCGTAAGTTAAATCTTTTAAGTGTATTTCACAATTGATTTTTGTATAGATTATGTTGTAATATTTGAGTATATGACACTATATTAAATTTAACTTGTTTGCTAATGCATTTATTCATCAGTCCTATATAATGTTTTCTTGATTGTCTTTTGTTCATTATATGACATGATTTTATTGTTTGTTTGATAAGGTTTGTGTAATAAACATTTATTAAAAAATAAATTTAATTCGATACCTTTTAGGTTTTGAAATAACCTGAAGGGGTATCAATTTTGTTTTGCTTCGGGTGAAATTTCCAACGGTTGTTTTCAACAATCAACAAATAGTGCAACATTCCCATCTCTTACACCGGTTATAGAAAGAACCGATGCAATTGCATTGGTTTTTGGTAAAAGCCAGTTCAAAAAACTCATTTTTGCATCGGCTGTTACTTACAACCAGTGCAAAAAATATTTTTTGCACTGATTCTATAACCGATGCAAAATAAAGAGAGTTTTTTTGCATCGTCTACATTTGCATCGGTTGTTGAACCAGAGCAATAGAGGGTAAACAACCGGTGCAAATAACATGTTTTGTAGTAGTGTGAGTTTTAAGCACACGTTGCACGATTTAAACTAGTTTTCTGAAATTCGTATAAATTATGTTTTCGTTAAAGTTCTGAGGCTAAATGAGATTTATAATTTTAGCAGCTTCAAAACAATAATATAAAGCTATTTTCAAAAACATATGGTTTTCATAAAAAATAGCAATCAATTTTGGAAAAACGTTTATAAAATTAATTTGTAAAGTCGAGTATTTTCTGATATATATAAACCCATACCTTATGCACCTTTTAAGAAGATGTAATGGAGATTGAATGATATCCTTAGCCCTGTGGAATGGGACACGACGGTATATGGAATTGGCTAATCCCATGATCGTCTGATTGAAGCAGATGATTGATGTTTCTAACGATCAATGTTTGATGATTGGTGTTCTTAACGACTTTGTGTTTTTTTATGTTTTAATTACTCTTATGATCTAATGTTTCCGGTAATTTGTTGCTTTGCCGTTTCTGATGATTCAGGTTCCTATTTGTAAGTCAGTGACACATTCCGGTGTTATTACCAGTACTAGACCATCGGGTCTATCCGGTGGACCTTTGGGTCAATTTGGTGTTATTGATGTCAACCAACATATAATAAACTTTCATCTATTAAGGTACCTTATACTATTAGTACTGGTCTGGTGTACTAGCACGTGCAGACGTTGCTCAACATGCCAATCCGGTGGTTGGATTCCAACAATCTGGTGCATTGGTTTTTCTGGTGATTTCTTATGATTTTGGTCATTCCAGTGAATAGTTATTTGGTGATTTGTTGTTTTGATGTCCTCGATCTTAGGTTCACATATGCTGGTATTTTGATGATATTAGGTCCTTATCTTTATAATATTATGATGATTGGATCCTCTTTGGTTTTGTTGTCCCGATCGTAAGATGAATGTGGTGTAATGTTTCCATTATGGCTCGAGTACAGTGAGGTACTTAGCCTAATACCAGTCCATGAGACTCATATATTTATCCCTTATGTCATGATTTGTTATCTTAAAAACAATTAACCCCTTTATGTCATCATATTCGCAACTCTTAGAGTAAAGAGTTGTATATCTTGTGGTTATTTATTTCTTATACTGATTTGTAAACTAAACTGACCCATGCGTGTATTCCTCGGGTCAGACTGAGATGTTTCAGGTGTAGTCTATATGCTTGGGGTAAGCAATATTTTTTTTGGATATCCTTTCTATAGCAGCTTCCCGTCGAGTTCGAGTAGTATATTTTTCTTTTATTTCAATTATATCATGTTTTGTAATTGAAAGTGATGTATCTATTCTTTTTGTAGAACATGTATTTGTTGTACTCCGACGATGTAACATTATGTAACTATTATATGATCCGTGATGGTTTATTTATATGTAATGTGTTTTGAGCTGATTCAGGAGCCACCGTAGAATTGCACTACATAAAGCATTAAATATGCCGAACCTCTTGATAAAAATATAGAAATCACTTTATCGATGTACTTATAACTTGCTAGTGCAAATCTACGAGTGGTTGCCCTCAACCAGCCTTATTCTCTTCTCTAATAGACGACATTACCTAGTAATGCTCTTTATTAGGGTGGTTCTTAGGGTAGGGCATTACATTTTGGTATAAGAGAAGAGGTTTAGAACAAAGTACGTTAGACAAAGAACAAAACCAGAATAGTACATGTGTTACAACCTGGAAGGATAACAATTGTGTCTACATTGTTGCTTCCTTTGTTATCCTTATCCTGTGATTCTTATCTATGAGTTATAGCGAACATGATGGTTGAGGAACACATCTAGGAATAAGAATTTTATTCCATAGTATTCCATAGTTGATGTCTCTTTCCATAATGTGTTTTGATAAGAGAATCATTCCATCCTCTTTATCTTTCAGAGTTTGAACCTTTAGGTAAAAAAATTGGGAAAATTTTACACCCTATCCTTGATGTTTGAGTTGGATGTTGGGTTTGGTAAAAGGGAATTTGAAGGCATTTGAACTAAAAAAATTCAAAAGTGAATTTTACCTTAAGAAGAGAATATTAGAGTTTAAATAAATTAAATTAGAGTGCGCATCGGAAGCAGGTGAATCATTTTGCCTGTGCTTAAATTTTGATTTTATTAAGCATGGGATAAGGGATGGGAATAATGGGGAATTACAAACATCGATGAGCTAATTACTTTGTAAATCGATAATCAAATTAAAATTTTGGGAATATGGGTTGCTTAATTGGGTAAAACTAAGAATAATAATGACGAGTAGTAATAAAAATAAGACTTGTGTTAAATTAAATAGATGATTATTTTAGATGTTGAATGGTATGATGAGTGTCCTAAGGGTTTTGGTTGATATGTATGTGTTGGATCTAGATAAGCCCTATTCACCCCTCATCCCCCCCTCTAGGGTTAATCTAGATCCAAAAAGCGGTATTAGAGCCTGGTAATTTCATTAACTCTAGAATCATGGATCCTAGTTGTCGGTCTTCTGAGAGTCAGTCCAGTGATATTCCAATTATTTTCAATGGAACATATTTTTCAATTTGGAAATCAAAATTCGAATTATATTTAAAATTCGTCAATTATGAATATTGGAATATTATTGAAAATATGGGAGATATGTCAGATATGAAAAATAAAATTTATGGTGATGGAGCATTTCAAATGATCAAATGGTGCTGCTACATGTGGACAAGCATGGATGGTGATGGACTAAAAAGTGATGACAATGCAAGTGTTAAGGTGATGCAACTCATGTTTACACAGCAAGGAATACCATGTCATACAAAGAACAATGAAGGATGCCAATTGTAACACCCCGTAATTTTATAACATTAAAATTCACAAATTAAAGTATACTTAATTTTTAGAAAAGAATTAAGTGAAATGGGTTGCGCAAAGAAATATATATATATATTGATATATATATATAAAAATTAAAAATTAAATAAATAAATATGCGAAAAAGTTCAAAACAGCGAATTGGGAGGGGGAATAACCGAACCGGCCCATTTTTGAGGTCGACCCAAGCCCTGCTGGGTCGACTAGGGGTTAATCCAGGGTGTTTGGCTGTCAACCCGTGGGCCGATTCGCTCAAATGCAGATTTTGCATTTGATTGGTTCTCATGGTTCAGGGTTAATCTAATGGTCCTAAATAACTTCCTACACCTATAAATACATCCTAATGCTAACCCTAAACCTAATTAAAATAGAATAGTTATCGTCATACCATCGCCACGGAAATCAATGGAGCCGCCGCCAACTAAGAAAGAAGAAAAGAAAATTCAATTCTAATTCTCTCAACCCTAAAGCAAAGCAAAACTCTCTCTTTTCTTCTCTAAATTGTGAGTATGATGATCTTAACAAGATTATTATCATTTTAATTAGGTTGAGTTATGAATGGATTATGAGTAGATGATGTGAATTATCATATATGTTGTTGTAAACCCCTTTTGCTATCATGTATATTGTAAATCCAATGTTATGTGATGATGATATCTTATATGTTGTAAATCATGCTATGATGATGTTATGTATGTTGAAAGTTTCTATGCTAAGTTGTGATGAATCATACATGTTAAAAAGGCCATGATGTTACCATCTATGCTAGTTAGTTCATATTAATTAAATCATCATGTTTGGGTTATGTTCATCTATATGACAAGTCACATATGCAAGTTAGATTGATTAGAAAAGTTATGAACATGTGCCAAGACATCTATTATGACATTTAGAATTATGCTATGACATATGTGATATCCTATGCTAGTTCACACCATCATTATGTTGCCTAAAAACCCCATATGCAAGTTTATGTATAGATTTGGGCTATGATCATATCATGTAAATTGAGACATTTAACAAGTTGACACCTTTAGATCCTTAACATTTGTAGTTTATGCAAGTTTCACCCCTATTATGATTAGATTTATTTTAATTGTCTATATGTTGTGATAATTTATCTTTGTTCTAGGTGTTAGACTATACAAGTCTAGCCTATATTATGCGTTGAATAAGCGAACGTATAAACGTGGGGTAGGGGTAATATTAAGGATTGAATATTAAAAAGTTGGGGTGCAATTGATATGATTTTGCATGCCATAAGTGGATGGCCATAATTGAGTCAATTATGGACATCATTAAAAGTTGACTTAATGAATAATTTGAATAGGGAATTATTAAAACTGGGGTAAAAGATTTTAAGTGTTAATCAATGCTTAGGACACGAGGTTGGACTCGTTTGTGACGTAAACCTGCCCGGACCTGTAACACCCCACCTCCGCCAGGGTGGCTCTTGCGAGCACTCTGACTTTGGAGGGGCATTTGAATCAGGTAAACATGCATAATGATATATCAAGGCAGAACAAGAACATATGTATATATGTAAACAGAGTAAATAAGACAAGTAAAACAGCGGAAGATTTCAAACTATTTCAAAACAAGTCTGGTACAACATAATGTTAACTTTCCAAATACACAGGTCTAGATAAAAACAACATTACTGAAAAAATGAAATACATAAGTACTATCCCCAATATAAGTAATAACCATAGCTAGCTTCATGTCAAATCGTACATGAGCTAAGTCCCACAAGCAAGTGATCAGAAATCCAAGCTAAGCTCCAATATTCCCACCCTGAGAACCTGGGGGGGAAACGGAAGAAAAGAGGCGAAAGAAAACAGGTCAGTCAAAAAGACTGAGTAAGCCCTACTACAATCAATGTAAACTGATAAAGTTAACTGACATGAGAAGCAGGGATGAACATAAGGATAACAACATACTAGCATAATGATTAACTAACAAGGTAGATAAAGGTGTCATCGCATAATCAGTTTAAGGTTTTGCACCACAGGTGTACTAGCAAACTAACATGACAGGAATAAACAAGTATTGATCCCTTGGCCCAAGCTTTGACCCAATAATATGAAATGACCCTAATACAAGGTCCAACCAAACGGTCTAGTCGATCGGCTCCCTATAAGCCTAACTCGTCACGTGTTGGTGTCCATACGGCCCAATTATAATTGTAGTCAGACTGTGCAGGGTCTCCCGTCGGGTGTATCCAGCCCTAGGGTGTCAACCCTTGGACACCATAAGCATGAGTGCACAGTCTCGATCTACTGGTACCCGTGCATGTTTTCCCCGGCTTCGGACTGTGTGCACGACCATAGTCCGCCCGGAACTACACCGGCGTACCCTTTTGCTGTCGCTTTTGGTAACTTACCTCAAGTCCAGTAATCGTGCCCCCACCCTAGCCTAGTCCCTAGGGTCATGATGATACAAACTGGGGATTACTGCTGGAGTGGACCCCCATTGATAGGATTTTTCTAGTGGGTTAAGTACGGTTTAACACTCTCGCTAATCATGGATTAACTTGGTTAAGTGTAACGATGAGTTCACGACTTAACCCTGATTAATCTACCAAGCCCAAATTGGTTAAGTATTAAGTGGACCATGACTTAACCCTAATCATGAGGCATTAATTAATTTCACGTGCCTTAACCTCTCACATTAGACCTTGTTGTGGTTACTAGTGAAGCCGGGCGGGTCTGGGTATCTTTACACCACAACTTGGTCTAACCTCAGGTTCAAGGTACCACATGGCCAACTTCTCACATTGGGTCCTATTGTTTGTAGCAACTAGTTAGGCCGGTCGGTTCCGGGTAGGTTTACGCTATAAACTCAACCCAACCTCGAGTTGGTCACACTTATATTTTCTAAGTGTCATGTCCCATCATGTTTCCAAAACATATTACAAATTTTCAAGCAATTGGGTAGACCTAACTTAATAGGTAAATTCCCAATGGGTAGACCTAACTTAATAGGTAAATTCCCAATCTTATGTTTTTATGTCTTTTAAGTTTACCCAACACCAAACGCAACCCCATCGCTTACATATCACAATAGCGCATAAAGGATAGAAAGAGGGAACTTGGCATAATCATGACATAAAAGCGTTGAAGCCACAAGTTTTACATGGCGGCATATGAAATGTACATATGTTCATATACTTGCATATTACATTTTTAGGCCTCAAAAGCATGCATAAAACCAAACTTAGCATATTGGTGATACATGGTGATAAATGACATGTAGAAATGGCCATAAGTTCGCATTTAGCCTCATATGCAAGTTATCATAAGGGACATGATAACTTACATGTTGCCAAAATGCAACCTTTAGCATAAAGCTTGAAGCTTTATGTTCATATGCTCAAGATAAGCTTGCATAACATGATAACATGAACAAAATGATCATCCCAAACTTGCATAACATACATGGCAACTTGTATATCATAACATAGCAAACTTGCATAACATAACATGGCAAACTTGCATATCATAACATGGTAAACTTGCATATCATAACATGGCAAACTTGCATATAAACTTGCATATCATAACATGATAAACTTGCATATCATAACATGGCAAACTTGCATATAAACTTGCATATCATAACATGGCAAACTTGCATAACATAACATGATTAACTTGCATATCATACATTTAACTTTAGAGTTTAAGTATGAAAGTAGAATAGGGCTTACAATGCTTATGAAGGCACAAAAATATGACAAAGCCCTTATGCACTCAAATAGACCCAAAATGCAAGCTCTAATAGAAAAACCCTTGAGCCAAAATGATGAAAACCCTTGCTTTATGATGTAAATATGGAAACTTGACTTGAATTTAAGCTAATGATGCTCATAAAAGCTTGAAAACACTTGTATGCATTGAAAATCTCTCATAGAAATGACTTAGGAATTTTATGAAGAGAGTGGAGGCCATGAGAGGAATGATTTTTCCATAGTTTAGTTACTTGAATGAATAAGGATGATTTAGGGTTAGGTTAGGGCCTTATTTATAGAGATTAGGACTAGTTTTAGCCTTAGGATTAAACCCTAGTTCCAATCTCAGCCCTCAAAACCGAATCTGGCCCCCAAACTCAACACAAACCCAAAATGGTGCACCAGGCAAAACTGCCCGGCTGGACCAAGTCGACAGCCAAGTCGACAGGGCTGTCGACTTGGGTCCAACCAAGTCGACTCCCAAGTCGACAAGGCTGTCGACTTGGGTGCTCTGGCGGGAATTTTCCCCCCTGCGCCCAACTGCCCTAAATTCCCAAATTCAAACTTGAATTTGAAATCTGTTTTGAACTTGAAATTTTCTGAAAACTTCGTTGGGCCTTAATCGGGTCATACGGACTCCGATTTTCGAAAACTCGGACTCTGTTTCGCGTATTTTTCCGAGACGAACGCAATGGCATAGCCCGTTTTCCTTAATTCAGATTTTAGAATTAAATTCTGCCTCGATTTACGTTATAATAGGTTATTGAAAATACGGGTTGTTACATTCTCCCCTCCTTAAAGGATTTCGTCCCCGAAATCTTCAAGTTAGGAAGAACGTATCCTTCCATCCAATCATCCATCTACTCAAAACATCATCCACGAGCAATCAATGTCCTTACAAGATTCTAAATGTTGTATGAACATATGCAAAGGTGTGTGTACATGTACTTATCTAATGCAAATATCATCAATGCAAATTATGTTAGTGAAATGAATCCATATGTATGCAATTCCTAACATAATGTATAACATCTATATGTGTGCACATAACATACATCCATATGCAACATCCATGTGATAACACAAAAATTTTCATCCATGAATAAGCGTAAACACTCATGCATATGCAATATGAGGAGTGTGTGAGCCGATCTAGTGCCTAATGTGTATAATGCATCCACGAGTAACCACTTGCAAACACTTGCAACCACTTGCAAACATCAAGAATAACATGTTTCAAGCACATGTTTCATCCAAAGGGTTTCTACCTAAGGTTCTCATGACAAGATTAACACGATAAATTAGATAATCAAGACAAACATGGATAGCCAAAGATATGCTACAAAGAGATCGGGAAGATAAGCAGGATATACTCCTTTCGGATTACAAGAAATCCCTTCCTAATCCAACCCCAATCCTATAAAAGCCCAAAAGGTTTAGTCAACCTAACGGACCCCCTTCAAACCTTGACATGCATTACTAACCGATGAGTCATGCCCCCTTATGGAGTTTATAGCAGAAATGGGATCGAGAATGGGACCGAGAGGATATACGTAAAAAGATAACATGCGAGTGAGTTCCACAGGAAAACAAGGATCAAGGAAATGCTCTTAAAAAGAGATATGATGCGCGTATCTAGCCTTCAGTCTTCTAAGTCACGTTTCCTTGAGTTCAACTCCACTGTGCTTTGACCGTCTTTTACTTCATGATTCTTTGGCTTCTTAACTCTTATTTCCAAATATGAGTTGGAACCCATTTCATTGTCGTCTCTCGTCTTCCTCTTTCACTTACTCTTCTATCATTCTTGGCTTAAACATAACTATGACCTCATGGTTTCATGCAAGCTCCCCAAAATTCACTAGTGAATCCTGGATGTCGTTTACTTACTATAAGGTATTCCATGCACCAGAACTTTTCTTGAAAATACCAATCCACGTTTACCAATTGCTCTTACTAATGTGATTTTCTATTACTCATGCTTGAACGAAATGAACCATCCGCCTGCGAATGATAGGCCGTACCTAGATTCAGCCGTTTGCCCATGACTTCCCGTAGACTATCCCAAAACTGGCTAGTGAAGATTGAGTCATGGTTACTAACTATACTTTAGGGAACCTCGTGCAACCGCTTTATTTCTTGAAAGTAAACTGTCGCTAGCTATGATGCAGTCCTTTCGCTCTTTACCGGGGTGAAATGAGCACTCTTCGTGAGTCTACCTACTATGACCCACATGCTCGTATTCCCTTTCCTTGATCTAGGCAGTCCATTCACGAAATCCTTCGTGACGCTTTACTACTTCCATTGCGGGGACCTCCAATGAATGTAATAGCCCACCGGGCTTTTTATGACTTGGTCTTAATCTGTTGGCACAACATCCACCTTGGGACAAACTCGGCTACCTCCTCGAGTGATGTGCATCTTCAAGAGCCTTCTTTCTCTCATTGCATCTTAGCCATCCCTTGTCATCTATAGTGAGGTGTCTTAACATCTCGCCTCGAATCAACTTGTCCATGATCTCGACTAACTGCGGGTCTTCTTTCTGTGAAGTCCCTACTTGATCCAGAAGGGTAGGTCTAAGCTCAAGGGACGCTAACTAACTAATTAAACTGAGATAACTTCTTACTTCAATTGTCCTTGTCGGAGCTTTTCGGTTTTGAACCGCGACCACTTTAGCAGGATCCACCGCTAAGCCTTGTTTAGAAACTATGTTCCCAAGAAATCTTACTTCTTTTCTCCAAAATGACATTTGGAGGACTTGGCTTTCAACTGATGGGCTCTAAGCGCATCCATCACCTCCTTGAGATGTCTAGCATGTTCTTCCTCGTTCTTTAAGAAAGTCAGGATATCGTCTACAAAGACTACCACAAACTCGTTCAGGAACTCCCTAGACACCCTACTCATCAAGTCCACGAAGTAGGCGGGTGCATTAGTCAAACCGAATGGCATGACCAGCCATTCTAAGAATCCATCTGGAGTTCTGAACGCAGTTTTGTCTATACTATCCTCAGCTACTCTGAGCTGATGGAATCCAGTAGCAAGATCAAGAGAAAACAGATGTTCCTACAAGCTGATCAAACAAATCATTGATCCTTGGCAATGGTTGTCTATTCTTCTTGTTCAACTCACGATAATCAACACACGGGCGAAGCGAACTGTCCACATTAGTAGCGCATACTACTAGAGCACCCTCTTCGGAAATGCTTCATCGTATGAAGTTCTTCTCAAGCAACTCCTTGACTTGCTTTCTTAACTCTCATCTCGCGGGACCATGTGCCTAACCGGCCACGTAACTGGCTTGGCATTATCAACCAGATAAATGCGGAAATCAATCTCTCGCTTAGGGGTAACCCCCTTCACTTCACCCAAGATATCAGGATATTCTCGGACCACCCTCACCAATTGCAAACTATCGATAGACGAGTTGAGGGATTCAAGATAACACAACATGACGAGACTCATAGGGTTACAAGAAATTTTTTAGGGTATTACCGAGGCGAATCATGAGCCTCACAACCCTATGCCCAAAAATCAAGGATGGCTCCAAAAGTGGACAACCCATCCATGCCCAAAATCAACCCATACCCCATGAAACCGAGAATATAAGCATCACACGAGAACTCTACACTAAAGATAGAGATTTTCAAATCCACGTAGATCATAGACAAATGGGCGGAACCCCCCAATTGGATTTGAAACACACACAGGATCATTAACTAAACTAGTACTTAGGTGCAAACTTTCAACTAAACCAGACGAAATAAACTATGCGATGCACCAAAATCAAACAAGGTACGAACTGAAAAATCAGAAATATATATACAAGACTTTTAACAGCAACACTACCTCGATCATGAGATGGAAGAACGATGTTGAGGGGGTGAACTCGCCCTTCAGACGATCTTGCACACTGAGTCTGACCTTGCCCTTGCATCTTCGGGCAATCTTTGCTGAAATGTCCAAACTCACCACAACGATAGCATTCACCACTCTTCCTTTTCCTCTTCTTACAATCCTTAATAAGATGCCCAACTGAACCGCAATAATGGCACTTCCTCTTGCCGTTATTTCCCTTGTTGCCTTGACTCTTGTTCTTGTTCTTGTTCTGATTGCCTTGACTGCTCTGACCACTTGGATTACCCTGATTTCCTTTCCACTGGGAATCAGTCTTCTTGGCTTGAGTATCATTCATCTTGATCTCCTTCTTGTCACTCCTATTCTCTTCATTGAGTAGGGCCATATTCACCAAACTCTCGAAAGTTGCCCCCAAGGGTATATGAGTCATGGCTAAACCATGTAATGGCTCGTTTAATCCTAGAGCAAAGTATAGGGCCTTCTTTTGAGCTGTGTTAACCAAGTCTAAACCGACCCGAGCCAATTGATTAAACTTATCTATGTATTCCCTAATAGTCATGTCCCCTTGCTTCAGTGATAGGAACCTTAGTCCAAACTTTCCCCGAAAGTCATCCCAAGTCTCAATTGGCCTAGTAGCGGTGGTGACCACCCACCAACGTGCAGCTTCTTCCTTTAGCAACCACACTGCCAATAAAACCTTCCTACGGTCATCTATATCAAAGAAGGCGAAAAGATCTTCGGTTTCTTTCAACCAATTCCTTGCCTCTACATAAGTCTCGCTTCCAAAGAAATTCTTGCCACCCATCGTCTTAAAGTTCTTACAAGTTTCCGCAAAATCCGCTTGTGGATGCTGAGGGGGAGGAGTAACATCAGCTATGGGAGGAGGAGGAGAAACATTAACCATCGGAGGAGGGGGAGGAACATTGGCGGGGCCGGCTTCGGTCGCCCTAGCCTCCAAAAGTCTCCTATACCAAACAGGTACGTGTACTCCCTCCGGAATGGCAAAGTTATTGGCCATACTGAAAACGAAGAAAAAGATAGATTCAGAATGGAGAAAAACGAAGGAATTTTGCTAATGGCTTTTTGGGGAATAGCCTTTAAAATAAACTAGACTTTTCTGTGGAAAATACTTTACACTTGGTTTTGAAAATAGTTTTCCAAAAGTTTTAAAAACCTTTTTGTTCCTTCTCGTAAACCATATGCTCTGATACCAAATGTAACACCCCACCTCCGCCAGGGTGGCTCTTGCGAGCACTCTGACTTTGGAGGGGCGTTTGAATCAGGTAAACATGCATAATGATATATCAAGGCAGAACAAGAACATATGTATATATGTAAACAGAGTAAATAAGACAAGTAAAACAACGGAAGATTTCAAACTATTTCAAAACAAGTCTGGTACAACATAATGTTAACTTTCCAAATACACAGGTCTAGATAAAAACAACATTACTGAAAAACTGAAATACATAAGTACTATCCCCAATATAAGTGATAACCATAGCTAGCTTCATGTCAAACCGTACATGAGCTAAATCCCACAAGCAAGTGATCAGAAATCCAAGCTAAGCTCCAATATTCCCACCCTGAGAACCTGGGGGGGGGGGAACGGAAGAAAAGAGGCGAAAGAAAACAGGTCAGTCAAAAAGACTGAGTAAGCCCTACTACAATCAATGTAAACTGATAAAGTTAACTGACATGAGAAGCAGGGATGAACATAAGGATAACAACATACTAGCATGATGATTAACTAACAAGGTAGATAAAGGTGTCATCGCATAATCAGGTTTAAGGTTTTGCACCACAGGTGTACTAGCAAACTAACATGACTGGAATAAACAAGTATTGATCCCTTGGCCTAAGCTTTGGCCCAATAACATGAAATGACCCTAATACAAGGTCCAACCAAACGGTCTAGTCGATCGGCTCCCAATAAGCCTAACTCATCACGTGTTGGTGTCCATACGGCCCAAACATAATAGTAGTCAGACTGTGCAGGGTCTCCCGTCGGGTGTATCAAGCCCTAGGGTGTCAACACCTGGACACCATAAGCATGAGTGCACAGTCTCGATCTACTGGTACCCGTGCATGTTTTCCCCGGCTTCGGACTGTGTGCACGACCATAGTCCGCCCGGAACTACACCGGCGTACCCTTCTGCCGTTGCTTTTGGTCACTTACCTCAAGTCCAGTAATCGTGCCCCCACCCTAGCCTAGTCCCTAGGGTCATGATGATACAAACTGGGGTTACTGCTGGAGTGGACCCCCATTGCTAGGATTTTTCTAGTGGGTTAAGTACGGTTTAACCCTCTCGCTAATCATGGATTAACTTGGTTAAGTGTAACGATGAGTTCACGACTTAACCCTGATTAATCTACCAAGCCCAAATTGGTTAAGTATTAAGTGGACCATGACTTAACCCTAATCATGAGGCATTAATTAATTTCACGTGCCTTAACCTCGCACATTAGACCTTGTTGTGGTTACTAGTTAAGCCGGGCGGGTCCGGGTAGCTTTACACCACAACTTGGTCTAACCTCGGGTTCAAGGTACCACATGGCCAACTTCTCACATTGGGTCCTATTGTTTGTAGCAACTAGTTAGGCTGGTCGGTTCCGGGTAGGTTTACGCTACAAACTCAACCTAACCTCGATTTGGTCACACTTATATTTTCTAAGTGTCATGTCCCATCATGTTTCCAAAACATATTACAAATTTTTAAGCAATTGGGTAGACCTAACTTAATAGGTAAATTCCCAATGGATAGACCTAACTTAATAGGTAAATTCCCAATCTTATGTTTTTATGTCTTTTAAGTTTACCCAACCCCAAACGCAACCCCATCGCTTACATATCGCAATAGCGCATAAAAGATAGAAAGAGGGAACTTGGCATAATCATGACATAAAAGCGTTGAAGCCACAAGTTTTACATGGTGGCATATGAAATGTACATATGTTCATATACTTGCATATTACATTTTTAGGCCTCAAAAGCATGCATAAAACCAAACTTAGCATATTGGTGATACATGGTGATAAATGACATGTAGAAATGGCCATAAGTTCGCATTTAGCCTCACATGCAAGTTATCATAAGGGACATGATAACTTACATGTTGCCAAAATGCAACGTTTAGCATAAAGCTTGAAGCTTTATATTCATATGCTCAAGATAAGCTTGCATAACATGATAACATGAACAAAATGATCATCCCAAACTTGCATAACATACATGGCAACTTGCATATCATAACATAGCAAACTTGCATAACATAACATGGCAAACTTGCATATCATAACATGGTAAACTTGCATATCATAACATGGCAAACTTGCATATAAACTTGCATATCATAACATGATAAACTTGCATATCATAACATGGCAAACTTGCATATAAACTTGCATATCATAACATGGCAAACTTGCATAACATAACATGATTAACTTGCATATCATACATTTAACTTTAGAGTTTAAGTATGAAAGTAGAATAGGGCTTACAATGCTTATGAAGACACAAAAATATGACAAAGCCCTTATGCACTCAAATAGACCCAAAATGCAAGCTCTAATAGAAAAACCCTTGAGCCAAAATGATGAAAACCCTTGCTTTATGTAAATATGGAAACTTGACTTGAATGCAAGCTAATGATGCTCATACAAGCTTGAAAACACTTGTATGCATTGAAAATCTCTCATAGAAATGACTTAGGAATTTTATGAAGAGAGTGGAGGCCATGAGAGGAATGATTTTGCCATAGTTTAGTTACTTGAATGAATAATGATGATTTAGGGTTAGGTTAGGGCCTTATTTATAGAGATTAGGACTAGTTTTAGCCTTAGGATTAAACCCTAGTTCCAATCTCAGCCCTCAAAACCGAATCTGGCCCCCAAACTCAACACAAACCCAAAATGGTGCACCAGGCAAAACTGCCCGGCTGGACCAAGTCGACAGCCAAGTCGACAGGGCTGTCGACTTGGGTCCAACCAAGTCGACTCTCAAGTCGACAGGGCTGTCGACTTGGGTGCTCTGGAGGGAATTTTCCCGCCTGCGCCCAACTGCCCTAAATTCCCAAATTCAAACTTGAATTTGAAATCTGTTTTGAACTTGAAATTTTCTGAAAACTTCGTTGGGCCTTAATCGGGTCATACGGACTCCGATTTTCGAAATCCCGGACTCTATTTCGCCTATTTTTCCGAGACGAACGCAATGGCATAGCCCGTTTCCCTTGATTCAGATTTTAGAATTAAATTCTGCCTCGATTTACGTTATAACAGGTTATTGAAAATACGGGTTGTTACTGGACCCGCCCGGCAAATCCAGTGGTCACAAATGTCAGCCCAATGTGAGAGGTCCTAGGCCTAAACTAAAGCATAACGGTTGTAAAGACACGAGGTTAGACTCTTTTATGGTGTAAGACTGCCCGGACCCGCCCGGCAAATCCAGCTGCCATAAATGCCAGTCTAGTGTGAGAGGTCTTTATGAGGTTATGGCCTGAATGAATTAAGAAATACTTAACCAGATAAACATGTAAGGTGGGACATGGGGGTTAAGTAGGTGCCTTGGGTGGCATGAGGAATCTAGGGGGTGCCCTTAGTGGCATGTGAAATACGATTAGTAAGACTTAACCAAACACACGTGTAAATGAACATGACTAAGAGGGTTAAGTGGGATATACTAGTGACAAGCTTAGGTGGGTAGCTTGTGTGGGCCCGTTTCGACCAGTATCCCAAACGTATCTTTGTGGGCTCGACCCAAGTCGAGGACGGGACACGCATGCTGGGTTCGACTGTAAGAGGCCAAAACGGGGAGTGGTGGCAACGCAAGTCCAACGGGTTTCGTATGCGTGTGTGGACCCGGGCTGGTGGGTAAGACGTTGTTGCATCGTGTAGGTATAAGCCGTGCATTCTCAAGTTGTATCGGGTTGCCACTTTAGGGGAGTGATACACCCCACTGTGGGGCCAGCACGGGTATCTACGAGTAGGGAGCCGATCGAAAGTGGGTAGTGGGGTACACCTAGTGGAGATAGGGGCAGACGACACCTATGTAGTCAGCTAGGGGTACGTAAGGCTATTTATAAAGTTTCTGTGTGAAGCAAGTGGGATCAAACAATAGGGTGACTGGTGTGGTGCAGTGTAGTAATGTGCAGTGCAGTGTAGTAATCATTCATTAGTAATTAGGTGTGCCTTTGCCGTTATCTTTAACGTTATCTTAAACGCTATCTTTATCTTCCTAAGAGTTCATAGACATTTACTTGTCTTCCAGCTTATGCCTTAGTCTAGTTATTTTGATAATAGTATTGTTAGAATTATCATACTCGCCAGACTTTATGTCTGACCCCCTCTATTTCTATCCTTTTTCCCCCTCCAGGTCCTCAGGTTGGGCCCAGCTCTAGTGGAGTTTGATTGAATTGCTTCATCTCTCTTTGGAAAGCTTGGACCGTTGGAGTAAAGTCCAGCTTATTATCTTTTTAATGGCTATTTATTTAATGGGATTATGTATTTTGTTTTTATGAAGATGGATATTGTACTTGGTTATGATCTATGGTTTTATGATGTAACAAACATGTTTAATTTCCGCTGCAATAAAATGAAGTTTTAGATTTCCAAGTACTATTTATTATCTGTCTTGTTGTATTTTTTCTGTTCTATATTCACTTATAACCTCCATGGAAGTTAATGCATTCCCTTTGTGAGTGACATTAATGGACGTGGGGTGTTACACGTGGTATCAGAGCTTAAGGTTACCAGAATAGATAAAAATACTTTAGAAAAATAGTTATTTTTGGAAGAAGTGCTTTCAAAAACATGTTTTAATGAGAAATTTAAAGAGAAAAGCTTTTAAGAAAAAAAAACATAATCCCCAATAGCCCATATCTTTATCTTTCGAATTCTCCATTTTGAATCTTTCCTTTTTCGTTTCAGCATGGCTGAAGATCTAAACCTACCTGGCGGTGTAACGATAGCAGGATGGTATAGGAGGCTGTTAGAGGCTAGGGCCGCCGCAGGTCCAGCCAATGTTCCTCCACCACCAGTTGCACCTGTTCCTCCTCTTCCTCCTCGCGTAGATACTTTTGCAAAGACGTGCAAGGAATTCAAGGCTATGGGTGGAAAACCATTTCAAGGGTCAGAAACGTTTGTGGAAGCTAGAGATTGGCTTAAGGAGGTGGAAGAATTGCAATAAATCTTTGAAGTAGAATAAAGGAGGATAGTTCGTTTAGCAGCTTGGTTGATAAAGGGAGAGGCCTCGTTTTAGTGGGAGGTCACTAATGGGGAGCGTCCTGTTGACTCATGGGCGGATTTCAGACGTAGGTTCGAGGCGATGTTTCTCTCAAGGGCGGAAGAAAATCTATATATGGAAAGATTCTTGACATTGAAGCAAGGAAGCTCATCAGTGAAAGAATATGTCAATAAATTTAATCAGTTAGCAAGGTTTGGCTTGGACTTAGTAAACATGCTGGAGAAGAAGGCTCTAAGGTTCGTGAATGGCTTGAATGAACCATTGCAAGGGTTGGCTATGACCCACATCCCGATGGGGGCCACCTTTGAGAAATTAGTAGAAATGGCGCTCATGCATGAGGAGAAAAGCGCTAAAGCTGATAAGGCACCCGAGAAGAAGGGGGATCAGAAGAAACCACAACAGCAAAACAAGAAGGGTGGAAAAGACAATAATGGCAAGGGAAATAAGAAGTGCTTTAACTGTGGAACCCCAGGCCATCTTAGCAAGGATTGCTGAAAGAAAAAGAAGACAAGTTGTTTTCATTGTGGCGATGCGGGACATTTAGTGAAGGACTGCCCAAAGAAGGGGCAGAGGGCAGGAGCTACCTCGGGAGGACATGTGCAGGCTCTTATGGCACCAGGGCAGGCAAGGGGACAAGTTCAGGCTCTCGCGGTCCCACCGCTGCAAGAACGAGGTAGAACCATTTTTGTTGAAAGCTTAGTTTTTCTGTTTGATCATCCTGTCCGTACCTTATTCGATTCGGGCGCATCACATTCGTTTATCTCTACATCATTAGTTGAACCACTACACTTAAACACCAGTTTAGTAGAGGATCCCTTAGTTGTTTCGAATCCAATAGGGGGCTCAGCTTATTTGTCCATGATGTGTTTGGATTTGAAAATTTCCATACTTAGCGTTGAATTTAGATGTGATGCTTATGTGTTGGGCTTCACGGGCTATGGGCTAATTTTAGGAATGGATTGGTTATCCAGAAATGGGGCCGTTCTTGACTGTGAAAGGAGAGTAGTTAGGCTCGTGACTCGCCTTGGCAACACTCTCAAAATCTTTTGTAATCCCATAAATTCGGTTATGCTAAGTTATCTAGAATCGCTTGACGCGTCTGAGGAAAATCTACGATCTGTTAGAGTGGTCCGAGAATATTCGGATGTGTTTGAGGAGGTGAAGGGCTTGCCTCCGAAGCGGGAGATAGATTTTCGAATATATCTTGTGGATAATGCGAAACCAGTATCTTTGCCAGTACGCCACATGGCTTCACGTGAAAGGAGGGAACTCGATAAGCAAGTAAAGGAGTTGCTTGAGAAGGGGTTCATAAGACGAAGTATATAGGAGTGGGGTGCTCCAGTAGTATTTTCCACGAAGGCGGATGGGTCCCTTAGACTGTGTGTGGACTATAGAGAACTTAATAAACTTACTAAGAAGAACAGACACCCACTGCCGAGGATTGACGATCTCTTCGATCAGTTAGTTGGCGCCTCAGTGTTTTCGCAGTTGGACTTAGCCACTGGGTTCCATCAGTTGAGAGTGGCTGAGGATAACATAGACAAGACTGCCTTTAGGACTCCAGACGGTTTCTATGAATGGCTATTGATGCCCTTCGGTTTGACAAACGCCCCAGCATATTTTGTTGATTTGATGAGTAGGGTGTTTAGGGAGTACCTTAACAAATTCGTGGTAGTCTTTGTAGATGACATCTTGATCTTTTCTAAGGATGAAGAAGAGCATGCCCTACATCTTAGGGAAGTGTTGGAGACCCTACGAGCGCATAGCCTTAAGGCTAAATTTTCTAAGTGTCACTTCTGGAGGAAGGAAGTACGGTTCTTGGGGCACGTGGTTTCCAAAGAAGGGATAGCTGTAGATCCCGCGATGGTGGTGGCCATCCAAGATTGGAAGGTTCCCAAAAATGCTACCGAAGTGAGAAGTTTCTTGGGGTTGGCTGGCTACTATAGGAAGTTTATCAAAGACTTCGCAAAGATATCATCTCCATTGACACGCTTGACAAAGAAGAACCTAGTTTTCACATGGGACGTAGATTGTGATGATGCGTTCCAACGTTTGAAGAGAGCTTTGACTTCATCCCCAGTCTTAGTATTGCCAGACGGGAGTAAGCCGTTTACCGTTTATACTGTTGCTTGTGGGACAGGACTAGGCGCAGTCTTAATGCAAGAGGGTAGGGTAATAGCCTACGGTGGAAGGCAGTTGAGAGCGCATGAGAAAAATTATCCTACACATGACCTAGAATTGGCCGCTATTGTTTTCGCGCTTAAGTCTTGGCGTCATTATCTTCTTGGCGATAAATTCGAATTATTCACTGACCATAAGTCTTTAAAATACCTATTCTCTCAAAAGGACATGAACTTAAGGCAGCAAAGGTGGATGGAGTTCTTGGCGTCCAACGACTTTGAGATAGCATATACCCCTGGCAAGGGTAACGTGGTGGTCGATTCCTTAAGTAGAAAAAGATTATCCTTAAGTCCTTTATTTGTTGAGCGGCGAAGTTTAGAGTTCATCTCTATGTTTGACTTTAGACCTTCCGTTGACTTCGTACCCGGTTTGCTAGCATCCTTGTAGGTCAGACCTACGCTTTTGGGATGGATTGGCGAGGCACAGCGAGACGACCCGCAGTTGGTTGAGTTAGTAGAAAAACTCAAAGGAGGGGAGTCATCAAGCCATCTCCTAGGTATACCCTAGATGATAAGGGTTGGTTACGTAGGGACGGTAGACTTTTTGTACCAAAAGACGATGACCTAAGGATGACTATTCTTGACGAAGAACATCATTCGAAGATGACCATTCATCCCGGCGGGGACAAGATGTACAAAGACATGAAGAGAGTTTCCTTTTGGGCCGGCATGAAGAAAGACGTGGCCGAGTATGTCGCTAGATGCTTGGTGTGCCAACAAGTAAAAGCGGAGCAAAAGAAACCCGGTGGGTTGCTTCACCCATTGGAGGTTCCACTATGGAAATGGGAAAGCATCTCGATGGATTTTGTGGATGGATTACCGCGATCGAGGAAGGGTAATACGGGAATTTGGGTTATAGTAGATAGACTTACTAAGAGCGCCCATTTCATTCCCATGAAGAGTAAGAGGACTGCTCCATGGTTAGCTTCTGTATATGTCCGAGAAATAGTTCGTTTGCATGGTGTTCCTTCTAGTATAGTGAGCGACCGCGATCCTATTTTCACTAGCGAATTTTGGAGAAGCTTACAAGAGGCGGAAGGGACTCAGTTATGTTTGAGCACCGCATATCATCCTCAGACGGACGGCCAGACCGAGAGGGTGAATCGCATTCTAGAGGATCTTTTGAGGCTATGTATCCTAGACTTTGGGGGTACATGGGAAGAGCATCTTCCATTGGTTGAGTTCGCATATAATAATAGCTTTCAGTCCAGCATTGGTATGGCACCATTCGAAGCTCTTTATGGACAACCTTGTCGTTCACCTACATGTTGGTGGGAATCTACGAATAAGATCTTACTTGGGCCCGATATGATTAGGGAGACTTCGGAGAAGATCGACTTGATTCGAAGGAGGATGAAAGCAGCACAGGATAGGCAGAAATCTTATGCGGATAAGAGGAGGACAGATCTCGAGTTTGAAGTTGGGGACATGGTCTTTGTCAAAGTGTCTCCATTACGAAACGTTGTTCGCTTTGGGTCCGTTGGGAAATTAGCACCAAGGTTTGTAGGGCCGTTTCCTATTAAGGAGAGGATTGGACAGATGGCGTATAGAGTGGAGTTGCCCAAGAGACTTAGTGGTGTACATGACGTATTCCATGTGTCACATTTGAGGAAGTGCTTGCACGAGACCGCGGAAGTGGTAGAGCCGAGCTTGCTTAGAGAGGTGGAGATAGAGCGTGATGCGACAATTCGACGAGCTCCTACGTGCATTCTTGGGTCGGAGATCAAGAGGTTGAGGAATTGAGAGGTCAGACTAGCCAAAGTGCAATGGGGAGATGATGAGAGCAACGCTACTTGGGAGACAGAAGAGAAGATGCGTTCACGATACCCTTTTCTTTTTGAGGGTATGTCTTTTAATTTCTCCTTTATCACTTAGCTTGTACTTATCTTATCTTTAGTATATCCTCTCGCTAGTATCTTTGACCTTTAGTTAGGATAATCCTATGGTTGAAACATGTGTTTGAGACATGTTATGTTAGGGGGATGCATAGTGGATGCAAGTGTTTGCTAGTGGTTGCTCGTGGATGCATATACACACACTATTAGGCACCAGATCGGCTCAGTCACTTCATATTGCATATATATATGGATGTATGTAGTAAAATAGATGTATAATGGTTGTATTATCATATAGTTGCTGCATTCGGGTGGATGGTTGTGCACGCATATAGAATTAATATGTATCATTAGGAATCTTTTGCATACATATTGGACGCATGGCACTATCATGAATTGCACTAAGGAGGTCGGCTGAATCAGTAGACCGCCTAATTTTGCATTAGATATGGACATATACACACACTGTGCATATAAACATTAAAGCATTAGAAGTCTTTTAAGGACAATGGATGCTGGTGTTTGATGGTTGAGTAGATGGACGATTAGATGGTAGGATATACATTCTTCTTGACTTGGAGATTTCGGGGACGAAATCCTTTAAGGAGGGGAGAATGTAACACCCCGTAATTTTATAACATTAAAATTCACAAATTAAAGTATACTTAATTTTTAGAAAAGAATTAAGTGAAATGGGTTGCGCAGAGAAATATATATATATATATTGATATATATATATATACAAATTAAAAATTAAATAAATAAATATGCGAAAAAGTTCAAAACAGCGAATTAGGAGGGGGAATAACCGAACCGGCCCATTTATGAGGTCGACCCAAGCTCTGGTTGGTCGACTAGGGGTTAATCCAGGGTGTTTGGCTGTCAACCCGTGGGTCGATTCGCTCAAATGCAGATTTTGCATTTGATTGGTTCTCATGGTTCAGGGTTAATCTAATGGTCCTAAATAACTTCCTACACCTATAAATACATCCTAATGCTAACCCTAAACCTAATTAAAATAGAATAGTTACCTTCATACCATCGCCATGGAAATCAATGGAGTCGCCGCCAACTAAGAAAGAAGAAAAGCAAATTCAATTCTAATTCTCTCAACCCTAAAGCAAAGCAAAACTCTCTCTTTTCTTCTCTAAATTTTGAGTATGATGATCTTAACAAGATTATTATCATTTTAATTAGGTTGAGTTATGAATGGATTATGAGTAGATGATGTGAATTATCATATATGTTGTTGTAAACCCCTTTTGCTGTCATGTATATCGTAAATCCAATGTTATGTGATGATGATATCTTATATGTTGTAAATCATGCTATGATGATGTTATGTATGTTGAAAGTTTGTATGCTAAGTTGTGATGAATCATACATGTTAAAAAGGCCATGATGTTACCATCTATGCTAGTTAGTTCATATTAATTAAATCATCATGTTTGGGTTATGTTCATCTATATGACAAGTCTCATATGCAAGTTAGATTGATTAGAAAAGTTATGAACATATGCCAAGACATCCTATTATAAGACCAGGTCCCATCAAACAATGCAACGCAAGCCGGAGGATAGGGTTTTCCCTTATAATAGCCAAACATGCTTGGTACGTTTAAAACAAATCATTTGATACTATTATAAGTGTATAGTGTCAAATCAATTTCAATCATAAATATCAATCCTAGGCGGCATGGGTACCATCTATCATGTCGCCATACTAGGCTCTACAGATAAAACCGCACGTCACGTATTGGAAACTGGATTTCCGTCATGAGTCAAGGCAAGGGGCAAGCTCCTCTCCGTTCGAGACACCCTAGCAAATGTCTCAGGACCCCACTTTGATCCTTGGAATCGGTTGGGCCGGTCCTCTCTTACTTTTGCGGATTAGTTATTCCTGAACACACGTTTCCCGGTCCTAACAGACCTAATATCGAGGCGCCTCATCCAACAACCACACAGGTGAAAAGTATATAAATGTCAGCCAGTTTAAGCACTGACACCACCACTAGCTAGAAAGAAACGTCGTGTTCTCCCAACGGTCCGTATCCCGTTTTTGACTCATACCGAGGTGAGAGGCTCGCGAATTCACGTTATACACAAAGCTGCGCCGCACAGGCCGTGCATTGATCATCTACCACAAGACTTTGCTTTTTAACAGAAGCCTTGATCAATTGCCACTTACGCGTGCCACACTGGCAATTCACTCCATGCTACTGATGTCCATCGATATACAACCTTTGAGCTCGTACGTCTCAGAGAAGGGCGTTAAGCAAGAGAATAAATTCTCCGCCGCCAAACAGATGTATATTTAATAGAGATCAATCAACACAGAATAAAATCCAATGTCAGACACACAATCCATTTACGAGTTCGTTCTAGGTCTGAACGAAACCCGAGGCACTTTCCTCGCATATCCATCGATCTCCAAGTACACCTGGGCGATCACCAACTGTTTCTCTCCTCTTGGGTGTACAGCCCAATCGAGATCATCGGTAATCACCCAAACGATGTGAATACTTCAGGTCTTCAACCACCATCTTCATCTTTGACTTGTCGTCGAATCGGTTATTTAGAATGGGTATAAACCTGGTCTTTCTGAATAACCCACGTATATAATAAACAAATGTTACACAAACACAACAAACGCCTCATTCCAATTCAGAATATTCTTTTATTCACAAAATCACATTCTTAGGGAAAGGTTCCCATTAATTTTATCCAAGATAAATTCTTCTAAATTTATTCTTTAATCCTCCTTTGGATATCATTTCAAACCATATTATGGTTTTCCAAACTAGTCGGGATTAGCGAACCACACCGAAGTAATTATTTGTTTTATTTCCCAATCCCAACCTATTCATCCCATGAAGTAAAACTGGTCATACTCCATATCTAACACCACAGTGCTATCGGTAAAATTAATTACCATTTCACGTTCAAATCTAATTAAAATTTTAATTATCGCTTTGGAGCAAAACTGGTGGTACTCCATTCTCGATCACTTTTCAGATTTGATAATTTAAATTATCAATTCACATTTAAATCTAATTAAAGATTCATTATAACTCCACTTAGTTTTAATCTTTTCAAAAATCAATATCCTGTCTTTAACTGGGTTAAAGAACCAATGTCATCTAAAACACGATTCACGATAAACCCAAAGTCACACTCTATTGTTAATCGGGTTAAAGAACAGGTGTTGTTCAAAACACCGCTCACGATAAACCCAAAAACCAATTCAAATTCAATTCCAATTAAATATCATTTAATTGATACACTTAATTAAATCTAAATAGAAAGATTCAATCTTTTTCTCTACTGGGCTTAAGAATCGGTGTTAATGAAGACACCATTCACGACAAACCCAAATCACATTTGATATTAAATACAAGGCTCTGAATAGAAAATATACCGGCTTATATTCAATATCAAATTCTGAAACCAACAAATATCGTATTGGAAATAACAATATAAAATATATCTTTCAAATTCCCATAACAATATATATATAGTCACGAAATCCAACATCGAAATATTCCGAAGATAATTCCGATTCAACTCCAGTCCAATTCACGTATTGGAAATTCTGATTATTTTCGAAACCACTTTCAAATTCAATTTATTTATTTCAAAAATAAATTGATTTTAATTCTAGTTCAAAACTAGTTCATTTCGATAAAAATCTATTTTTATCTTTTCAAATGTGGAAATTTTCATCCCAGTTCCTCACAAACTATTTCTTATGATTTTACACAAATTATAGATAATTTTAATAATTTTATCAAGGTCCGTACAGTCGATTTCCATCAACGGCCATCGAACTGCACTTACAGTGACCTTTTCCAAATTTGATTTGGACATAATTCCAAATCCAACCATTAGATTTCTAATTTCAAATATTCGTTAGAAAGGTCTTTTCGATACGAACCCAACGGTTCCGGTTTTAGGAGAATCCGACGGTCGGATCTCCCGCAACGACAATTCGAAGTCAATGGTCGAAATTCATGAACTGTCGCGGCGCGGCGCGTTCTGTTCAGGCCATTATATATAATATATATATATATATATATATATATATATATATATTATATATATTTCGTCGATTTCCTTTTAAAACGTATTTTATAAATCGTTTTAAATTCGTTTTCGAAATGATTTCAACTTCATATTCAATTTTGAATCAAAATTGAATTTTCCTTTATAAATTCGTTTTAAATTCATTTCAAATTGATTTCAATTCAAATCGATTTTTAATTCAATTTCAATTCAATTTGAATTTCAAATTAATTCAATTTCAATTCGAATTCATTTCTATTTGATTTCAATTCGAATTCATTTCAATTCAATTTCAATTCGAATTCATTTCTATATATTCGATTTTGAAATCACTTTTTGATATTCATAAAAAAAATGAATAAAATCGATATAAATATCGTTAACGTCAAAATGGCGCATCTCTAATCAACACGGCTTTATATATTTCAATAAATTCGTTATTCTATTCAACAAATGAATATTTATTCCATTCAACACATGAATCTATATTTCTTCTTACTTACAATAAAAAGGTAAATTTTATTGTATAAATATTTTATTCAACACATGAATACACTTTCAACACATGAATTCTCAACACCTGAACATCGTCAACACATGACTATTTATTCTATTCAACGCATGAATTTTCTTTTATAATATTCATTATTTCCCAATTGGAATGAGGCCCAATCATTCCCCATATAATGTTAATTATATGGATTCCATACAACACATGTATATAATAGCAACGATAAATATTCAACAATCATCCAAAGTGCACTACACAACTGCATAAGCATTAAATATAAATAATTAACGCTTACACAGTCTGTCGACCAATCGATCGACATACTATTAAATAATTGGGATTAGTGTACACCAAATATCATCCCAACCCCCGTGTGTGGTTTCAAATCAACAAACACTTATTTCTATTCACACACACACGTTAAAAATAATATTTTTAACGATCAAATATTTTTAACTATAGAAATATTTTATTTCATTTCACATCACATCACACAATCAATTTTCATCACAACAAACAATCAAACATACAAGCCATCCATGGTCTGTGGATGACGGGTGCTACTAAGCACCGTCTGCATCCTAGTATATATTTTAACTAGAAAAACAAGATTTAAAGTGAGAAGTTCTCACCGACTAGCTAATCCAAACGCCTCGACTCTTCTTATGTAGAAGTCATCGCTGTTCTCGCCTTTTGTCACTTTTGTTGCCCGTAGCCACTACATATATAAAAATCACATTTAAATATTGTTGCTATGTATATAAAAATCATATTTTTATAATCACTCCATATGGATAAAAATTCTATTTTTACACCGCTACTATATAGATAAAAATTCTATTTTTACATCGCTACTATATAGATAAAAATTCTATTTTTACACCGCTACTATATAGATAAAAATTCTATTTTTACATCGCTACTATATAGATAAAAATTCTATTTTTACATCGCTACTATATAGATAAAAATTCTGTTTTTACTACGATGTTCATATAATAAAGGTCATATTTTTATTATTTTTATAATATAAAAATCATATCTTTCCTACTTCAAAGATGTAATCTTTTTGCTATTTCATTATAAAAATCATTCCTTCTCTTCTATGAAATAAAATCGATTTTTTATTATCTATATTATATAAAAATTATATTTTTAATATTTCTACTTTATAAAAATCACATTTTTATATCTCCTACATAATAAAGATCGAATTTTTATTATCTATATTATATAAAAATTATATTTTTATTATCTCTACACTATAAAAATCATACCTTTAACCTTCTACCAATATAAAAATTATATTTTTCATCTTCTTATATTAAAATTTTCGTCTTTACACGGTTAAAAATCACGTCTTTCTTAACATAACAAATCAAATTTTTTTATTGCATAAGAAACTAACTTTGATTAATATAAAAATTAGATTTTTTTTCTAAACACGTTTATATGTTTATAAATGAAAAGGAGAAATAAATAATTAAAGAATTGTAAATAAATAAATGAAAAACTCACAGCTAACTCGCCGGAAGGGGGCCAGAAACGGCGGTCAGTCGAGGGTGGGCCAGGCGGCGCTGGAGGAGGCAGCTTCGGGCGGTTAGGGTTTCACTGAGGGCGTAAAGGGGTTCGGTTTGGTTAAAGAAGGGGAAGAGGAGGTCGAGGTGGCGCTGGTTGGCCAATTAAGGCGGCGGTGGGCCAGGGTCTCGGTTGAGGGGGGTACGACCTAAATAAGAAGAGGGGGCGGAGTGACGACGTGAGGAGGGAGGAAGAGGAGGAGAACGGAGGAAGTGGGAGGAGGAAGAAGAGAGGGAGGCGTGGTAGAAGGGGGGTTGCTCGGTGGTCGGCGCGCCACCTGTGGGCGGTCCGCGATGAGGTGGCGGCGGCGGTTCCCCCCTGTCGCTCCTCTCTTTCCCTCTTTTTTTTTCTTTTGAAAACGTTGAAGGGAGGAAGGGAAAAGAAAGTAAGGGGGCTATATGTAAATTTTTATAAAATAATTAATTTAATTTTATTTAATTCCAAAATGGTACTTTTTATTTCGACCTCGAAACGAGATCCACCGCCTGTCGTCCATAGCTAATTACCTCCATTCCGAACACAATGGGATATGTATCGTAAGCTGATTCGATCGTTTCGATCTGTTTTCGTCAAAATCAACATATTACTCTATATATTGAATTTGAACGCGCATTTCAATTTACTGGGGTCATATACTAACTAGAAAAATTCCCGAAAAATATTTTCTAACTTCGTATTTACGATACGGTCCTAACAAAACTAGTTTCGTCGAATTCTGAGGCTGTTTGAAAAATGGCCATTTTCCAGTCGATTAAAATCAACTGAAACTGGTCAAACGCGTTTTCCTTTGCCACGCTCACATACTGATTCGAAAAATTACGAAAATTGGAATCTAGCAAAAACTTGACATCACGGATCCAACAAAAGTAGTTTCGTCGAAATCCGAGGTCGTTTGCAAAATGGCTATTTTTAAGGGCCAAAATTCCATAGCGACTATTCTGAATTTTCAACTGGGCATATCTTTTGATTCCCGCTATGAAATTTTGATTTTTCGGATTCGTTGGAAATATATTCTCAGTTAGATTCTATTATTTTTGGTTTTGCTTCCGGTTTATTTTGAATCTTGTACGTTCAATTGAAATTTGAAATCGAATTATCGAACTACCACGCCATTTTCAATTCTATTTATATATATAAATAAATATTTATATTCTAACGACGATCTATATAAATATATACGTTCGAATTCTATTTAAAATAAATTTCTCGTCGATATTATTTAAAATAATTCATTTTAAATATTCAAAATTCGCTAAAATTGCCAAAATAAAAATTTTAAACTGGCTCGCATTTCTGGGTTGTTACAATCTCCCCCACATAAAACTTTTCGTCCCCGAAAAGGAATGAAGCCAATAGTTGTTTAACTAATAAACTCAACTTCCATTATTCTCGTTATGGCTTAAGTTCTTCAACCTTTCAGTTTCTAAGAACTTTTCAAATTTTTCAAAAATTTGGCTAACACCCTAAATTTCCGAAAAATTTCGCTATAACCTCCCCTGCACCGGGGACTTTGGGATATTTCATATAGCCTCCCATGGCCTTCTTCAGTCCAAAAGAAAAAGAAAAATCCAAGCGGCTAGCCAAGCGGCTAGCCAATCGGCTCATAAAATCATCATCACCCAAACAAAACAGTAAACTATGGTAAACATGTACCTTTTTGTCAGGCAAACAATTTTATTCTTCTGCTCTAGCCTCCTTGCTATGACCTGTTCAATGTAAGTACATGTATATGCAAGCAAATGCGACTAATTTTCAATACACTTCGCTATTTGATTCTACTAGGCATAATGGTTCAAAATTTCAAACAAATAGACAAACAACACAACCATCAATCAATTAGTGGATTAGAATTTCAAAAACATAACTTTAATACATAGTCAAAAATCATGTTTTTGATGCCAAATCACAACAAATAATCCTAAGTAAATTTTGGTTCTCACACCAGTCTAATGGAAATGTATAGAAATCACACCTTCGAAACACGAACATAAATACTGATGATGTGGCCACATCAGCAGAATTATCTCCGGGTATCTAGAATGTGATTCTATATCTATCCAGTATATTAAAACATCGAATATATGTTCACGACGCGTATATGCAAAATATTTATATACTCGATTGTCCAAATTCAAAATAAATAAATATTCAAATACGTATAAAATGGTTTAAATTTTCAAAACAATATTGTTTTCATTTGAAAAATATACTCTTCACACTCGTTCTAGGAAACTATTGATCCTATCTCTAACGAGTCATCCTAATTGGATATTACTAATCTAATATCTGATGAATTCTTTCGTATGGTTCTAATGTGTCTTGTTCTCGAGCTCTGTAAACCAAAGCTCTGATACCACTATAAGGACCCGTAACTTCCTCGTAAAGGAAAGCACGAATACTTTGAGAACAACACACAAAATAGAACGCAAACAGAAGATCATTTCATTGTTTATTACAACAATTCCATCAGATACAAGAATATACAGAGTATGAATAAATATACATTCGACAATTATCAGAGATCACAATAAATTACAAAGCAGTGGAAAATAATACAAAACACAACTGAAAGTAATACACGGATACAGAGCTTTCCGAGCATCGTTCCAGCTGTAAATCAGGATCCTGTGAATATAAATATGCAAAACTAAAACTACTAGCTGCCCGTGTGGAAAATAAGGGCACCCAGAGTTTAGGTTAAAACAATAAACTCCAGGTCAGTCATGTGACTGATGTGAGAACAAAAACAGTTATTAATCTTTATTTTAAAGTTTGGTAAATCAAGGGACCACGCCGTATAACACGGAACGGGCTTCCTCCCAAGAATACTAGTGCATATAACAAAACAGCGCAATGCTTTTTGGAAAAATGAAGCTATTATAAGACCCAGGTCCCATCACACAATGCAACGCAAGCCGGGGGATAGGGTTTTCCCTTATAATAGCCAAACATGCTTGGTACGTTTAAAACAAATCATTTGATACTATTATAAGTGTACAGTGTCAAATCAATTTCAATCATAAATATCAATCCTATGCGGCATGGGTACCATCTATCGTGTTGCCATACTAGGCTCTACAAATAAAACCGCACGTCACGTATTGGAAACTGGATTTCCGTCATGAGTCGAGGCAAGGGGCAAGCTCCTCTCCGTTCGAGACACTCTAGAAAATGTCTCAGGACCCCACTTTGATCCTTGGAATCGGTTGGGTCGGTCCTCTCTTACTTTTGAGGATTAGTTATTCCTCAATACACGTTTCCCGGTCCTAACAGACCTAATATCGAGGCGCCTCATCCAACAACCACACAGGTGAAAAGTAATTAAATGTCAGCCAATTTAAGTACTGACACCACCACTAGCTAGAAAGAAACGTCATGTTCTCACAACGGTCCATATCCCGTTTATGACTCATACCGAGGTGTGAGGCTCGCGAATTCACGTTATACACAAAGCTGCGCCACACAGGCCGTGCTTTGATCATCAACCACAAGACTTTGCTTTTCAACAAAAGCCTTGATCAATTGCCACTTACGCGTGCCACACTGGCAATTCACTCCATGCGACTGATGTCCATCGATATACAACCTCTGAGCTCGTACGTCTCAGACAAGGGCGTTAAGCAAGAGAATAAATTCTCCGCCGCCAAACAGATGTATATTTAATAGAGATTAATCAACACAGAATAAAATCTAATGTCAGACACACAATCCATTTACAAGTTCGTTCTAGGTCTGAACGAAACCGGAGGCACTTTCCTCTCATATCCATCGATCTCTAAGTACCCCTGGATGATCACCAACTGTTTCTCTCCTCATGGGTGTACAGCCAAATCGAGATCATCAGTAATCACCCAAACGATGTGAAGACTTCCGGTCTTCAACCACCGTCTTCATCTTCGACTCGTCGTCGAATCGGTTATTCAGAATGGGTATAAACCCGGTCTTTCTGAATAACCCACGTATATAATAAACAAATGTTACACAAACACAACAAACGGCTCATTCCAACTCAGAATATTCTTTTATTCACAAAATCACATTCTTAGGGAAAGGTTCCCATTAATTTTATCCAAGATAAATTCTTCTAAATTTATTCTTTAATCTTCCTTTGGATATCATTTCAAACCATTTTTTTTTTCCAAACTAGTCGAGATTAGCGAACCACACCGAAGTAATTATTTGTTTTATTTCCCAATCCCAACCTATTCATCCCATGAAGTAAAACTGGTCATACTCCATATCTAACACCACGGTGCTATCGGTAAAATTAATTACCATTTCACGTTCAAATCTAATTAAAATTTTAATTATCGCTTTGGAGCAAAACTGGTGGTACTCCATTCTCGATCACTTTTCAGATTTGATAATTTAAATTATCAATTCACATTTAAATCTAATTAAAGATTCATTAAAACTCCACTTAGTTTTAATCTTTTCAAAAATCAATATCCTGTCTTTAACTGGGTTAAAGAACCAATGTCATCTAAAACACGATTCACGATAAACCCAAAGTCACACTCTATTGTTAATCGGGTTAAAGAACAGGTGTTGTTCAAAACACCGCTCACGATAAACCCAAAAACCAATTCAAATTCAATTCCAATTAAATATCATTTAATTGATACACTTAATTAAATCTAAATAGAAAGATTCAATCTTTTTCTCTACTGGGCTTAAGAATCGGTGTTAATGAAGACACCATTCACGACAAACCCAAATCACATTTGATATTAAATACAAGGCTCTGAATAGAAAATATACCGGCTTATATTCAATATCAAATTCTGAAACCAACAAATATCGTATTGGAAATAACAATATAAAATATATCTTTCAAATTCCCATAACAATATCTATATAGTCACGAAATCCAACATCGAAATATTCCGAAGATAATTTCGATTCAACTCCAGTCCAATTCACGTACTGGAAATTCTGATTATTTTCAAAACCACTTTCAAATTAAATTTATTTATTTCAAAAATAAATTGATTTTAATTCTAGTTCAAAACTAGTTCATTTCGATAAAAATCTATTTTTATCTTTTCAAATGTGGAATTTTTCATCCCAGTTCTTCACAAACTATTTCTTATGATTTTACACAAATTATAAATATTTTTAATAATTTTATCAAGGCCCGTATAGTCGATTTCCATCAACGGCCATCGAACTACACTTACATCGACCTTTTCCAAATTTGATTTGGCCATAATTTCAAATCCAGCCGTTAGATTTCTAATTTCAAATATTCGTTAGAAAGCTCTTTTTGATACGAACCCAACGGTTCCAGTTTTAGGAGAATCCGACGGTCGGATCTCCCGCGACGTGAATTCGAAGTCAATGGTCGAAATTCACGAACTGCCGCGGCGTGGCGCGTTCTATTCAGGCCATTATATATATAATATATATATATATATATATATTATATTATATTTCGTCGATTTCCTTTTAAAACGTATTTTATAAATCGTTTTAAATTCGTTTTCGAAACGATTTCAACTTCATATTCAATTTTGAATCAAAATTGAATTTTCCTTTATAAATTCGTTTTAAATTCATTTCAAATTGATTTCAATTCAAATCGATTTTTCATTCAATTTCAATTCAATTTGAATTTCAAATTAATTCAATTTCAATTCAAATTCATTTCTATTTGATTTCAATTAGAATTCATTTCAATTCAATTTCAATTTCAATTTCAATTCATTTCTATATATTCGATTTTGAAATCACTTTTCGATATTCATAAAAAAATGAATAAAATCGATATAAATATCGTTCACGTCAAAATGGCGCATCTCTAATCAACACGGCTTTATATATTTCAATAAATTCGTTATTCTATTCAACAATTGAATATTTATTCCATTCAACACACGAATCTATATTTCTTCTTACTTACAATAAAACGGTAAATTTTATTGTATAAATATTTTATTCAAAACATGAATACACTTTCAACACATGAATTCTCAACACCTGAACATCGTCAACACATGACTATTTATTCTAGTCAACGCATGAATTTTCTTTTATAATATTCATTATTTCCCAATTGGAATGAGGCCCAATCAATCACCATATAATGTTAATTATATGGATTCCATACAGCACATGTATATAATAGCAACGATAAATATTCAACCATCATCCAAAGTGCACTACACAACTGCATAAGCATTAAATATAAATAATTAACGCTTACACAGTCCGTCGACCAATTGATCGACATACTATTAAATAATTGGGATTAGTGTACACCAAATATCATCCCAACACCCGTGTGGGGTTTCAAATCAACAAACACTTATTTTTATTCACACACACACGTTAAAAATAATATTTTTAACGATCAAATATTTTTAACCATACAAATATTTTATTTCATTTCACATCACATCACACAATAAATTTTCATCACAACAAACAATCAAACATACAAGCCATCCATGGTCTGTGGATGACGGGTGTCGGGTGGTGCTAAGCACCGTCTGCATCCTAGTATATATTTTAACTAGAAAAACAAGATTTAAAGTGAGAAGTTCTCACCGACTAGCTAATCCAAACGCCTCGACTCTTCTTATGTAGAAGTCATCGCTGTTCTCGCCTTTTGTCACTTTTGTTGCCCGTAGCCACTACACATATAAAAATCACATTTTAATATTGTTGCTATGTACATAAAAATCATATTTTTATAATCACTCCATATGGATAAAAATTCTATTTTCACACCGCTACTATATAGATAAAAATTCTATTTTTACATCGCTACTATATAGATAAAAATTTCTATTTTTACACCGCTACTATATAGATAAAAATTCTATTTTTTACATCGCTACAATATAGATAAAAATTCTATTTTTACATCGCTACTATTTAGATAAAAATTCTATTTTTACACCGCTACAATATAGATAAAAATTCTATTTTTACATCGCTACTATATAGATAAAAATTCTATTTTTACATCGCTATTATATAGATAAAAATTCTATTTTTACTACGATGTTCATATAATAAAGGTCATATTTTTATTATTTTTATAATATAAAAATCATATCTTTCCTACTTCAAAGATGTAATCTTTTTGCTATTTCATTATAAAAATCATTCCTTTATCTCTTCTATGAATTAAAGATCGATTTTTTATTATCTATATTGTATAAAAATTATATTTTTAATATTTCTACTTTATAAAAATCACATTTTTATATCTCCAACATAATAAAGATCGAATTTTTATTATCTATATTATATAAAAATAATATTTTTATTATCTCTACACTATAAAAATCATACCTTTAACCTTCTACCAATATAAAAATTATATTTTTAACCTTCTTATATTAAAAATCTCGTCTTTACACGGTTAAAAATCACGTCTTTCTTAACATAACAAATCTAAATTTTTTTATTGCAAAAGAAACTAACTTTGATTAATATAAAAATTAGATTTTTTCTAAACACGTTTATATGTTTAAAACTGAAGAAGGAGAAATAAATAATTAAATAATTGTTAATAAATAAATAAAAAACTCACAGCTAACTCGCCGGAAGGGGGCCAGAAACGGTGGTCAGTCGAGGGTGGGCCAGGCGGCGCTGGAGGAGGCGGCTTCGGGCGGTTAGGGTTTCGCTGAGGGCTTAAAGGGGTTCGGTTTGGTTAAAGAAGGGGAAGAGGAGGTCGAGGTGGCGCTGGTTGGCCAACTAAGGCGGCGGTGGGCCAGGGTCTCGGTTGAGGGGGCGTACGACCTAAATAAGAAGAGGGGGGGCGGAGTGACGACGTGGGGAGGGAGGAAGAGGAGGAGAACGGAGGAAGTGGGAGGAGGAAGAAGAGAGGGAGGCGTGGCATAAAGGGGGTTGCTCGGTGGTTGGCGCGCCACCTGTGTGGCGGGGGGGGGGGGGGGATGAGGTGGCTGCGGCGGTTCCCCCCCGTCGCTCCTCTCTTTCCCTTTTTTCTGTTGAAAACGTTGAAGGGAGGAAGGGAAAAGAAAGTAGGGGGGCTATATGTAAATGTTTATAAAATAATTAATTTAATTCTATTTAATTCCAAAAAGGTACTTTTTATTTCGACCTCAAAACGAGACCTACCGCCTGTCGTCCGTAGTTAATTACCCCCATTTCGAACACAATTGAATTTGAACGCGCATTTCAATTTACTGGGGTCACATACTAACTAGAAAAATTCCCGAAAAATATTTTCTAACTTCGTATTGATGATACGGTCCTAACAAAACTAGTTTCGTCGAATTCTGAGATCGTTTGAAAAATGGCCATTTTCCAGTCGATTAAAATCAACTAAAACTGGTCAAACGCGTTTTCCTTTGCCACGATCACATATTGATTCGAAAATTTACGAAAATTGGAATCTAGCAATAACATGACATCACGGATCCAACAAAAGTGGTTTCGTCGAAATCCGAGGTCGTTTGCAAAATGGCTATTTTTAAGGGCCGAAATTCCATAGCGACTATTCTGAATTTTCAACTTGGCTTATCTTTTGATTCCCGCTATGAAATTTTGATTTTTCGGATTCGTTGAAAATATATTCTCAATTAGATTCTATTATTTTTGGTTTTGCTAAATTCCGGTTTATTTTGAATCTTGTACGTTCAATTGAAATTTGAAATCGAATTATTGGACTACCGCGCCATTTTCAATTCTATTTATATATATAAATAAATATTTATATTCTAACAATGATCTATATAAATATATACATTTGAATTCTATTTAAAATAAATTTCTCATCGATATGATTTAAAATAATTCATTTTAAATATTCAAAATTCGCTAAAATTGTCAAAATAAAAATTTAAACTGGCTCGCATTTCCGGTTTGTTACAATTTGTATGAAACTCTAATGTTCTAATCAATTCCAGATCTTAAAATTAAACTTGTAAATATCTTCAATTGTTTTAAAGTTTATTTTTTGATTGCTGAACTCATAACAATGTTGATGTATTCTTGTCATATCTTGAACACTGTTGATTCGAATTCTAAATTTTTGAAGATCTGAAAGTTTTATGGAATTTCACACCCCTTTGCTATTTTGAGTCTCTTATAATTCATTTTGGAAAGTCGTTAAGATTTATACTCATTACAGCACTCTATTATTTATTAGTTGTGATAATTTTAGAAATTTTCAAATTGGCTTGAATATTTTAAATTGTCTTAAATCAGTGATACATCTTGAAATTCATCATTATTCATGATTACTATGGTTGAAATTAGTTTTTCTTGAAATCATTTGAAATTCTTGATATTTTGAGTATCACACACCACTTAAAGTTGAAATTATCAATCTTGTGTGAATAATTCATTATATCTCAAACTTGACATTGATTCAAGTGATTTCAAACAAATTATTTTTAATTTTTTGAATCATGAATACCTCTCAAATTTGATGTAAATGATCTGAAATTTCTCTTATACTTGTCAGAGATAATTTCGAAAATTCTTTAAAAAAAATGGTCTTAAATCTCTCTATTATTTCATGGTTATTTGATTTAAATATTTGTTTGTTTAAAATTATTTGAAATTATTGATTTATTGAATCTCACACATAACTTGGATCTAAAATTAATAATCTGATGTGATCGATTCATTGAATCTAGAGTTTTTCATATTCCCCAAATGATTTCAAATATAAAGTATTTTTAATCTTGGATCATGACTGATTTTTTGTTACCATCATTCTGACAAGTCTGATTTGAAAATGATTTTTGTGCTGCTCAGGTATTTTTCTTGTAAATATTTTTTGGTGACTGGTTGTTTTGGTATCAAATATATACCATGCTCTAATAGATGAAATTAATTTTCTTGATTTGTTAACTGTGTCTACTTAGGCTTTGTGATTAAGATTCTGTTGTCTGATGTAACAACCCGCATTCTACGCATCGGAGGATCATAGAATATTTATTTCTTTCCCATAAGAAGTTGTATAGTCATGTAACTTTGGGAAACGACTATTGGGGTCATTTCCCATGTTAATGATTTTTGCCGATTTTTAAATCACCGTTTTTTCCCTAGCTGATCTTGTTTCGGCCATAACTTTTGATTGGAAAGGAATTTTGACATGAAACTACTTCCATTAGATTCGTTTGATGGTTTACCTTTCCGTAGAGTGGTCACATGTGAAAAACGGATTTACCGTTTGGGAGATATGGCTGAAATAAGGTTTGGAAGGTGAAAAACTGCTTAATCGGGCCAAATAGGGTGATTAGTGAATGGGCCCATAATCCATTTCGGGATTAGGGTTATGGGGAGGTTGAAATGAGTTAGGGTTTCATTTCAGTTTTCTAGCCTCCACTTACCTCTTAGAAACCCTAAAAATGGCCTCCAACCTCTAAATCACCTCCAAATCACTTTCTACTTGAAGATTGGGCTTAGCAACATCAAATCAAGAGAGATCAACACCAAATCAACATTAGAGCTGCTGTTTAGCATTGGGATTCGCATCAAATCAGAGATTTATTTCAGATCGAAGTTTCATTTGTGGCTAAGGTGAGTGATTTGCATAGTTCCTCACTAATTATGGTTTATTGGGGGTGATTAGTGATAATTAGCGAATTTATACATTAATAAATTCCGGAAAAATGATTATAAATTCTTGAATGATGTTTTAGACCTATGATATGAATTTGGGTTAATTTGGTTAAGTTTTACTAATCCTATCATTAGTTTCACCTAAACATGCTTAAGGGAAAATATGGGGATTTGGCTATGTTTGATCCATTTTGACTTATCATATTAATGTTTTGATGTTTGAGGTCACTTCTACTTGTTGCTATGACTGTATGGTATGTTTTATGATTGTCAAGAAGTGTTAGATTGGTGGAAAATGTCGTCGAATGGAGTAAAACAGTCATTGGAAGAGTTGCAGGAATTTGTACAGAACCCGGATCGGATTGCCCTCTCGCCACGCCGACCCGATCGTGATGGACCCCCTCCGTTCCGAACCCTTAACCACGAACCAACCTGTTCGTGACCCCTATCCGAACCGCCACGTGGAGACTCCAAGCTGATGCACCAGAAGCACGATCCGACGCACCACGATCCAATGCACCACAAGCTGATCCGATGTGATGACGCCGATCCGAACCAGGAGGAGGTGTCACGAGCTGGAGGAGCACAACCCGTCCCGCTGGGGGTGTTGACAATCCGAACCGCCATCAGGTGGATACCACGAGTCGATCCGTGTTGATGATGGGGAATTGAAGGCCGAACCGAACCAATGGTCAAGAGGGAATACGAACCAATCCGGTGATGACCAATAACCCGAGATGTAAAGGTAGTCCAAGTTGGAAGTTAGAGCTCAGGATTCCGTTGGGAACCAATGAGTTCACTTCATGGTTGGGCTTTGCTGCGGGACGTGTGCTAAGGAGTTGTCGACGTTCATAACTTCGATTTACCATGAATAATAAGGACTACGTTATCAGTGCAGTAGAGTCACTATTACTCGAGGGGCAAAGTGATCGTAGTAAGACTATGAGCCAGTGCAGTAGAGTCACTATGACTCAAGGGGCAAAGTGGACATAGTAAAGGATTAGTAGGACTATGAGCCATCGCAGATGGGGTGAACAACTCCATGGGGCAAGTGGACATAGTAAAGAGCTAGTAAGGCTATGAGCCAGCGCAGATGGGGAGAATAACTCCATGGGGCAAGTGGACATAGCGAAGGATTAGTGGTTATGTATCAGTGCAGTGAAGCCATTTATGACTTCATGGGGCAAGGTGATCATAGCAAGGTGTTGAGGTGATCGAAGTGGTGAATATCGTGTGCTTTACGCACTGAGTGAGAGATGTGAGGATGGTTGCTGTGCTTGATTGTTTGCCATCACTATGACATGCACACCCCACCCCCATATCTTTACACCATATGTTAGTGGCACCTTAGAGTGTTGTACAGTATGCAGTGCTAACTCTTTGGTTGCAGGACCAGGTTCAGGTATGGTTTAGTATACCTGTTATTGTTCTATTTAGATGCTTATCGCTCATACCAGACTTTTTGTCTGACCCAGAGTTTTATGTCTCTTCTTATTACTCTGGGTGCTCACACGAGCAGACTAGAGATAGGTTAGCTGGTGGTGCGCGAGTAGCTGATTCGGAGGCGAGCAGGAGGCTTCCACGTATGATATATAGATATTCTTCCTGTGTCGTTGGTGGTCACTACTTGGGCATTAGTAGTGTACCTTCTTTATCTTGCTTTTGCTTTAGAGACAGTATTTTGAAAGTTGTAATAAGCTGTATTTTGGATTTCCGCTGCTATGATGCTTAGTTATAGTTTTCAGCTTATGCACTGTCTCACCTGTTTTATGTCAAGTATGTTGTTATTATATTTTATTCTATGCGCTGTGAGACATTCTATAGGTTCTTTGCTGACTCTTCGTCTTCTTTCCTTTCTTCTGACGACCGTCTCGTGCTAGCTGGACATGTGTACAGCGCACCTTTGGAGTAAATGCCGGTTGGTGCGGGGCGGGCCGTCACATTTGGTATCTGTAACACCCCACCTCCACTAGGATCACTCCTTAGAATGTACTAGCTTTGGAGGGGCGTTATTGTGAAGGTAAACATGCACAGAGATATCGCAAGACAGAATATATGAAAATAAATATAAGTAAAGCAGCGGTAGCAGATAAAAACCCATCATCATCATCACACAAAACCAACATAGTCAAGTACATAGTATCAAAATGTCATGATCCAAAATACAACATAAGTCTAGATACGTAGAAACAAAATACATGGTAAAACATCAGTACTAATCCCCAGAAATAAAAGATAAGCCACAGCTAGCTCAGATCCATACATGAGCTATCCAACAAGCAAGCCAAAGATCCACTAAGCAGATGTAGCCCCTCCCTGAGAACCTGTGGGGGGGGGGGGGGAAACGGAAGAAAAGAAGCGAAAGAAAACAGGTCAGTCAAAAAGACTGGTAAGCCCTACTACGATCAATCTATAAACTAATAAAGTTAACAGCATGATGGAAACTGAGGTAAACATACTGGCAATAGATAAAGGTGACATCACATAAGAAGATTGAGTTTTTGCACCACAGTGTACTAGCAAACCCATAAAACAGATATTGATCCCTTAGCCCAAACTTCGGCCCAATAACTTGAAGTGACCTCAATATAAGGTCCAGCCCAACGGTCTAGTCGATCGGCTCCATATAAACCTAACACGTCAAGTGTTGGTGTCCATACGGCCCCCATGGATGTAGTCAGACTGCGCTGGGTCAACCTTTGGGTGTATCAAGCCCTCGGGTGTCAACCCCAGACACCTAAGCAATAATGCACAGTCTAAATCTACTGGTACCCGTGCCTCGAGTTTGTCCAATATCGGACTACGTGCACGTCCGTAGCCCGCCGGACCCGCACCGCTGTACCACTCAGCCGTCGCTTTGGTCGCTTACATCAGTCCAGTAATCGTGCCCCGCCCTAACCTAGCTGTAGGGTTGTGGTGATACCAAACTGGGATTACTGCTGGAACAGACCACGTTGCTAGGGTTTCTAAGAGGGTTAAGTGTGGTTTTAACCCCTCACTAATCATGGATTGAATTAGTTAAGTGTAACCACTTAACCCCATCTAATCCTCGCATCCCCATTATTGGTTAAGTATTAGTGGGCCATGACTTAACCCTAATCATGAGGCATTAATTACTTAACGCACCCAACCTCTCACATTAGACATCCGTGGTTACCTGGGAAGATTTACACCACGTCTAGGTCTAACCTCGGGTCTTATGGTGCAACATGACCAACTACCCACATTAGACCCCACGTTGTGGTTACCTGGGAAGATTTACACCACAACTAGGTCTAACCTCGAGTTGGCCATATCATGTTATCTAATGTCATGTCCACTTTATAACATATTTACAAGTTAACATATACTTGGGTAGACCTAACTTAATAGGTAAATTCCCAAGGGGTAGACCTAACTTAATAGGTAAATTCCCAATCTTTTAGTTTCATGTATTTTTAAGTTTACCCAAACCCTCCCAACGTCATTATCTCGCTTACATATTCGTCATAACGCATAAGGGTATAAAAGGTAACTTGGCATAACATACATGATGAACTTCACATATCATAATAAATATGCATACATGTTAAACTTGCAAATCATGTCATAGTGAACTCGCATAAACATGCATAGCTTATTAAATATGCATAACATGGTAAGGTGAACTTGCATAAACATGCATAATCCATTAAACATGCATAACATGGTAAGGTGAACTTGCATAAACATGCATAATCCATTAAACATGTAGAGCATGGCATAGTAAATTCGCATAAGCATGCATAACTTATGAAACATGTAAAACATGGCATAGTGAGTTCGCATAAGCATGCATAATCAAATAAACTCACATAAATCTCAACTTTCACCACATATTAACTTTAGAGTTTGTAAAGTGAAGGTAAGAGGGCTTACAAATATAAACAAGCCACAAATCCACCAAATAAGATGAAGAAGCCCTTTAAAACCCAAAACAAAGCTTCAAATAAGAAAACCCTTTTGCAAAATCCCAAAAACACAAAACTTAGCAAATCAAACTTGCAACTTAATGAAGTATGCAAGTTATTAAGCATTCATACAACATAGAAAAGGTTGTATGATCCATCATATCTTCATAGGATTAAACTTTGAGGAAGGTGGAGGCTAGGGATTTTAGGTGGAGGCCATTTGAGGATTCAATTTGGCATAGTTTAGTTGCTAGATTGATTAATGAGGCTTTAGGGTAGGATTAGGGGTATATTTATAGAAGATTAGAGTGTTTTTAGCCCTAGGATTAACCCTAGATTAGTTTAGGCCCGTCAGATCTCGGAACTCTCTAGAACCAAGCCACAAGACCCAACCCAAAGCAGAAATGGTGCACCAGGCTAAACTGCCCGGGCACCCCCTGTCGACAGGGCTGTCGACAGGGCTGTCGACACCCTGGGGGCCCTGTCGACATGCCTGTCGACATGGGGCCCCTGGCGGGAATTTTCCCGCCTGACCCCGATTAGCCCTAATCCTTGTTTTTTAATTTGAAATTTAAATATGTTTTTAGCATAGAAATTTCTGAAAACTTCGATGGGCCTTAACTGGGTCATACGGACTCCGATTTTCGAAAACTCGGACTCTATTTCGCGTATTTTTCCGAGACGAACGCAATGGCATAGCCCGTTTCCCCTGATTCAGATTTTTGAATTAAATTCTGCCTGTTATAACAGTTTATTGAAAATACGGGTTGTTACATTCTCCCCTCCTTAAAGGATTTCGTCCTCGAAATCTTCAAGTTAGGAAGAACGTATCCTACCATCCAGTCATCCATCTACTCAAAACATCATCCACGAGCAACCATTCTCCTTAAAAGATTCTAAATGCTGTATGAACATATGCAAAAGTGTGTGTATATGTACTTATCTAATGCGAAGATCAATGCAAAATATGTTAGTGAAATGTATCCATATGTATGCAAATCCCTAACATAATGTATAATATCTACATGCGTGCTCAATCATACATCCATATGCAACATCCATGTGATTGCATACAAATTTCATCCAAGAATAAGCATAAACACTCATGCACATGCAATATGAGGAGTGTGTGAGCCGATCTAGTGCCTAATGTGTATCATGCATCCACGAGTAACCACTTGCAAACACTTGCAACCACTTGCAACCATCAAACATAACATGTTTCAAACACATGTTTCATCCAAAGGGTTTCTACCTAAGGTTCTCATGACAAGATTTGCACGATAACTAGATAAACATGGATAGCAAAGAGAAAGATATGCTAAATAAAGAGATTGAGAGTGTACCCTCAAAAAGGAATGGATAAAGCCCACGCATCTTCTCCTCGGTTTCCCAAGTTGCGTCTTCTTCGGCTTCACCCCATTGAACTTTCACCAACCTGACCTCACGATTCCTTAACTTCTTGGTCTCTGTCCCCAAGATACGAATCGGAGTTCTCCTTAAAGTTGCTTCTTTCTCTACTTCCACGTCTTCAAGAATGCTAGGTTCAACCACCTCAGCGGACTCATGCAGGCACTTTCGGAGATGCGAGACATGGAAGACATTATGCACTCCGGACAACTTTTCGGGCAATTGCACTTTATAAGCCATCTTCCCAATTCTCTCTATGATGGGGAAGGGTCCAACGAATCTCGGTGCTAACTTCCCAACAGCTCCAAACTGGACCACATTCCGTAAAGGAGAAACCTTTACGAAAACCTTGTCCCCAACCTCAAACTCCAATTCGGACCTTCGCCTGTCAGCATAGGATTTCTGCCGGTTTTGGGCCGCTTTCATCCGTCTTCTAATCAGCTCTACCTTCTCGGATGTATCCCTAATCATGTCGGGTCCAAGTATAAGCTTATCCGTAGTCTCCCACCAACATGTAGGTGACTTGCACGGCCTCCCATACAAAGCTTCAAATGGTGCCATCCCTATGCTCGCCTGATAACTGTTGTTATATGAAAACTTAACAAGAGGAAGATGGTCTTCCCAAGACCCACCAAAATCCAGAATGCAAAGCCTCAACAAGTCTTCAAGTACCCTATTCACCCTTTCTGTTTGGCCGTCTGATTGTGGGTGATAGGCCGTACTCAGGTTCAACCTTGTGCCCATAGCCTCCTGCAAACTGTTCCAGAACTGACTAGTAAAGATGGGGTCTCGGTCACTGACTATGCTGGAAGGGACTCCATGTAGTCGTACTATCTCACGAAGATATACTGATGCTAGTCCAGATGCAGTCCTTTTGCTCTTCACTGGGATAAAATGAGCACTCTTCGTAAGCCTATCTACAATGACCCATATGCTCGTATTCCCTCTCCTTGACCTTGGAAGCCCATCAATAAAGTCCATAGAAATGCTCTCCCACTTCCATAGCGGGACCTCTAGCGGATGTAATAGCCCACCGGGCTTCTTCGACTCAGCTTTTACTCTCTGACAAATAACACATCTCGAGACAAACTCCGCCACATCCTTTTTCATTCCAGGCCAGAAGAAAACGCGCTTCATGTCCTTATACATCTTATCGCCACCTGGATGTATAGTCATCTTGGAGCGATGTGCTTCCTCAAGAACTTTCCTCACCAAGTCTTCTACCATCGGAACACAAAGCCTTCCGTCTCTCCTCAGCCAACCCTTATCGTCTATAGAATATCGAGCAAGGTGACTAGATGTCTCCCCTCGAACCAGCTTGTCCATGATCTCAATTATCTGAGGGTCTTCCTTCTGTGAAGCCCCGACTTGATCCAGAAGGGTAGGCCTGAGCTCTAGAGATGCCAAAGAACCGGTCATCGTTTCAACTGTCAAAGAAAAATCAAAGGTTGCCAAGAACTCTAAATTCTTCATCTCAACAAATAGAGGACTTAGTGTCAACCTTTTCCTACTCGACGCATCCGCTACAACATTCCCCTTGCCAGGGGTATAGGATATCTCAAAATCATAGGAAGCCAAGAATTCCATCCATCTTTGCTGCCTTAAGTTCAGATCCTTCTGCGAAAAGAGATACTTCAAAGACTTATGATCAGTATACAGCTCAAATCTCTCTCCCAGAAGATAATGACGCCAAGCCTTGAGTGCATATACAATCGCTGCCAGCTCTAGATCATGAGTGGGATAATTCCTCTCATGCACCTTAAGTTGCCTCCCACCAAAACATATAACTCTGCCCTCTTGCATCAGAACGGCGCCCAATCCCGTGCCACAAGCATCAGTGTACACGGTAAATATCTTGCCACCATCGGGTAAGGCTAGAACTGGTGCTGAGGTGAGGGCTCTCTTGAGCCTTTGAAAAGCAAGCTCACAATCCATATCCCAAGCAAAAACTAAGTTCTTCTTCGTCAACTTAGTAAGAGGAGCGGATATCTTCGCGAAGTCCTTGATGAACTTCCGGTAAAAACCCGCAAGACCCAGAAAGCTTCTCACCTCGGTTGCATTCCTTGGAGTCTTCCAATCCTGAACTGCAACCACCTTAGCGGGATCCACCGCTAAGCCTTGCTTGGATACGATGTGCCCAAGGAATCTGACTTCCCTTCTCCAAAAATGGCACTTGGAGAACTTGGCTTTTAACTGGTGTGCTCTGAGCGTATCCATCACCTCTACTAGGTGCCTCGCATGCTCTTCCTCATCCTTGGAGAAGACCAGAATATCATCCACAAAGACCACGACAAACTTATTCAAGAACTCCCGAAACACCCTACTCATCAAGTCCACGAAATACGCGGGCGCATTCGTCAAACCGAACGGCATAACAAGCCATTCAAAGAATCCGTCTGGTGTTCTGAATGCAGTCTTGTCTATACTATCTTCAGCCACTCTGAGCTGATGAAAACCCGTAGCAAGATCAAGCTGAGAGAAAACAGAAGCACCAACAAGCTGATCAAAGAGATCATCGATCCTCGGTAATGGGTGTCTGTTCTTCTTTGTTAGCTTATTCAATTCTCTATAATCCACACAGAGCCGAAGAGAACCATCTGCCTTAGTTGCAAACACCATAGGCGCTCCCCATTCGGATATACTCCTTCTGATGAAGTTCTTCTCAAGCAATTCTTTCACTTGCTTGCTCAGCTCCCGTCTCTCACGCGGAGCCATATGCCGAACGGGCAAAGAAACAGGCTTAGCATTATCTACCAGATAGATGCAAAAGTCAATCTCTCGTTTAGGGAGCAACCCCTTAACTTCTTCAAAAACATCTGGATAATCTCGGACCACCCTTACAGACTGAAGGGCCTCCTCTGATGAGTCGAGAGATTCTAGATAGCATAACATGACGGGATTCTTCAGATTGCATGAAATCTCTAAGGTGTTGCCCAGGCGAGTCACAAGCCTTACAACCCTATGCTCACAATCCAGAATGGCTCCATTTCTAGACAGCCAATCCACGCCCAAGATCAATCCGTATCCCCTGAAACCAAGAACATACGCACTACACAAGAACTCTACGCTGAGTATAGAGATCCTCAGATCCTCACATATCATAGATAGATGAGCAGAACCCCCAATGGGATTCGAAACACAAACGGGATCATCCACTAAGCTAGTACTAAGGTGCAAGCTATCAACAAGATCAGATGAAATAAAGCTATGTGATGCACCAGAATCAAACAAGGTACGCACTGGAAGATCAGAGATATAAACAAGGTTCTCAACAGAAACACTACCTCGCTCGGGAACTGAAGCGGTATTGAGAGCATGAACTTGGCCTCCTGAAGGTCCAGCCTGTCCTTTCTTCTTTGGGCATTCTTTGCTAAAGTGCCCAGTCTCTCCACAAGAAAAGCATCCACCACTAAGCTTCCTTTTCTTCTTCCTGCAATCCTTAGCAAAGTGCCCAGCTATGCCACAGTAATTGCATTTTCCCTTGCCTTTGTTGTTGCCCTTCTTGTTCTTGTTCTGATTTCCTTGACTGCTTTGACCACCTTGGTTGCCTTTGCCTTGAGGATCAGTCTTCTTTGCTTGGGTATCGCTCGACTTGACTTCTTTCTTTCCATCTCCCTGAAGCAGAGCCATATTGACCAAACTCTCGAAAGTAGCTCCATGCGGAATATGTGACATCGCCAAGCCCTGTAGCGGCTCATTCAATCCTCTAGCAAATCGAAGAGCCTTCTTCTACGGAGTGTTCACCATATCCAGACCAAAGCGGGCCAGCTGATTAAACTTGTTCACATACTCCTTGACAGACATATCACCTTGCTTTAATGCAATGAACTTCTCCATCTGTAAATTCGCCTCAGCCGAAGATAGAAACTTGGTCACAAATCTATCCCTCAAATCGGCCCAAGTCTCAACGGGCCTCGTCCCATTGGTGACCTCCCACCAATAGGCCGCCTCATCCTTCAAAAGCCAAACTGTCAATAAGATCTTCCTCTCGTCATCAATCCCAAAGATAGCAAACAGGTCCTCCGTGTCTTTCAGCCAATTCCTAGCTTCCACAAAAGATTCCGTGCCTAGGAAATTCTTGCCTCCCATTGCCTTGAAGTCTTTACAAACCTTCGTAAACTCAATCTGAGGATGCTGAGGGGGAGGAGGAGGAAGAGGAGCCTCAGCAACGGGAGGGGGAGGAACATTAGCAACGGGAGGGGGGATATTAACCGCTGGAGGAGGGGGAGCAGGAACCACCGGAGGAGGGATGTTAGGGAGAGGATTCTCAACTACAGGAGGAGGAGTGGGAGTAGGGTTGGCGGGACCAACTGCCGCCCTAGCTTCTAGAAGCCTCCTATACCAGAGTGGTACGTTCACTCCATCTGGGATGTCAAGATTCTCAGCCATACTGAAACGAAAGATAAGATAAGATCAGGTCAAGGGAACGAAGGATAACGCTAATGGCTTTTTGGGGATTAGCCTTAAAACAATCTAGACTTTATTTTGGAAAATACTTAGTAGGTTTTTGAAAATAGTTTTTCAAAAAGGGTTTTTTTTTTTCAAAAATTTTGTTCAATCTTGTTAACCTTGTGCTCTGATACCAAATGTAACACCCCACCTCCACTAGGATCACTCCTTAGAATGTACTAGCTTTGGAGCGGCGTTATTGTGAAGGTAAACATGCACAGAGATATCGCAAGACAGAATATATGAAAATAAATATAAGTAAAGCAGCGGTAGCAGATAAAAACCCATCATCATCATCTCACAAAACCAACATAGTCAAGTACATAGTATCAAAATGTCATGATCCAAAATACAACATAAGTCTAGATACGTAGAAACAAAATACATGGTAAAACATCAGTACTAATCCCCAGAAATAAAAGATAAGCCACAGCTAGCTCAGATCCATACATGAGCTATCCAACAAGCAAGCCAAAGATCCACTAAGCAGATGTAGCCCCTCCCTGAGAACCTGTGGGGGGGGGGGGAACGGAAGAAAAGAAGCGAAAGAAAACAGGTCAGTCAAAAAGACTGGTAAGCCCTACTACGATCAATCTATAAACTAATAAAGTTAACAGCATGATGGAAACTGAGGTAAACATACTGGCAATAGATAAAGGTGACATCACATAAGAAGATTGAGTTTTTGCACCACAGTGTACTAGCAAACCCATAAAACAGATATTGATCCCTTAGCCCAAACTTCGGCCCAATAACTTGAAGGGACCTCAATATAAGGTCCAGCCCAACGGTCTAGTCGATCGGCTCCCTATAAACCTAACACGTCAAGTGTTGGTGTCCATACGGCCCCCATGGATGTAGTCAGACTGCGCTGGGTCCACCTTTGGGTGTATCAAGCCCTCGGGTGTCAACCCCAGACACCTAAGCAATAATGCACAGTCTAAATCTACTGGTACCCGTGCCTCGAGTTTGTCCAATATCGGACTACGTGCACGTCCGTAGCCCGCCGGACCCGCACCGCTGTACCACTCAGCCGTCGCTTTGGTCGCTTACATCAGTCCAGTAATCGTGCCCCGCCCTAACCTAGCTGTAGGGTTGTGGTGATACCAAACTGGGATTACTGCTGGAACAGACCACGTTGCTAGGGTTTCTAAGAGGGTTAAGTGTGGTTTTAACCCCTCACTAATCATGGATTAAATTAGTTAAGTGTAACCACTTAACCCCATCTAATCCTCGCATCCCCATTATTGGTTAAGTATTAGTGGGCCATGACTTAACCCTAATCATGAGGCATTAATTACTTAACGCACCCAACCTCTCACATTAGACATCCGTGGTTACCTGGGAAGATTTACACCACGTCTAGGTCTAACCTCGGGTCTTATGGTGCAACATGACCAACTACCCACATTAGACCCCACGTTGTGGTTACCTGGGAAGATTTACACCACAACTAGGTCTAACCTCGAGTTGGCCATATCATGTTATCTAATGTCATGTCCACTTTATAACATATTTACAAGTTAACATATACTTGGGTAGACCTAACTTAATAGGTAAATTCCCAAGGGGTAGACCTAACTTAATAGGTAAATTCCCAATCTTTTAGTTTCATGTATTTTTAAGTTTACCCAAACCCTCCCAACGTCATTATCTCGCTTACATATTCGTCATAACGCATAAGGGTATAAAAGGTAACTTGGCATAACATACATGATGAACTTCACATATCATAATAAATATGCATACATGTTAAACTTGCAAATCATGTCATAGTGAACTCGCATAAACATGCATAGCTTATTAAATATGCATAACATGGTAAGGTGAACTTGCATAAACATGCATAATCCATTAAACATGCATAACATGGTAAGGTGAACTTGCATAAACATGCATAATCCATTAAACATTTAGAGCATGGCATAGTAAATTCGCATAAGCATGCATAACTTATGAAACATGTAAAACATGGCATAGTGAGTTCGCATAAGCATGCATAATCAAATAAACTCACATAAATCTCAACTTTCACCACATATTAACTTTAGAGTTTGTAAAGTGAAGGTAAGAGGGCTTACAAATATAAACAAGCCACAAATCCACCAAATAAGATGAAGAAGCCCTTTAAAAACCCAAAACAAAGCTTCAAATAAGAAAACCCTTTTGCAAAATCCCAAAAACACAAAACCTAGCAAATCAAACTTGCAACTTAATGAAGTATGCAAGTTATTAAGCATTCATACAACATAGAAAAGGTTGTATGATCATCATATCTTCATAGGATTAAACTTTGAGGAAGGTGGAGGCTAGGGATTTTAGGTGGAGGCCATTTGAGGATTCAATTTGGCATAGTTTAGTTGCTAGATTGATTAATGAGGCTTTAGGGTAGGATTAGGGGTATATTTATAGAAGATTAGAGTGTTTTTATCCCTAGGATTAACCCTAGATTAGTTTAGGCCCGTCAGATCTCGGAACTCTCTAGAACCAAGCCACAAGACCCAACCCAAAGCAGAAATGGTGCACCAGGCTAAACTGCCCGGGCACCCCCTGTCGACAGGGCTGTCGACACCCTGGGGGCCCTGTCGACATGCCTGTCGACATGGGGCCCCTGGCGGGAATTTTCCCGCCTGACCCCGATTAGCCCTAATCCTTGTTTTTTAATTTGAAATTTAAATCCGTTTTTAGCATAGAAATTTCTGAAAACTTCGATGGGCCTTAACTGGGTCATACGGACTCCGATTTTCGAAAACTCGGACTCTATTTCGCGTATTTTTCCGAGACGAACGCAATGGCATAGCCCGTTTCCCCTGATTCAGATTTTTGAATTAAATTCTGCCTGTTATAACAGTTTATTGAAAATACGGGTTGTTACAGTATCAGAGCTCTAGGTTGCGTAGTTAACCTAGGGAAAGACACTAGGGAGAGATAGTACGTATATGAGAGCGCGTATTTGTGATTACTTTGGTTTTCAAAACTATATATATATACTATAAGTAGTATAAGAATGAAGTCATACTGCACTAGCACCACTGTGGGGTCGTTAATCGTTTCTCTTTACAGATTGAACGATGAGTAGAGACACCAGGGGTGCTGGTAGAGGGACCAACCATGGGAATGCTCCTGACATGAGGACAATGTTCACCAACTTCATGAGGGAGATGTTTAGGGATGTTCAGGGTGCAGCTCCCAATCCCGGAATTGGTGGTGGTCCTGTAGTGCAGGCGCCTAGGGTCGATTTCGCCAAGTTGTGCAAGGATTACACTAACCTTGGTGGGAAGCCGTTCCACGGAACGGAGTCGGCCACAGATGTTCAGGATTGGTTGGATAGTTTTGATCGTATCTTTGACGACTTGGGTATCGAGGATGCGATGAAGAGAAGGCTAGCGTCTCGTCAGCTGCAAGGGCGAGCGATGAATTGGTGGAATGCCATTAGAACAGCTACTCCAGAAGATCAGGTTACTTGGTATCAGTTCAAGGCTCGCTTTAGCGAGAAGTTCATTCCAGCTGCCCAGAAGTCAGTGTTGTTTAAGAGATTCTTGGAACTCAAGCAGAATGGTAGGATAGTCTCTGACTATATTGCTGAGTTCGACACTTTGTCGAAGTATGGACTATCTCTTGTCGATACTCCTGAGAAGAAGAATGAGAAGTTCATTACTGGTTCGGATGGATACTTGGGGGAAAGGCTTATCAACCACATCGATGATACTTTTGAATCGATTGTGGGGAAAGCTTTGAGATCAGAGAGTCTTTACCCTAAGCCAAAGACTGAGGCTGCATCTGCAAAAGGGATGAAACCGCAAACGGGCGGCGGAGGGAAGAATAACTCTCAGAATAAGAGGAAACAGAACCAATCTAAGGATGGCCAGAAAAAGAGCAAGAAAGATGTTGAGTGCTTCAGTTGTGGTAAGAAGGGCCATTATGCTAAAGAATGTCGGGCCAAGCCAGCGGAAAGGAAGTGCTACAACTGTGGCCAAGTGGGACATCATAAGGATAGTTGTCCACAACCTCTTAAGGAGAAGCAAATTGTGAAAGCATATGCTATCGATGTTGTTCCTTCTTCGTTGAATGCCCCAAATACGGCGAAGAAAGGAAAGAATGTCGTCATTCAAGGTATGCTTTCTATTTATGATGTACCAGTTTGAGTTTTGTTTGATACTGGGGCTTCCCGTTCCTTCATATCTAGTGACCTGGTGGATAGGTTTGGACTGGAACCCGAGATAGTCGATAGACCGTTGGTTGTGACGAACCTGATTGGTGGTTCGACTAACCTTAGTATGATTTGCCGAAATTTGGTCTTATTGAGTCATGGATGTATGTTTGTTTGTGATTGCTTTGTTTTGGGCTTTACTGGGTATGGCATTATATTGGGGGTCGATTGGCTCCAAAGATACGGGGTGGTGGTAGACTGTGAGGGCTTTTTGGTGACAGTTAGGGCGGATGATGGGCGGAGGGTAGTGTTTGGTAGTCTACCTAGTGATGGGGTAATTGCTAGTTTTATAAATTCCCTCGACATCCCGCATGATGAGTTGTCAGATGTGCCCGTGGTTGGCCAGTATCCAGACGTCTTCGAGGAAGTGACCGGGCTTCCACCACACCGAGAGATAGAGTTCCGTATTGATTTAGTGAAAGATGCCAGACCTATAGTGATGCCACTTCGTCGTATGGCACCAATGGAGCAGCGAGAGCTAGGGGTGCAAGTCAGCAATCTTTTGAAGAAGGGATTTATTAGAAGAAGTGTCTCCGAGTGGGGAGCACCAGTTGTGTTTGCCACTATGGCAGATGGTTCCCTTCGTTTGTGTGTGGACTATCGCGAGTTAAATAAGGTGATGAGGAAGAATAAGTATCCTCTACCACGGATAGATGATTTATTTGATCAATTGGAAGGAGCAAGAGTGTTCTCCCAATTGGACCTCGCGACAGGATTTCATCAACTCCGAGTAGTAGATGAGAGTGTTTCGAAAACGGCATTTAGGACGCCGTCTAGATTCTATGAGTGGTTGGTCATGCCATTTGGGTTGACCAATGCACCAGCATCTTTGTGGATCTTATGAATCGAGTATTCAGAGATCAGTTGAATAAGTTTGTTCTTGTGTTCATAGAGGACATCCTTGTTTACTCGAGGACAGAGGAGGAACACAAGGGACATTTGAGGATAGTGATGGAGGTGTTGAGGAAACACCAATTGAAAGCAAAGTTTTCTAAGTTTCACTTCTGGAGGAGGGAAGTGAGATTCTTGGGCCATGTTGTTTCAGAGAATGGTATTGCCATGGATCCTGCGAAGGTGGCTACGGTACAGGATTGGTCTACGGGCAAGAATGCAACAGACGTAAGAAGCTTCTTGGGGTTAGCTGGATATTATCGTAAGTTTATCCAGGACTTCTCCAAGATAGCGGCACCGTTGAATCAGTTGACTAAGAAGAATCAGGCCTTCGTCTGGGACGGAGTATGTGAGAATGCATTCAAGAGTCTAAAAGAAAAGTTGACATGTGCGCCAGTGCTAGTCATTCCTAAAGGGAATGAAGAAATGATGGTATTCACGGATGCTTGTGTTACCGGACTAGGTGTTGTATTTATGCAAGGAGGTAAGGTTGTAGCTTATGCTAGTCGGCAACTAAAGCCACATGAGAAAAGGTACCCTACCCATGATTTGGAACTAGCAGTGATCATGTTTGCGTTGAAGATGTGGAGACATTATCTCTTGGAATAAAGATTTGAGTTGTTTACTGATCATAAATCGGTAAAGTATCTCTTCTCCCAGAAGGATCTGAATCTCCGCCAGCAAAGATGGTTAGAATTCTTGGCTTCGTATGATTTTTATATCACATATACACCTGGGAAAGGCAATGCGGTAGCCGATGCCTTGAGTAGGAGGCATGCCAGCTTAGGGGCTATGTTTCTTGAATGGAAGCAACTGGAGTATATCGCAGGGTTTGATTTCAGACCAAAGTGCGAATTGGATCCAGAAATGCTAGCTAGTTTGGCGATCAGACCCACTTTGATAGAGTGGATTGGTTCCAGCCAAAGGGACGATCCTAATCTATTGGAAATCATCTCCAAGTTAGATATGGATATCGACGGTGAGGAGGTGAATTTGTATGGGCTTGATCGAGATGGATGGCTTAGAAAGAATGGAAGACTAGTTGTACCCAACGTGAATGGTTTGAGAGATGAAGTGCTTAGAGAATGTCATCACTCAAAACTGACTATACACCCCGGTGGTGATAAGATGTATCGAGACATGAAACAAACTTACTACTGGGAAGGGATGAAAAGATACGTTGGGAAGTTTATATCCAAATGTATGAATTGCCTGCTAGTTAAAGCCGAGCAAAAGAAGCCTAGTGGTTTGTTGCAACCATTAGAAATTCCCGCATGGAAATGGGAGCAAGTCTCGATGGATTTCATTGATGGTTTACCAAGGACTAGATCGGGACATGTTAGCATTTGGGTAATTATGGATCGATTGACTAAGAGTGCAAAATTTATACCAGTCAAATCGACCAGAACGGCAGCTAAGTTAGCAGAATTGTATATGAAGTGGGTAGTGAGATTTCATGGAGTGCCTAAAAGCATTGTGAGTGACCGAGACCCGTTGTTTACTTGTGGGTTTTGGAAGAGCTTACAAGAGGCTCTGGGGTCAGAATTACATCTCAGTACCGCATATCATCCACAGACCGACGGTCAGACGGAGAGGGTGAATTGTATATTGGAAGATCTCTTGAGAGCTTGTATATTGGATTTTGGTGGATCATGGGATGACCATTTGCATCTAGTAGAGTTTGCATATAATAATAGCTACCAATCCAGTATCGGTATGGCTCCATATGAAGCTTTGTACGAAAGACCGTGCAACTCACCATCATGTTGGATAGAGACCGGTGAGAAGTTTGTGCTTGGACCAGATGCGGTAAGAGAAACCTCAGACAAGATTAAGATCATTCAACAATGAATGAAGGCTGCCCAAGATAGGCAGAAGAGTTATGCTGATAAGAGAAGAAGAGACTTAAAATTCTCCATTGGTGACTTGGTGTTTGTCAAGATTTCTCCGTTGAAGAGCGTGATATGATTTGGCAGGAGAGGCAAGTTAGCACCAAGATTTGTTGGCCCATTCCCAGTTCTTGAACTAGTTGGGAATTTGGCGTATAGAGTTGACTTACCAGAAAAGATGGCGGGAGTTCACAACGTATTTCATGTTTTCCAACTAAGGAAGTTCGTACATGACCCAAATAGGACTATTTCACCTGATTAGTTAGAGGACTTTGAAGTAGAACCCGAGGAGGTTGGGAACCGCAAGCCGATTCGTATTGTCGAGCACGATACGAAGCAACTTCGAAGGAAGGCGGTGAAGCTAGTCAAGGTTCAGTGGGGCGAGAACGAGAATGACTGTACTTGGGAGACAGAGGAGAGCATTAGGAAGACGTATCCAGATCTCTTTGCCTGGTAAGATTTACCTTGCGATTTAGTTATTCTGCTTGCTAGGATAGACTTGTTTTACATGTTGTTTTATGGTTGACAGGCATGCAGGACCCTTTTTGTGTTTTGGTTAGGGAATTTCGGGGGCGAAATTTCTTAAGGGGGGAGAATGTAACAACCCGCATTCTACGCATCGGAGGATTGTAGAATATTTATTTCTTTCCTATATGAAGTTGTATGGTCATGTAACTTTGGGAAACGACTATTGGGGTCATTTCCCATGTTCATGATTTTCGCCGATTTTTAAATGATGGTTTTGCCCCTAGCTGATCTTGTTTCGGCCATAACTTTTGATTGGGAAGGAATTTTGACCTAAAACTACTTCCATTAGATTCGTTTGATGGTTTACCTTGTCGTAGTGTGGTCACAGGTGAAAAACGGATTTACCGTTTTGGAGATATGGCTGAAATAAGGTTTGGAGGTGAAAAACTGCTTAATCGGGCCAAATAAGGTGATTAGTGAATGGGCCCATAACCTATTTCGGGATTAGGGTTATGGGGAGGCTGAAATGAGTTAGGGTTTCATTTCATTTCAGTTTTCTAGCCTCCACTTACCTCTTAGAAACCCTAAAAATGGCCTCCAACCTATAAATCACCTCCAAATCACTTTCTACTTGAAAATTGGGCTTAGCAACATCAAATCAAAAGAGATCAACACCAAATCAACATTAGAGCTGCTGTTTAGCATTGGGATTCGCAGCAAATTAGAGATTTATTTCAGATCTAAGTTTCATTTGTGGCTAAGGTGAGTGATTTGCATAGTTCCTCACTAATTATGGTTAATTACGGGTAATTAGTGATAATTAGCGAATTTATACATTAATAAATTATGAAAAAATGTTTATAAATTCTTAAATGATGTTTTAGACCTCTGATATGAATTTGGGTTAATTTGGTTAAGTTTTGCTAATCCTATCATTAGTTTAACATAAACATGCTTAAGGGAAAATATGGGGTTTTGGTTATGTTTGATCCATTTTGACTTATCATATTGATGTTTTGGTGTTTGAGGTCACTTCTACTTGTTGCTATGACTGTATGGTATGTTTTCTGAATGTTTAGAAGTGTTAGATTGGTCGAAAACGCCGTCGAATGGCGTAAAACAGTCGTTGGAAGAGTTGCAGGAATTTGTACAGAACCCGGATCGGATCGCCCTATCGCCACCTCGACCCGATCGTGATGAACCCCCTCTGTTCCGAACCCTTCACCACAAACCGACCCATTCGTGACCCCTATCCAAACCGCCACATGGAGACTCCAAGCTGATGCACCAGAAGCACGATCCGACGCACCACGATCCGATGCACCACAAGCTGATCCGATGTGATGACGCCAATCCGAACCAGGAGGAGGAGTCACGAGCTGGAGGAGCACGACCCGACCAGCTTGGGGTGTTGACGATCTGAACCGCCATCAGGTGGATACCATGAGCTGATCCGTGTTGATGATGGGGAATTGAAGGCCGAACCGAACCAATGGTCAAGAGGGAATACGAACCGATCCGGTGATGACCAATAACCCGAGATGAAAAAGTAGTCCAAGTTGGAAGTTAGAGCTCAGGATCCAGTTGGGAACCAATGAGTTCACTTCATGGTTGGGCTTTGCTGCGGGACGTGTGCTAAGGAGTTGTCGACGTTCATAACTTCGATTCACCATGAATGATAAGGACTACATTATCAGTGCAGTAGAGTCACTATTACTCGAGGGGCAAAGTGATCATAGTAAGACTATGAGCCAGTGCAGTAGAGTCACTATGACTCGAGGGGCAAAGTGGACATAGTAAAGGATTAGTAGGACTATGAGCCAGCGGAGATGGGGTGAACAACTCCATGGGCCAAGTGGACATAGTAAAGAGCTAGTAAAGATATGAGCCAGCGCAGATGGGGTGGATAACTCCGTGGGACAAGTGGACATAGGGAAGGATTAGTGGCTATGTATCAGTGCAGTGAAGCCATTTATGACTTCATGGGGCAAGGTGATCATATCAAGGTGTTGAGGTGATCGAAGTGGTGAATATCATATGCTTTACGCACTGAGTGAGAGATGTGAGGATGGTTGCTATGCTTGATTGTTTGCCATCACTATGACATGCACACCCCACCCCGTATATTTACACCATATGTTAGTGGCACCTTAGAGTGTTGTACAGTATGCAGTGCTAACTCTTTGGTTGCAGGTCTAGGTTCAGGTATGGTTTAGTATACCTGTTATTGTTCTGTTTAGATACTTATCGCTCATACTAGACTTTTTGTCTGACTCGGAGTTTTATGTCTCTTCTTATTACTCTGGGTGCTCACACGAGCAGACTAGAGACAGGTTAGCTGGTGGTGCGCAAGTAGTTGATTCGGAGGCGAGCAGGAGGCTTCCACGTATGATATATAGATATTCTCCCTGTTTCGTTGGTGGTCACTACTTGGGCATTAGTAGTGTACCTTCTTTATCTTGCTTTAGAGATAGTATTTTAAAAGTTGTAATAAGCTGAATTTTGTATTTCTGCTGCTCTGATGCTTAGTTCTAGTTTTCAGCTTATGCACTGTCCCACTTGTATTATGTCAAATATGTTGTTATTATATTTTGTTCTATGCGTTGTGAGACATTCTACAGGTTCTTTGCTGATTCTTCGTCTTCTTTCCTTTCTTCTGACGACCATCCCATGCTAGCTGGACATGTGTACAGCGCACCTTTGGAGTAAATGTCGGTTGGTGCGGGGCGGGCCGTCACATCTGAGATATCTTTGTTCATATCCAGTGTTTTTTTTAAAATCCTCATGAATAGAGACATCAAGTGGTATCATTTTAGAAGTGCTGAATATTTTTTTGTATGTATTTTTTAATCCCTCATGTCTTGTATATATCTTCATATCACTCTTGTAATCGATTTTCAATTTTTAAATTATTTATTGATTATTCATTCAGAAATTGAAATCTATATTCAAATTGAACTGTACTTATAATTCATCAAAATTATTAATAGATTTTGAAACTGTGATGAATTATCACTATAGTATATTTCACAACAAGAGGGGATTTTATTTATATTTTCATGTTGGTTGAACATTTATTATAATATCTTTGAATTGGCAATTATTTCACGACCATCTCCTTTATCTATCATCTTTCTATCATCCATTATGAGTCTATATTAATGTTGAGAGTTTAATAATTTTTAAAATCTTTTTGAATAAACAGTGAAAATATTTGTGATAGAAATGGGACTATGTTTGTTTTAGAATTAGTGACAATTGAAATTTTTCAATGATCCCAGTACAATCGAGTATATTTCATAATATAATTAATTTAGAAACTTATTTCCCAGTCCATTTCTATACTTACCACATTTCTGTCATTCATATTGGCTTTATATACCGAGGAGTTTTTCTTTTGAAGCTGAAAATCATAAATATAATTAATACATGAGTGTTTCTCTAACCTTATTTAAAAATCCAAGCCTTGGCTATGTATGGTTATGAGATTACTTATATTTAAGCTGCAACTGATCTCATTTAAAAATCAAAGATCTGTTATGCGTGGTTAGTGTGCTCTTAAATCAAAAGAAAAAGAAAAGAAAATAATTTAAATAAATAAAAATTTCTATGAAATTCTCCTTGGTGTTTAAAAAATAGCCTTTCAATCCATTTTCTAATCTGTGAAATATGTTAAATATCTTATGACGTATTATGATTTGTTGATTGATTGCTATTGGGATTTGAGATTATTTGATTTTCTCACTTAAGTTGAAATTATAAGTATAGTCCAAATCTATCACTGTTTTGTGGTTCAATTATAAAAATTTCTTCGGAAAATAATTGGAATCATACGTTTTAATAACTCTCTTCATTTATATAAATTTCATCGTAAATCCTTCATTATTTACAATGTGAAATAAACCACTAGTTCTTAGTTTTTTATGATTTTTGTTTGACTGATTGAGATTTATGATGACCGTTCTTCCTCTTAAGCTGAAATTATATTTTTTAATCATTTTTCATCTATATTTTAAATTCTGAATTCTTTTGATGATAACAAAAAGGGGAGAATGGATTGAGATTTTGATTTATGAGTGAATATTTTATAAATATTTTTAATTTTAAAAATTCATTATTTTTCGTTTCTCTTCACTCATGCACAGTTATAGGAGAGTTTCTGTTGTAGGGGGAGCATTCAAATAGGGGGAGTTCTGTTCTTCACTGTCAAACACATTTATTGTAATCAAAATCTTAATATTTGTTTGTCATCATCAAAAGAGGGAGATTGTTGTATATAACGCAGTTGTATACACAATTATATGATTTTTGTTTGATAATAACAACCAAATATATTTATTATAAATGTGTTTGTTACTGTACTATTTCGTATATACATCACAGGCAAGAATATTATATTTACATTTAAATAAAATATGACTATACAGACATTCAAATATTCACACAGTTATTTAAATATAATATTTTATTTCAATCATTCAAACAGTACATCTTTTTATAACCCCACTATTTGAACACATCTTTATAATTCATCACATCTCATATTTCTTTACATGATACTGTACTTGTGTATAAACTAAATACGTTAAACAAATTTTTTTGAACACAATAAAATAATATTTTATTTCAGTCAAATTTGTTTAATACAAACATCAGTACAATTCTTTCAATTTCATACACAGTTCCTTACTACAACGCTCTATATTTCAGTTATATAGTTTCACTAATACATTCATTTTCACGGACTCATATACAATCTTCTGTCTTCACAACATCTTCTCAGTCAGTCCAGGCATCACCTGCTTACATGTCACATGAAACACACACACACATGGTACACTGCAATAGAAATGAAACTGAATAAATACAAATATAAATTTTACTTTAAAATTTTATTTGCCTCAGATTCTTGGTGTGTTTCTCATCTAATGACTTGATTTGATTCTTCTATGTCTATACAGCTTGTGATATTCACAGTATTACATTGTAAATACCACAAGGCAGTTAGTGTACATACAAAATATTTCAGTGCAGGGACAAGAATATTTTCTGAATGGCTGCATATACATACGTGTATGTACATACACACGTGTGCACTGCCTTGCCAATCCAGTGTGCAACTGAGGAGTAGCCATGGGGATCATCTCAACTCAGTGCAACATGGTCAACGTAGTCAACTCATAATCAATATGGTCGAGCCAACCCAAAAACATCAACGAATACAAGTCGAACAAGGCAGCCAAGACACAAATGAACATATAGCATGTAGAAGCATGTTTTCAAGTGCACAAGACATGGTGCAAACAAGGTTCATGGCTGCAAGCATAAACAAACAAGTTCTGAGCAATTATTGGATCAGCATAATCTCAAATCAACGACACACGGTGCATAGTCAAAGTGCCAAAGCACTTATGGCAGATTTATAAATATTCAGCAAGTTAGAATTTCAATATGGCAACATCATGCAACAGCAGTGTCAACTACAAAGTATCAAGGCAGGCACAATGATTAACATGGAACAACTGCATGGTGGATGCAAGTTATCAAGACAGTGTGACAGAATACAGTGTACATGGAGTGGTCAAGTGCAGATTCTAATACATGGTCAAGCCAAGATAAATAAGGTCAGGAAAGGGGCATGCTTGGCAAATCAATTCTCGAACAAGTCAGTGTAGCAATACATGCAGTGCATGAGGCATGGTTCACGAAGAGGCTCATGGTACAGCGGCTAATTGGTATGTTACAACAGCAAATCAGGAAAATGTATGTTTATGAGATTACTTATATTTAAGCTTCAACTGATCTCATTTAAAAATCCAAGATCTGGTTATGCGTGGTCAGTGTGCTCTTAAATCAAAAGAAAAAGAAAAGAAAATAATTTAAATAAATAAAATTTTCTATGAAATTCTCCTTGGTGTTTAAAAAACAGCCTATAAATCCATTTTCTAATATGTGAAATGTGTTAAATATCTTATGACGTATTATGATTTGTTGATTGATAGCTATTGGGATTTGAGATTACTTGATTTTGTCACTTAAGTTGAAATTATAAGTACAGTCCAAATCCATCACTGTTTTGTGGTTCAATTATAAAAATTTCTTTGGAAAATAATTGGAATCATATGTTTTAATAATTCTCTCCATTTATATAAATTTCATCGTAAATACTTCATTATCTACAATGTGAAATATACCACTAGTTCTCAGTTTGTTATGATTTTTGTTTGACTGATTGAGATTTATGATGACCGTTCTTCCTCTTAAGCTGAAATTATATTTTTTAGTCATTTTTCATCTATATTTTAAATTTTAAATTCTTTTGATGATGACAGAAGGGGGAAAATGAATTGAGATTTCCATTTATGAGTTAATATTTTATAAATTTTTTTTATTTTGAAAATTCATTATTTTTCGTTTCTCTTCACTCATGCACAGTTATAGGGGGAGTTTCTATTGTAGGGGGAGCATTAAATAGGGGGAGTTTTGTTCAAATGATTGAAATAAAATATTATGTTTAAATAAAATTCTGTGTGAATATTTGAATGTCTATACAATCATATTTTATTTAAATATAAATATTATATTCTTGTGTGTGATGTATATATGAAATAGTACAGTAACAAACACATTTATAATAAAATATATTTGGTTGTTATCATCAAACAAAAATCATATAATTGTATATACAACTGCGTTATATACGACTGCCTGATCAACAATTTAATAGAAACTACTTAAACATTTATTCGAGACTATATAACACTGAAAATGAGTAGTGAAATATGATTTGTTGGAAAGTAAGAAACGAAATTGTCATGTTTGGATAGTGTTAGACAACTACTTGTGATGTAGATTATAGTGACTTTGGCATGGCGATAGCGATTTTTTCGGCATCGTAGCAAAGTACTAAGAAGGATTGTGGAAAATAGTGGTTTAATGTTATTCCAATCAAATTATATATGTAAAAGTAAAATGGGTTGCATATAATCGCATTTTAAATATACAACTTTCTAAAACAACTGCGTCACTTTTGAGTTACACAATCATAATTACATTCACTTGACAAGTTGCCGCTATTGAAATGGATATAAACCCCAGGTAATGTCGAGGCTTAAGGATTGAGAAATCCAAGTAGCAACCATAGTTGAGAAAATTTAGATAAGTTCAATAGCAAGGTAGCATCAAGTAGTGATGTGGGAACGAAAATCTTGGATAAAACTTCGACTAAGAGTTAGGCAAATTCAAGATGGAAATTTTGATGTTAAAATGAAATGTATTCGAAAATTTTGAGTTTCATGGCGTAGTTTCTTAAATCGAGTAGTTCATAACATATATATTGAGATAATTAACTTGAGAAATTTAAACTGATGAAATTCTAGTCTTAACAAATTGCGAGGACGTAATTTATTAAAGGTGGGAGTCTGTAACAACCCTAATTTTTGGGTAAACGAGAATTGCAGACTTACTGTGTTTTATGATTCTTAAGATAATATGTTGGTGATTCGAGTTTGTGAGACTAACTCTTATAATGTTTAAATTAGAGAATAAAGTTTTGAGTATTTCTAAATCAAATATTAGGAATATTTGTTATAATAGAAATTATTCCAATCTATAATCTTAGGATCATAATTTAATAATTAAAGGGGATATTAAAGATATATTTTAGGAATCTTTATTTAGGTGAAAATATATTTTCAATATCAAAGGGTAAATTTTTGATTTAATTATTAAATTGTGGGTGCTAAATACAAGATGTATTTTTGATAATAATATCAAGAGAGGATTGTGTTTAAATTATAATAATAAATTTAAAGAATACATGTGCCATTTAAAAACATTAATTAATAAATAAGTGGGTTTGTTGATTGTATAAGAAATATAAATATTGATGTGAGTCAATAATTATAGAATTGGCGTGTTTTATTATTGTTGATAATAAATTTAAATTATTGAGTAAATAAAGTGTACAAAAGCATTGTTATATTAAGAAGCTGTAAATACCAACTAATTATATAAATATATGTGTGTGTTGTTGTATTAAAGTAAAAAGAGTAAAAAGTGTTTTATTGATAAACATTGATTTAAAAACCATTTATTATGGTTTGATAACATAATCTTAAATATTTGATTAGGAAAACAATTATTTTAATTTTGGGCTATAATATTGTTGTATTTGATAAAAAAGTAAAAATGTTTTGTTTTGAATTGTGAATAACTTATTTTGTTCAAATAAGTCATTGATGACATTTGTTTGTTTTATTGTAGAGATTGTACAAATAAAATTTTGTTACACACATTAATTTTTGAGATACTATGTTGAATTTGATGATTTGATAAGTGTAAATGTGTTTGTTTGTTAATTTATGTGTTGAGTCTTTAAATTTTACACAACTTGATTAATGTTAGTATTTGTGTGTGTTAAGTGATTTTAAAATAGTTAGTAGTGTTTAATTAAGTGGCTAACTTGTGTTATAATCCTTAAATAGTGAATTTGGGTTTAACTGATAGTAGAACATGGCTTTGGGCTTAAAGGGATGTTTTTCCCACTTGCCTTTTCTATTTTTGAGTTTCTGGAGGATGCAAAGAGGGGTACGTACTTTCCCATTTTTCTCTTCTTCATCCTGAGCGAGGATACAACAAATTGAAAATGGTCTCCCTCCTTATCCTCTCTCAATATCCCCTTGCATGCTCCAAAATTTAGCATGATTAGATTATAGCTTGCTCTACCATCATCGCTTAGCCAAATTCAAGCTTGATATCTTTCTCCCACAAGAGAAATCAGAGATTTAAAGTTACCGTAAAAGAAAAGACGTCGCATGTTCCTCCTTACTATTCCATGCTCTTTATTGGCCTTCTACAGTTTCAAATTAAAGGGAATCATGCATATAAATCCAATCAAAGTGAGTCCTTAAACTCACTCTCTCTAGTTTATTTTAATTTTATGTATTAGTATAAGTTGTGCTTTGTAGAATGAGAAACATGTTGATTTCCTATAGCAGTTTATGTTGATTTTTTCTTTGTTGCAAAAATTGCAAAACCTCCAGTTTGAGCCTTAATAACTTTTGGATCCTTAACAGTTTTTTCTTGATTCTTTTTGCATGTTTTTGTGAGTCTTGTGGGTATAAAAAATTTGGTTTTCGATCTGGGTGGTTTTAGGTAGGTAAACGGGTTGAGAGTTTGTCAAGAAATCAACCTGTAGCAAATCCTGACAAGTGGATCGACCCTCCATGCAACTGGGTCGACCAAAGGGTCGACACACCATGGTATTGGGTCGACCTACCCTTAATAAAATCACATCTATGCCTTCCTGTGACCATATTTTCGCTTCTGGGTAAAGCTAACACCAAGGCCCAACTTTGGGCTGTTGTATCTCCTTCCTTATCTGTAATAACCCGGAAATATGAGCCAATTTAAAAAAAAATATTTTGGCAATTTTAGTGAATTTTGATTATTTAAAAAGAATTATTTTAAATAATAACGACAAGAAATTTATTTTGAATAGAATTAGAACATACATATTTATTCGAATCATCTTTAGAATATAAATATTTATTTATATATATATATAAGGAATTGAAAATGGCGGGGTAGTTTGAAAATTCGATTTCAAAGTTCAAATGAGTGTACAGGATTCAAAATAAACCGGATTTTAGCGAAACCAAAAATATTTGAATCTATTTGAGAATATCTTTCCAACGAATCCGAAAAATTGAAATTTCATAGTGGGGATAAAAAGTTATGCCCAGTTGAAATTTCAGAATAGTCACAATGGAATTCTGGCCCTTAAAAATGGAAATTTTGCAAACGACCTCGATTTTCGACGAAACAACTTTTGTTGGATCCGGGATGTCTAGTTATTGCTAGGTTGCAAATTTCGTAATTTTTCGAATCAATATGTGAGCGTAGCAAAGGAAAACGCATTTGACCAGTTTCAGTTGATTTTAATCGAATGGATAATGACCATTTTTCAAACGGTCTCAGAATTCGACGAAACTAGTTTTGTTAGGACCGTATCATCAGTACGAAGCTAGAAAATATTTTTTGGGAATTTTTCTAGTTAATATGTAGCCTCGCTAAATTGAAATGCGAGTTCAAATTCAATATACATTGATTATATTTTGATTTGAATGGAAACTAATCTAAACAATTGAATAGGCCTACGAAACATATCCCATTATGTTCAGAATAGGGGTAATTAGCTATGGATGACAGGCGGTGGGTCCCGTTTAGAGGTCGAAATTAAAAGTTTCTTTTTGGAATTAAATAAATAAAATAAAAAAAACCTCACCCCTCCTCTCTATTATCTCACAGCCCCCCTCCCCCTCGTTAATTCTCGTATCAGAAAAGACATTAAAAAAAAGAGAGAAAAAAACCATAAGTCGATCGCGTCGCCCCCCTCCACATCTGTCGTCGCCGCCCTCTTAGGTGGCGCGCCCACGAGCACCGACGAGCCCCCCCCCCCCCCCCCCCCCGCCCTGCGCGCAACCCCCCTCCAGCCTCATCCGTTCTTCCCTACCTCTTCCTTCAACCAACGCGCCTCCGCCCTGAAAACCCACCAGAGCCATTCCCCGCCTCCAACCTCCTTGTAAGTTTTATGTTTTTGTTTTTTTATTCGTTTAAACATTAAGTATATGATTTTAACATATTAAAAATTTGATTTTCATTCGTTTTAAAGTTAGGATTCTTTTTTTTTTTTACATTTTAGAGTTTAGATTCATATTATATATATGATAGGAATGTTAAAAATATAATTTTTATATGATAGGAAGGTTAAAAATATAATTTTTATATTATAGAAAGAATAAAAATACAATTGTTATATTATAGCGAGAATAAAAATACGATTTTTATATTCTATAGTTAGTACAAAATTTATCTTTATATATGTATTGTAATAAAAATCTGATTTTTACTATATATATATTGAAATAAAAATGTGATTTTTATAGCGATGGTATAAAAATTTGATCTTTATATTAGAAGTAGATATAAAAATATAATTTTTATATAGGAAGGAGCGTTATAAAAATATAATCTTTATTGGAAGAAGAGGGATATCAAAATATAATTTTTATATAGAGAATAGCGTGATAAAAATATAATCTTTATTATATGAACACCGTTGTAAAAATAGAAATTTTATCTATATAGTAGCGGTATAAAAATGTGATTTTTATCCGTATAGATTGATTATAAAAATGTGATTTTTATATATACATAGCAACAATATAAAAATGTGATTTTTATATATGTAGTGAATACGGGCAACGAAATTGACAAGAGGCGGACACGATGAAGATTTCTACATATGAAGAGTCGTGGAGAATTGGTTTAGCTAGTTGGTGAGAACTCCTCACCTTTAATTTATTTCTAGTTGAAATATATACTAGGATGCAGACGGTGTTTATTAGCACCCGACACCCGTCGTCCACAGACCATGAATGACTTATTTGTTTGATTGCTATGTTGTGAAATTTGATTGTGTGATGTGGAATGAAATAGAATATTTTATAGTTAAAAATATAACTTTTAACGTGGATATAAAATAAATATTTATAAACAAATCGGACGATTTGTTTATATACATTGATTTGACTGATATTGGTTGGGACGGTAAATTTTACACATCGCCCAACTGCACAAATAAAATCTGTGATTATTGATTTGAAACCCCACACGGGTATTGGGATGAGATTTGATGTACATTAATCCCGATTGTTTAGTTGTATGTCAATCGATGGATTGACAGACTGTATAAGTGCTAATTATTTATATTTAATGCTTATGCAGTTGTGTGGTGCACTCTGGATGATGGTTGATTATTTAGCGTTGTTATTTTATACATGTGTTGTAGAAAATCCATATAGTTAACATTATATGGTAATTGATTGGGCCTCATTCATATTTGAATAGAAATATTTGAAATAGAATATTTGAAATCGGAATATTTGAAATAGAAATATTTGAATAGAAATATTTGAAAAAGAATATTTGAAATAGAATATTTGGAAATAGAAATATATGAAGCCGTGTTGATTAGATTTGCGTCATTTTGACGTGAACTGTGACGATCCCAAAACCCCGTGACACGGTGTTAAGGATAATCATTGGAATATAACACATTAATCATCATTAGCAGATCACAGATAATAGCATAAACAGAAAATAGAATAATTCACACACATATGACAGCGGAATCATATAGATAACATCACATCAGAGAAGCACAGTACAGATACAACTTAGTGCATAATGATACATAATCAGTCACCATCGCCTGAGGCGGAATCATACATAAAGAGTACACAAAAGGAATATCAGTCTACATCGCCAGTGGCGGAATCATAATATAGATACAATAATGGCGGAGAAAATCCAAGTCAGCACGGTGTAGTCAAGCCTCGCCATGAGCCAAAAGGTGCGTCAGAAACCTGTAACTAGGCTGCCCGTGAGAAAATAAGGGCACCCGAGTTTGCAAGGTGAAACAAACTACGAGTCAGTCATGGGACTGGTATGAGAAATCCATTCAACTTATTAACAACAATAATAAGGCAAATCAAAGGACCACGCCACTTTCGCGGAACGGGTTTACTCCAATGAGTGCTAGTGCATGAAGTAAAGTAAATGATTAAATCAACGCACTGCTTTTTCTAAAATGAAGCCATTATAAGACTCAGGTCCCATCACACAATGCAACGCAAGCCGGAGGATAGAGTTTTTACCTTATAATGGCCAAAGATGCTTCATACGAATAAACAAAGGTGTTTGATATTATTACTAGTGTATATATGTTTCAAAGGCAAATTCAATCATAAGTATCAATCCTAGGCGGCATAGCTACCATCTACTATATCGCCGTACTAGTAATACAATCACATCCGCAGATTTCGTATTGGAAATTGGATTCCTTCACGAGTCGAGGCAAGGGGCAAGCTCCTCTCCGTTCGAGACACTCTAGCAAATGCCTCGGGACCGCACACAGCAATCCCCTGGATCCTCCAAGGCCGATCCTCTCTTACTTTTGAGGATTAGTTATTCCTGAACACACGTTTCCCGGTCCTTACAGACCTATAATCGAGGCGCCTCGCATTCCAACAACCACACAGGTGAAAAGTAGATATAAATGTCAGGGCTGGGAGGTCACTGACACCACCATAGCTAGAAAGAAACGTCATGCACTCCTTGTGTCCTTCTCCCGTTTTTGACTCATACCGGGGTGTGAGGCTCGCGAATTCACGTTATACACAAAGCTACGTCACACAGACCATGCTTTGATCATCAACCACAAGACTTTGCTTTGCAACAAAAGCCTTGATCATATGCCACTTAGGCGTGCCACACAGGCAATCCACTCTATGCGACTGATTTCTGTCAATACATAACCTCTGAGCTCGTACGTCTCAGAGAAGGGCGTTAAGCAAGAGAATAAATTCTCCGCTGCCAAACAGGTATATATTTAATAGAGATCAATCAACACAGAACAAAATCCAATGTCAGACACACAGTCCATTTACAAGTCCGTTCTGGGTCTGAACGAAACCGGAGGCACCAATTCCTCGCATATCCGTACAATCAACACTATGTTTGGACGGCTACTACTTCAATTCCTTCATGGTAGCTACTCCAATCACGAGCATCAGTAGCGCCCATCCATCCAACGTGGAGATCGTCGGTCTTCAGTCGTCTTCGACTTTTCGACTTCTCAACGTCGATCGATTATTTGAAATGAGATAAACTCGGCCTTTTCAAATAATCCACGTATATTTAGATTTTCAAACCAATTAATCACAGGGTTGAACTATTCCAGATTCACATTTCAGTCATTTAGTTATAATTTTCACGTCCAATACATTCAACCATCACATATCAAGCAAACACAACAAAATTGGTTTATTTCCACTCTATATCGTCAATAGCACTTTATAGCGATACATCGCCATTTTTATTTAATTTAAAACGGCCATAATTAATTAAACGACGTTTCAGGTCGTGTCGATGCACTGGCGCTGCTTTCCACTAATTTTGTTTTACACATATAGGAAAATCTAACCGTTGGATCTTCACAAATTTTACATCATTAGGAAGGTCTTTTCAAAACGAACCCAACGGTTCCAGTTTTGGGAAAATCCGGCGGTCGGATCTTCCACACTAACCATTTGAAGTTACGATTTCAATTTACGAACTACAGCGTCGTTATTCAATTTAATTTAATTATATTTATATATATATATAAATATAATCGTTTCTGGCGCTGTTTTTCACTAATTTTGAATTAAACATTCCAGACAATCCAACCGTCGGATCTTCACAAAGTTGGTGCCGTTGGAAAGATATTTCCAAGGCGAACCCAACGGTTGAGGTTTTGGGAAAATCCAATGGTCGGATCTTCCGCACTAGTCGTTTGAAATCACGGTTTCAAAATATGAACTGCACGGCCACGTTTCGTTTTAATTATATTTATATTTATATATTTATATAAATATAGTTCATTCAATGATTTCCATATCGTTTTCACTTCAAATATTTTTCTAACCCCTTAAAATTTTGGAAAATTTCGCCATAACCTCCCCTGCACCGGGAGCATCGGGAAATCGCAAATAGCGTTCCCGGTCCTTCTAATCTCAAAAAGAAAAAGAAAAAGCCAAGCGGCTAGCCAACAGGCTCATAAAATCATCACCCAAACAAAACAGTAAATGTGTACCTATTTGTCGGGCACAAAATTTTATTCCTCTTCTCTAGCCCCTTTTTGCTTTAACCTGTTCAATAGATATGCATGCACATATATACAATTTCTATCATTTATCATTTTCTATTCAACTTCATATTTGATTTGCTTTGGTTTAAAAACACCATTCATTCTAATATCGCATGCATAGGCTAAAATCATATCATTAGCTAGTTAATGTATATTTCAACTCATGCACGTTTATTTGAACAAGTGGATATTCTTAACACTTTATATTTCAAAAGATGATAATTTTGGCGAACTAAAATAGATTTCAACACACGACTATTTTATTTAATTCCTATGCATGTTAAAATTAATATTTCTATCACAAATATTTATTTCAACGTCCGCATCTCTTTAGCATGTCACACATATGATAAAAATGATATTTTTATCATTTAAAATATTTATTCAACCAATGTATGGTTTCAACACTTCATAGTTTCAATAAAAATGTAATTTTTATCGTTCAATCTTTTTATTCAACACATGAACCTTTCCACTACACACACTTCTCAACAAATGAGTATTTCCACACATGGACAATTTATTTATGTTGTTCATATTAGAAAGATGGGATTTTTATGATTGAAATTATTTATATAAGGCGAATATTTTTCATACTTCATATATATATAAAAATTATGATTTTTATTGTTTATACACTTCATTCATTCACGAATAAATTTTATTTTCACACAACACTTTTCAACACATGAATATTTCCACACATGGACATAGTTTCAATATATGGCTTTAATTTCTATGCATGCAAATAATTTCAACATATGAAAATAATTCTAACACACAAAGATTATTCAAAATTTCGGCAGCATAACGGCAGGGTAGTTAAAACCGGCACCGTCCCTAGTACGGCTCCTCGCTCTACCTTAAAACCTCGCGGTTTTTGACAATGGGGATCATGCATCTAATTCGCACGCAGGCGGCATGTTTATATTTATTTCTTTTCCAAAAACTAATCCTATGTGGTTTCAACCAAATATTTTCCAATCACAAACGGGTATTTTTCAACCACAATCAATTCAATATCAACCACAAACAATCCCAAACAACAATTTGCCGTCAACCAATTTTCACAACAATTTCAACCAATAAATATCGTCCATGGTTTGTGGACGAGGGGGCGTATATATATATATATATATAAATATTTAGATATAGCAATTCACTTTTATTTCCACACACACATATATATATATATAAATGAAATTGAAGAGTGAGAAATTCTCACCAATAGCTATCCAATAACACGACTCTTCCTTTATAGAAATCTTCGCCTATTTCGTCTTCTTGTCGCTTTCGTTGCCCGTATTCTCTACATAGGTAAAAATCGAATTTTTACTATGTTATTCAATATATAAAGATTGCATCTTGACTTCGCTATTAAATATATAAAGATTATATTTTTATTATTCCCATGATGTAAAAATTATATTTTTATTACTTTAAAAATATAAGAATCATATCTTACTTCTTCTACTTAACAAAAATTCCGTCTTTTTCTCTTTTTAAAATATGATCTTTATTTTTGCAAGTTCAAATCTTTTTCTTTTAAAAGATTAACCTTTTTCTATTTCAAAGTTTAAACCTTTTTTCTATTTTAAACCTTTTTCCTATTTTAAACCTTAAAATAAAATCAGTTTTTATATCTTTAAAAATCAGTTTTTATATTCTTTAAAAATCAGTTTTTGCATCTTTAAAAAAAACAGTTTTTATATTCTTAAAAAATTCAGTTTTCTATATTCTTAAAAAAAAATCAGTTTTTGCATCTTTAAAAAAACAGTTTTTAAATTCTTTTAAAAAAAAGAAACAGTTTTTACGTCTTTAAAAATTCAGTTTTTAAATTCTTTAAAAAAAAAAGAAACAGTTTTTACATCTTAAAAATTCAGTTTTTAACAAAACAGAAATAAAAATAAAAATAAAATAAACTAAATTCTCACCGATAGCTTGCGAAGTGGAGGGAAGAAGAAGAAAGCGTCGGCGGCTTCGAGGTGTTGTCCGATGGTGTCGGCGGCAGGGCTTCAGGGGGGAGGGGGCTGCTTCGATTGCGACGCGAGGGGTTCTGGTGAACGAGGGATGGGGTGGCGGCTTCGAGGTGAGGGCGGCGTCGAGGTGTTGTTCGGTGGGAGGAGGAGGCTTCAGGGCGGCGGCTTCGAGGTAAGGCGGCGGCTCCGATAGGTTAGGGTTTTTCCTTTTTTTTTATTTCGTTTCTGAATAATGAAACGGGGGGGGGGGGGGGGGGGCAAGCAGAAGAAAAGGAGGGAAGAATATATATATATATATATATTTATATATTTTTTAATTATTTAATTATTTAATTTTGCAAAAAGGTTGACTTTTACATACGACCTCGAAACGAGGCCTACCGCCTGTCGTCCATAGCGTTTTACCCCCATTCCGAACACAATGGGATATGTATCGTAAGCTGATTTGATCGTTACAATCAGTTTCCGTTGAAATTACATTTAAATCCTTATATTGAATTTTAAACGTATATTTCAAATTACCGGGGTCACATACTAACTAGAAAAATTCCAGAAAAATATTTTCTAGTTTCGTATTGACGATACGGTCCTAACCAAACTAGTTTCGTCGAATTCTAAGACCGTTTGAAAAATGGCCAATTTCCTGTCGATTAAATTCAACAGAAACTGGTCAAACGCGTTTTCTTTTGCCACGCTCACATATTGATTCGGAAAATTATGAAATTTGAAACCTAGCAATAGTTTGACATCCCGGACCCGACAAAAGTGGTTTCGTCGAATTCCGAGGCCGTTTGCAAAATATCAATTTTCCAGGCCTATATATTCTATATACCGACTCTTCTGAAAATTCATTCGGCCACAACTTTTGATTCCCGTTATGAAACTTCGATTTTTCAGATTCATTAGAAAGGTTTTGACTAACAGATTTAAATATTTTTGGTCTCACTAAAATCCGTTATATTTTCCACCCTGCATAGTCAATCAAAGTATGAATTCAAATTTTCAAACTGACTTACTATTCTTAACTTACTATTTTATTGAAATATTCTATTTCAATGGTTCAAATTGCTTTGAAATAATCAATTTAAAAATTTTAAATTGGCTCGTATTTTCCGGGTTATTGCAATCTCCCCTACTTAAAACTTTTCGTCCTCGAAAAGGAAACAACAGTAAAGTAGGAAATAAAATGTAAATGCAAAGTATGGTAAAGGTACCTTGCACCGGAGTTAGTCAGAGATATCCACTCTGCATTTGGGGTAAGCTTGCTTAATGCTTTCCTCAGTTTCCCAAGTACAGTCTCTAGGATCACTACTCCACTGCACTTTAACTAAATGAACTTTTTTGCTTCTGAGTTCTCTAGTTTCTTTGCCAACAATTTTTAATGGCTCTCTTCTGAGTGCTAATTCTGGAGTTATCTCCACATCCTGTTGCGCTGCTTCTTCTACAACAAGATCCGGATCATGCACATGTCTCCTAAGTTGAGATACGTGAAATACATTGTGCACTCCAGGCAACCAATCTGGCAATTGAACCCTATAAGCAAGAGTTCCAATTCGCTCAAGTATAGGAAAGGGACCAATAAATCTCGGTGCCAACTTCCCAGTCTTGCCAAATCTGATTACTCCTCTCATCGGAGAAACTTTTAAATAAACATGATCACCAACAGCAAATGTCAAATCTCTCCTTCTATAGTCTGCATAACTTTTCTGTCGGCTTTGGGCGGTTTTCAATCGCTTCTTGATGAAGTCCACTTTATCAGATGCTTCCCTAATCATATCGGGTCCTAGTACAAGTCTGTTGCCAGGTTCTACCCAACATGCTGGAGATCTGCAGGGTCTGCCATATAATGCTTCAAATGGTGACATCCTCAAACTTGCTTGATAGCTATTGTTATATGAGAATTCTGCCAAATGCAAATGATCTTCCCATGACCGACCAAAATCGATTATACAAGCCCGCAATAAATCTTCTAGAATTCTATTCACCCGCTCAGTTTGGCCATCTGTTTGGGGGTGATAAGCGGTGCTCATATTCAGTTTTGTCCCAATTCAGTCTGGAAAGCCTCCCAGAACTTGCTAGTAAATAGGGGATCTCTATCACTGACTATGCTGATGGGAATTCCATGCAGCTTAACAATTTCTTTGAAATATATCTGTGCTAGACTTTGGGCAGTTCTATTGGACCTGACAGGTATAAAATGGGCAGTCTTCGTGAAGCGATCTACGATTACCCAAATACTGTCATTACCTTTCTTGGTTCGCGGCAAACCATCTATGAAATCCATGGAAATCTGCTCCCATTTCCAACCTGGGACTTCCAACGGTTGCAACAGTCCAGCTAGCTTTTGTTGGTCACTCTTGACCAATTGACAAGTAGGGCATCTGCTAACATACAAAGAAATATCCCTTTTCATTGCCTTCCACCAGAAAGTGCGTTTGATATCGTTGTACATTTTACTCACCCCAGGATGGATGCAAAATTTGGATTTATGGCATTCGTCCAGCACTTCTCTTCGAAGGCCTGGAATATTTGGGATACAAATCCTGTTATTTAACCTGAGAACCCCCTTATTGTCAATACGGAAACTCGTGGTTTCACCTTCCTGGACTCTCTTACTGATTCTTTGAATGAATTCATCTTCTTTCTGAAGGGCTGAAATCCTATCAATCAATCCAAGTGTAATTATAAGATGGGCAACAATTGCAGTCTTTCTACTAAGTGCATCCGCTACTACGTTAGCTTTTCCCGGCGTATACAGGATATCAAGATCATACGCTGCAAGAAATTCTAGCCAACGCTGCTGTCTCAGATTCAGATCTTTCTGGGTATATAAATACTTCAATGATTGGTGATCTGTGTACAATATAAATTTCTCGCCCAATAAGTAATGTCTCCAGATTTTCAAGGCAAATACGATGGCTAGCAACTCAAGATCATGAGTCACATAATTCTTCTCATGCGGTTTCAATTGGCGGCTTGCATAAGCGACTACTTGGCCTCTCTGCATTAACACTGCACCAAGACCTCTAATAGAAGCATCTGTCCAAACCGTTAAATCCTGATTGCCATCAATAATAGTTAATACAGGAGCGGTGGTCAGCTTCGATTTCAATTCCTGGATAGCTTCTTCACAGTCGGAAGTCCACTTAAACTTCTCATGTTTCTTTGTGAGCTTCGTTAACGGACCGGATATCTTCGAAAAATCCTTAACGAACTTTCGATAATAACTAGCCAACCCCATAAAACTTCTAACTTCTGTGGGAGTAGTGGGTTGTTTCCAGTCTTGAATCGCTGTTATCTTGCTTGGGTCAACAGAAATTCCTTTCTCTGACACGACATGGCCAAGAAATTTGTCTTCTTCTTGCCAGAAGACACATTTAGAGAATTTGGCTTTGAAGACGTTCTTCCTTAGAATCTCCAATACTTGTTCTAAGTGTTTTTCATGCTCGGGTTTCGATTTGGAGTAGATTAAAATATCATCGATGAATACGAGGACAAATTTATTCAGAACTCCCCTGAACACTTTATTCATTAGATCGACAAAGTATGCTGGAGCGTTGCAAAGGCCAAACAGCATTACTAACCATTCATAAAATATGTCTGGACCTCTGAAAGCGGTCAAAGGAACACACTCTTCTGCTATTCTCAATTGATGAAAACCTGTAGCTAGGTCCATTCGGGAAAATACTTTCGCCCCATTCAATTGGTCTAGCAAATCATCAATGCGGGGTAGTGGATATTTATTTTTAAGCGTCTGTTTGTTGAGGTCTCGGTAATCAACACATAATCTAAGAGTACCGTCTGACTTTGGGACAAACACGACAGCTGCACCCCAATTATAAAAACTAGGTCTGATTAGACCCTTCCACAACAGTTGACGAGTTTGATCGCCTAATTCTTCTTTTTCTTTCGGAGTCATTCTACGAATTGGATGTACCACGGGTCTGGCATTAGGAATTAAATCGATTCGGAATTCTATTTCTCTCTGCGGAGGTAAGTTTTTAACTTCTTCAAACACATCCGCATAGTTGCTAACAATCGGAATCTTTTCTATGGAAGTGGGAATAAGTTCTAATGATGACCAAAATTCTTCTCTATTCGGATTCGAACCATGACAGGGAATATATATATATCCAAGCTCCGTTCGGATTTTAACAATTCTTTCTGCACACTTCACTTCAGCTTCAAATTTCGTTAACCAATCCAGCCGAGAATAATATCGAATTCGGGAAAATCCATAACGATTAAATTGAAAGGAAACTTGTAGAAAGAATAAGAGATTGGCACTTTACAACAGGAATTGAGAGTAACAGGGCCCCCTATCGGGTTATGAACTTCAACCGATTCTTTAAGCTTTCGCTGTTTTAACTTTAATTTGTGCACTGTGTTTTTAGCAATAAAACTACGTGATGCACCTGTGTCAAACAATACAGAAACAGGAATATTTTTAATTGTAAGGGTACCTCCCAAAACATCGGGTTTACCTGCTCCATCGAAAGCAGCTGGCGGGCTAGACCCGACATAGACATGAGCTACAGTAGCTTTCTTCAGCAAAGGACAGTCTTTGACCAGATGATCGATCTTGCGACAGTTGAAGCACGAGCGAGGGTTCTGAGAGCCTTGGCTCGAGCCTTGAGAATTTGTTTTCTGCCTCTTCGGAGCTGTGCAGACGTTTGAGTAGTGCCCCGGCTTACCATAATTAAAGCAATTTCCTCTTGGCGGCTTGCCAGTCTGAGGCTTTGAAGATGCTGCTTGGCTTGACTCGCCTTGATTTACAGTAGGCTTGCGCTTGTTTCCTGCTTGGCTTCTAGCGCGATCCTGATCCGGATGCCTTTGATCAAGGTCTTCATAGTTGCGTGTCATTTCCACTAGCTCATTGAAATCCAGCTTGACATGGGCCATGGCTCTATCATGATATTGACGTCTTAGTCCAAAGATAAACCTCTTATTTTTGGATTTCGCGGTAGCAACGAGTTCTGGAGCATAGGGCGACAACATTGTGAATTTGTTCAGATAATCTTGCACGGAAAGATCCCCTTGCTGGAGATTGGCGAAGTCATCGCGCATTCTTTCTAAAGCTTGTTCTGGGACATATTTCTCCTTGAAGAGTTCTTTGAATCCATCCCATGTTCTTCCAGCTTCTCTATTCCCGGCGGTAAGAGATTCCCACCATAATTCGGCTTGCTCCTGCATAAGCCAGGCGCCCATAATAGCTTTGTCTTCGTCTCCTAGCCTTAGGCCTTCAAGAATTTTCTCGCATGTTTTGAGCCATGCAAGGGCCTCAATTACGGTGCCAGTTCCCGAGAAGGTCTTGCCTCCTAAGTTCTTATATCTCTTAGCTACACGGTCAAGCTCGAAGTATTGAGCTGCCGGAGGTTGTATCAAAGGTCCTTCTTAAGCTGGGATTTCTCCCCTTCCTCGACCTCGGCCGGCACGGCCTCCTCTAGCGGCGGCTCCTCTGGTAGCCATTTGTCAAATTCTGTATAAGTAACGAAAATGTCAGTTAACAGAAATAATAGCCTATTGCATAGTTAAGCAGAAATTCCTATGGAAAGATAACGATGGACTGATCAATTGTTTTTGCTATTCTGCTCAGCTCATTCTAGGACCTTACTAGTCCTATCTCTAATGAGCGACTCGCCTTAGAAAACTACTGATTCTATCTTGACGAAGTGTTCAATGTGTTAGACTCCAGAACTAAGGTTAACCAAAGCTCTGATACCAGCTGTGACGATCCCAAAACCTCGTGACACGGTGTTAAGGATAATCATTGGAATATAACACATTAATCATCATTAGCAGATCACAGATAATAGCATAAACAGAAAATAGAATAATTCACACACATATGACAGCGGAATCATATAGATAACATCACATCAGAGAAGCACAGTACAGGATACAACTTAGTGCATAATGATACATAATCAGTCACCATCGCCTGAGGCGGAATCATACATAAAGAGTACACAAAAGGAATATCAGTCTACATCGCCAGTGGCGGAATCATAATATAGATACAATAATGGCGGAGAAATTCCAAGTCAGCACGGTGTAGTCAAGCCTCGCCATGAGCCAAAAGGTGCGTCAGAAACCTGTAACTAGGCTGCCCGTGAGAAAATAAGGGCACCCGAGTTTGCAAGGTGAAACAAACTACAAGTCAGTCATGGGACTGGTATGAGAAATCCATTCAACTTATTAACAACAATAATAAGGCAAATCAAAGGACCACGCCACTTTCGCGGAACGGGTTTACTCCAATGAGTGCTAGTGCATGAAGTAAAGTAAATGATAAAATCAACGCAATGCTTTTTCTAAAATGAAGCCATTATAAGACTCAGGTCCATCACACAATGCAACGCAAGCCGGAGGATAGAGTTTTTACCTTATAATGGCCAAAGATGCTTCATACGAATAAACAAAGGTGTTTGATATTATTACTAGTGTATATATGTTTCAAAGGCAAATTCAATCATAAGTATCAATCCTAGGCGGCATAGCTACCATCTACTATGTCGCCGTACTAGTAATACAATCACATCCGCAGATTTCGTATTGGAAATTGGATTCCTTCACGAGTCAAGGCAAGGGGCAAGCTCCACTCCGTTTGAGACACTCTAGCAAATGCCTCGGGACCGCACACAGCAATCCCCTGGATCCTCCAAGGCCGGTCCTCTCTTACTTTTGAGGATTAGTTATTCGTGAACACACGTTTCCCGGCCCTTAAAGACCTATAATCGAGGCGCCTCGCATTCCAACAACCGCACAGGTGAAAAGTAGATATAAATGTCAGGGCTGGGAGGTCACTGACACCACCATAGCTAGAAAGAAACGTCATGCACTCCTTGGGTCCTTCTCCCGTTTTTGACTCATACCGGGGTGTGAGGCTCGCGAATTCACGTTATACACAAAGCTACGTCACACAGACCATGCTTTGATCATCAACCACAAGACTTTGCTTTGCAACAGAAGCCTTGATCATATGCCACTTAGGCGTGCCACACAGGCAATCCACTCCATGCGACTGATTTCTGTCAATACATAACCTCTGAGCTCGTACGTCTCAGAGAAGGGCGTTAAGCAAGAGAATAAATTCTCCGCCGCCAAACAGGTATATATTTAACAGAGATCAATCAACACAGAACAAAATCCAATGTCAGACACACAGTCCATTTACAAGTCCGTTCTGGGTCTGAACGAAACCGGAGGCACCAATTCCTCGCATATCCGTACAATCAACACTATGTTTGGACGGCTACTACTTCAATTCCTTCATGGTAGCTACTCCAATCACGAGCATCAGTAGCGCCCATCCATCCAACGTGGAGATCGTCGGTCTTCAGTCGTCTTCGACTTTTCGACTTCTCAACGTCGATCGATTATTTGAAATGAGATAAACTCGGCCTTTTCAAATAATCCACGTATATTTAGATTTTCAAACCAATTAATCACAGGGTTGAACTATTCCAGATTCACATTTCAGTCATTTAGTTATAATTTTCACGTCCAATACATTCAACCATCACATATCAAGCAAACACAACAAAATTGGTTTATTTCCACTCTATATCGTCAGTAGCACTTTATAGCGATACATCGCCATTTTTATTTAATTTAAAACGGCCATAATTAATTAAACGACGTTTCAGGTCGTGTCGATGCACTGGCGCTGCTTTCCACTAATTTTGTTTTACACATATAGGAAAATCTAACCGTTGGATCTTCACAAATTTTACATCATTAGGAAGGTCTTTTCAAAACGAACCCAACGGTTCCAGTTTTGGGAAAATCCGACGGTCGGATCTTCCACACTAACCATTTGAAGTTACGATTTCAATTTACGAACTGCAGCGTCGTTATTCGATTTAATTTAATTATATTTATATATATATATAAATATAATCGTTTCTGGCGCTGTTTTTCACTAATTTTGAATTAAACATTCCAGATAATCCAACCGTCGGATCTTCACAAAGTTGGTGCCGTTGGAAAGATATTTCCAAGGCGAACCCAACGGTTGAGGTTTCGGGAAAATCCAATGGTCGGATCTTTTGCACTAGTCGTTTGAAATCACGGTTTCAAAATATGAACTGCACGGCCACGTTTCGTTTTAATTATATTTATATTTGTATATTTATATAAATATAGTTCATTCAATGATTTCCATATCGTTTTCACTTCAAATATTTTTCTAACCCCTTAAAATTTTGGAAAATTTCGCCATAACCTCCCCTGCACTGGGAGCATCGGGAAATCGCAAATAGCGTTCCCGGTCCTTCTAATCTCAAAAAGAAAAAGAAAAAGCCAAGCGGCTAGCCAACAGGCTCATAAAATCATCACCCAAACAAAACAGTAAATGTGTACCTATTTGTCGGGCACAAAATTTTATTCCTCTTCTCTAGCCCCTTTTTGCTTTAACCTGTTCAATAGATATGCATGCACATATATACAATTTCTAACATTTATCATTTTCTATTCAACTTCATATTTGATTTGCTTTGGTTTAAAAACACCATTCATTCTAATATCGCATGCATAGGCTAAAATCATATCATTAGCTAGTTAATGTATATTTCAACTCATGCACGTTTATTTGAACAAGTGGATATTCTTAACACTTTATATTTCAAAAGATGATAATTTTGGCGAACTAAAATAGATTTCAACACACGACTATTTTATTTAATTCCTATGCATGTTAAAATTAATATTTCTATCACAAATATTTATTTCAACGTCCGCATCTCTTTAGCATGTCACACATATGATAAAAATGATATTTTTATCGTTTAAAATATTTATTCAACCAATGTATGGTTTCAACACTTCATAGTTTCAATAAAAATGTAATTTTTATCGTTCAATCTTTTTATTCAACACATGAACCTTTCCACTACACACACTTCTCAACAAATGAGTATTTCCACACATGGACAATTTATTTATGTTGTTCATATTAGAAAGATGGGATTTTTATGATTGAAATTATTTATATAAGGCGAATATTTTTCATACTTCATATATATATAAAAATTATGATTTTTATTGTTTATACACTTCATTCATTCACGAATGAATTTTATTTTCACACAACACTTTTCAACACATGAATATTTCCACACATGGACATAGTTTCAATATATGGCTTTAATTTCTATGCATGCAAATAATTTCAACATATGAAAATAATTCTAACACACAAAGATTATTCAAAATTTCGGCAGCATAACGGCAGGGTAGTTAAAACCGGCACCGTCCCTAGTACGGCTCCTCGCTCTACCTTAAAACCTCGCGGTTTTTGACAATGGGGATCATGCATCTAATTCGCACGCAGGCCGCATGTTTATATTTATTTATTTTCCACAAACTAATCCTATGTGGTTTCAACCAAATATTTTCCAATCACAAACGGGTATTTTTCAACCACAATCAATTCAATATCAACCACAAACAATCCCAAACAACAATTTGCCGTCAACCAATTTTCACAACAATTTCAACCAATAAATATCGTCCATGGTTTGTGGACGAGGGGGCGTATATATATATATATATATATATATATATATATAAATATTTATATATAGCAATTCACTTTTATTTCCACACATATATATATATAAAAATGAAATTGAGGAGTGAGAAATTCTCACCAATAGCTATCCAATAACACGACTCTTCCTTTATAGAAATCTTCGCCTATTTCGTCTTCTTGTCGCTTTCGTTGCCCGTATTCTCTACATAGGTAAAAATCAAATTTTTACTATGTTATTCAATATATAAAGATTGCATCTTGACTTCGCTATTAAATATATAAAGATTATATTTTTATTATTCCCATGATGTAAAAATTATATTTTTATTACTTTAAAAATATAAGAATCATAGCTTACTTCTTCTACTTAACAAAAATTCCGTCTTTTTCTCTTTTTAAAAATATGATCTTTATTTTTGCAAGTTCAAATCTTTTTCTTTTAAAAGATTAACCTTTTTCTATTTCAAAGTTTAAACCATTTTTCTATTTTAAACCTTTTTCCTATTTTAAACCTTAAAATAAAATCAGTTTTTATATCTTTAAAAATCAGTTTTTATATTCTTTAAAAATCAGTTTTTGCATCTTTAAAAAAAACAGTTTTTATATTCTTAAAAAATTCAGTTTTCAATATTCTTAAAAAAAATCAGTTTTTGCATCTTTAAAAAAACAGTTTTTAAATTCTTCAAAAAAAAAAGAAACAGTTTTTACATCTTTAAAAATTCAGTTTTTAAATTCTTTAAAAAAAAAAGAATCAGTTTTTACATCTTAAAAATTCAGTTTTTAACAAAACAGAAATAAAAATAAAATAAACTAAATTCTCACCGATAGCTTGCGAAGTGGAGGGAAGAAGAAGAAAGCGTCGGCGGCTTCGAGGTGTTGTCCGATGGTGTCGGCGGCAGGGCTTCAGGGGGGGCTGCTTCGATTGCGACGCGAGGGGTTCTGGTGAACGAGGGATGGGGTAGCGGCTTCGTGGTGAGGGCGGCGTCGAGGTGTTGTTCGGTGGGAGGAGGAGGCTTCAGGGCGGCGGCTTCGAGGTAAGGCGGCGGCTCCGATAGGTTAGGGTTTTTCCTTTTTTTTTTATTTCGTTTCTGAATAATGAAACGGGGGGGGGGGGGGGGGCAAGCAGAAGAAAAGGAGGGAAGAATATATTTTTTTTTAATTATTTAATTTTGCAAAAAGGTTGACTTTTACATACGACCTCGAAACGAGGCCTACCGCCTGTCGTCCATAGCGTTTTACCCCCATTTCGAACACAATGGGATATGTATCGTGAAACACCCCACCTCCGTTAGGGTCACTCTCAAAGGGAATGCCCTAATTTTGGTGGAGGTTTATAAGTACAAGTCACAGATATACAAGACAGATATAAGAACACATATTTGTAAACAGCGGAAGAACAACGAACTTTATTTCATAAAGTCAAATACGTGTTACAACAAAATCCTTTCCAAAAACATAACATAACACTTCATAATCTGTCTTGAGTACATTATTTTTAAAGAAGCATAAATAAAACATAGACAAACTGCCAAAGCCCCATAGTGGATTGTCCAAAGCCATAGTTCAAAACAGGGAAGTCCAAGCAATACATTTCTCTTCTTCAAGCTGGATGTTGAGGTAGGTCAAGCTGCTGTGTTCCCTCCCTGAGGACCTAGGGGGGGGAAACGGAAGAAAGAATACGAAAGAAAAATAGAGTCAGACATAAAGCCTGAGTAAGTCTAGTACTACTTTGTCTATGAATAAAGAACTGGGTATGATAAGTAAAACAGGAAGTGGGCAACATTATAAACTTGGTTAAGTTATCTAGGGTCGAATATACTATCGTACCCCATGTTAATCTCTGAACCCATATAAACTAGTTTCCAATTTACACCCCAAAATCAGGGTGATGTGATCCATTCTACGATGATCGGCTCCTACTCGCATAGTTACATGTGTCTTACGGCCCCCGATGTCTGTAGTTACCTGTGCTGGTCCCACCATGGGGTGTATCAAGTCCCATAGTGGCAACCCGACACAACCTTAGAGTGCAAAGGTATGCTACTGGTGTCCAGTGCTTTATTTTTCTACGCCGGAGTGCGTGCACGCCCGCACACCGTTAGAACCTACACTGCTACACCACCGCCGTGGATTTGACCTCTTACAATCAGCCCAGTAATCGTGCCCCACCCTGCCTAGTTTCAGGGTATCCTGATACACCTTCTAGGGTTACTGCTGAAAAGGGTCCCCCGTTACTAGGTTTTCTATCTCTAGCCAACATGCTAAGTTGGTTAAGTGTTTCCTAACCTAACCCCACCAGTCCGTTTAGTTTAGCATGTTCCATTTTGATTAAGTCTTTAGTTCACTTAATCCTAACAATCCTGACTCAGCCTTAATTGTCTTATTAAGGCCCTGACCTCTCACATTAGACAGGTATTGTTGTGGCTGCCTGTTGCTGGTTGGTTCCGGGCAGTCTTACGCCACAACTCAGTCTAACCTCGGGTCCTTGCTGGGCTCCATGTTTAACCCCCCACATTGGATAGGTATTGTTGTGACTACTGGACAGCCGGGCGGTTCCGGGCAGGTTTACATCACAACTCAATCCAACCTCGGGTTAAACACATCGTCTTTTCTACATTTACATATTTTGTCATTCTTCTTTATTTCTTATATGTAAATATTTGCGGCCCATTATTATGTTAATGGTGTAAAGGTTACACCAACCATGGGCCCAACCCATACTTGACTTTGGGCCCTTCTATTTCATATTTTCATTCATTAATTAATTTTTAACCCAACGTTATTTTCCCCCGTTTTACACGTCCGTTTATATATATTGGGCTTAGCCTTTTATAGCCCAATTTAGCCATGCGAAAAGGGGAGGCTTATGGCGTATACACAAAGAGGGGAAAGTGAGCGCATGAACTTGCATATGACGTTGGAAAATACATAATAGAAATTGGTGTACTTGCATAGTGGTGACATGTATTTTGGTCATAAAACATAGGTGACATAAATCAAGGCATGTAAACTTGCATAGGTTTAACTACATCATGAACCTATATTCTTATTTAGGCATAATGTCAAACATAAGCATGGCCTAAATACTTCTAGCATAAACATGGCATATTGTCAAACATAAGCATGGCATAAAATACTTCTTGCATAGGCATGGCATATTGTCAAACATAAGTATGGCATAAATACTTCTAGCATGAACATAGCATAATTCAACTTAATCATGATTTAAGCCTAATCACATAACGATGGTATAAACATACTTATGCATAAATATTCCTAAACATGGTATTTGCTTTAAACTTGCAAAAAGGGATTTTTGAGTCTAACTTAGCCATGTCTCACATATGTCATCATATAATTCTTGTAAACAATATAGACTTAATCATAGATTTCAATTATGCCAAATATCATTCATAGCCTAGCCATATTCATCAGTTTTGCAAAAGCATGACTTAATATATGGATTATGGTGTCAAAATTCCAACATAGTTTCATATGAACTATAACAACCAAACTTGTCTCAATTACTTGCAAAATGATTTATGCACAAAAATATACATCATGACGACATAATAACAAAGCCCCAAACTTGCATAAATTTCGCTCAACTACATACATGTAGCTTCAACATAGATTACATAATTTGCGCAATATTCCAAACGTATATTTGCATAGAACTACCGCATGTAGTTCTTTATAATGAATAACATAATTTTGCACAAATATGAATTACTTTCATTGCCACAATTCAAGCATACACATCAACACAGTTGTTTATTAATACCAAAGTAATACTCTACTTACAATGGTTTGATGAATTCTCTAGTTTAGGGATTGAAGACGCAAATTCCTTTGTTGAATTGATTAGCTTTAGGTTGCTTGAATTGCTTTAGGCTTTAGAACTTTCTCCCTAATCCTCTCTTTAGTTGGCGGCTACTCTTTGTCGTTCCTCAGCAACATGGCGGCTATGTTCTTAATTTGAATGAATAGATTAGGGTTTAGTCTAGGGTTGTTTATATAGAGGTTAGGAATTGATTAGGACCCTTGATGTTGCTAGGTTAGATCATAGCCATTCATTAGGAAGAGAGACCAATAAAAACCCGCCACCTAGCCCTAATGACAAAGCAGACCACAGAAATTCGACCACACACCGACCTGGCCAGCCAGGTTGACTGGGCTCGACCAGGTCGATACCCCTGTCGACAGGGCTGTCGACAGCCCTGTCGACATGGGTAGCCCAGGTCGACAGCCCAGTCGACCTGGGTGGCTAGGCGGGTGTTTTATCCGCCTGGCCCATTGGGCCCCATTTCAAATTATTTTATTCTGTTTAAATTTTAAATTTAATTCAAAACTTCCGAAGGCCATATCTTCTTCATACGGACTCCGTTTTTCGAAAACTCGGACTCTATTTCGCGTATCTTTCCGAGACGAACGCAATGGCGTATCCCGTTTCCCGTTTCCCTTAGTTCTTTGATTTGAGTTTGATTATACTTTAATTCATGAATTTCACAGTTATAGAATTTTCGGGGTGTTACATTCTCCCCCACTTAAAAGGATTTCGTCCCCGAAATCTTCAAGTTAGGAGGAATGTATATCCTAACATCCAATCATCCATCTACTCATTCATCAAACACGAGCATCCATTGTCCTTAAAAGACTTCTAATGCTTCATGATCATATGCGAAGTGTGTGTGTACATGTACTTATCTAATGCAAAATCAGGCGGTCTACTGATTCAGTTGACCTCCTTAATGCGAATTATGTAAGTGCCATGAATCCATTATGTATGCAAATTTTCCTATTCTTGATTCTACATGAGTGCACAATCATTCAATACAAATGCAACATCCACATGACAACACATTAAAGTTCAACCACATACGAAAGCAAACATATATGCATATGCAATATGAAGTGACTGAGCCGATCTAAAACCTAGATTGTGTGTGTATATGCAACCACGAGCAATCACTAGCAATCACTTGCAACCACTTGCAACCATCATACATAACATGTTTCAACTACATGTTTCCATCCAAAAAGATTCTACCTAAAAGATAAGGTCGAGGAAATATACCTAAAAAGATAGATAAAAGCGCAACTTAAGGAAAATGAAAGATCAAGGATGTACCCTCGAACAGAAAAGGGTAGGCTGTGCGTATTTTAGCTTCAGTTTCCCAAGTCGCGTCTCCCTCGGCGTCGCTCCACTGAACTTTGACGAGCTTGACTTCGCGGTTGCGTAGCCTCTTCACTTCCGTTCCTAATATGCGGGTTGGAACTCTTCTTATGGTTGCTTCGCGCTCCACTTCGGCCTCTTCGAGGATATTTGGCTCTACCACTTCAGCAGACTCATGTAGACATTTTCGGAGATGTGAAACGTGAAAGACGTTGTGGACTCCAGCCAACTTCTCGGGTAGCTCTAATCTATAGGCCATTTTCCCAATCTTCTCGATGATAGGGAATGGCCCTACGAATCTTGGCGCTAGCTTTCCTGTGGTTCCAAAACGTACAACGTTTCTCAGTGGTGATACCTTGAGAAAAACTCTGTCTCCAACCTCGAATACAAGGTCGGTCCTCCTCTTGTCGGCATAGGACTTTTGTCTGTCTTGGGCCGTCTTCATCCTTCTTCGTATTAAGTCCACTTTCTCTGAAGTCTCTCGGATCATATCTGGTCCAAGTATGAGCTTATCCGTGGACTCCCACCAACAAGTGGGCGATCGACACGGTCTTCCATATAAAGCTTCGAAGGGCACCATTCCGATGGTTGCTTGACAGCTGTTGTTGTAGGCAAATTCCACCAAAGGGAGGTGGTCTTCCCATGTCCCTCCGAAGTCGAGGACGCATAACCTTAAAAGGTCTTCCAAAACTCTGTTCACTCTCTCTGTTTGGCCGTCAGTTTGGGGATGATAGGCTGTGCTCAAGCATAACTGCGTTCCTACTGCTTCTTGCAGACTCCGCCAAAACTCGCTGGTGAAGATGGGGTCTCGGTCACTAACGATGCTAGATGGTATTCCATGGAGTCGCACGATTTCCTTAAGGTAAAGTGATGCTAGGGATGAGGCAGTTCTTTTACTTTTGACAGGTAAAAAGTGGGCGCTTTTAGTAAGCCTATCCACTATTACCCAAATACTAGTGTTGCCTCTCCTAGACCTAGGCAGCCCATCGATGAAGTCCATTGAGATGCTATCCCACTTCCACTGCGGGACCTCCAGAGGATGTAGCAGTCCGCCAGGCTTTTTCTGTTCCGCCTTAACCTGTTGGCACACCATACACTTAGAAACGAATTCTGCCACGTCCTTTTTCATGCCGTTCCAGAAGAAAGTCCTTTTAATGTCTTTGTACATTTTATCTCCGCCTGGGTGTATCGTCATCTTGGAGTGATGTGCTTCCTCGAGAACCTTCTTTATTAAATCGTTTGTCTGTGGGACGCATAGTCTTCCATCTCGCCTTAGTACACCCTTATCGTCAATGGAGTATCTGTTGAGGTGACTTGAAGTCTCACCCCTAATTAGCCTATCAATTATTTCCACAAGCTGAGGGTCTTCGCGTTGTGCTGTCCCTACTGAATCCACTAAAGTTGGGCTCACTTCGAGAGATGCAAGCAAGCCCGGTACGAAATCGGAGGAGGGACTAAAGTCGAAGCTGGCTATAAACTCTAGGCTTTGTCTTTCAACAAACAACGGGCTTAGGGTCAATTTCTTTCGGCTCAACGCGTCTGCCACTACGTTGCCTTTGCCCGGAGTGTAGGAGATTTCGAAATCGTACGAGGCAAGAAACTCCATCCATCTTTGTTGCCTCAAGTTAAGATCTTTCTGCGAGAAAAGATATTTCAACGATTTATGGTCAGTGTAAAGTTCGAACTTCTCACCTAGGAGATAGTGTCGCCAAGACTTGAGTGCAAAGACGATGGCCGCTAGCTCTAGATCGTGGGTTGGGTAGTTCTTTTCGTGCACCTTCAACTGCCTCCCGCCATAAGCTACTACCCTTCCTTCTTGCATTAAGACGGCGCCCAGCCCTGTCCCGCATGCATCCGTATAAACAGTGAACATCTTGCTCCCATCTGGCAGCGTCAAAACTGGGGCTGTTGTGAGAGCCCTTTTCAGTCGTTGGAAAGCAAACTCGCAATCCAAGTCCCAATTAAACACTAGATTCTTCTTAGTCAATTTTGTGAGCGGTGCTAAGATTTTCGCAAAATCCCTTATGAACTTTCGATAGAAACCCGCTAGTCCTAGAAAGCTTCGGACCTCAGTCGCATTCCTTGGTGTCTTCCAATCCTGTACCGCCACTACCTTAGCAGGGTCCACTGCTAACCCTTGTTTGGATACTATGTGTCCAAGGAACCTCACCTCTTCTCTCCAAAAGTGGCATTTGGAGAATTTGGCTTTTAGTTGATGGACTCGCAAAGTTTCCATGATTGCCCTTAAGTGCTGAGCATGTTCCTCTTCACTCTTTGAAAAGATAAGGATATCATCAACGAAGACCACTACGAATCTGTTGAGGAAATCTCTAAATACCCTACTCATTAGGTCCACGAAGTAAGCAGGTGCATTTGTCAAGCCGAAAGGCATGACAAGCCATTCAAAGAAGCCGTCTGGGGTTCTGAACGCCGTTTTATCGATGCTATCTTCAGCCACCCTTAGCTGATGAAAACCGGTTGCTAAATCGAGTTGGGAGAAAACAGACAGACGCTCCTACAAGCTGGTCAAATAAATCGTCAATTCTAGGGAGAGGGTGCCTATTCTTTTTCGTTAGCTTGTTGAGCTCCCTATAGTCAACACATAGACGGAGTGAACCATCCGCCTTTGTAGCGAACACCACTGGAGCGCCCCATTCTGAAATGCTCCTCCTAATGAACCCCTTTTCTAGAAGCTCTTTAATCTGTTTACTGAGCTCTTTCCTTTCTCGTGGAGCCATGTGTCTAACGGGCAACGCAACGGGCTTTGCATTATCTACAAGATATATGCGGAAGTCTATTTCCCGCTTCGGAGGCAAGCCCTTCACCTCTTCAAAAACATCCGGATATTCCCGGACCACTCTAACTGATTTCAAATTTTCAACAGAGGCATCTAGCGATTCAAGATAACTAAGCATAACCGCATACGAGGGATTACAAGAAATTTCCAAAGTATTACCGAGCTGGGTTAGGAGCCTAACAACCCTTTTCTCACAATCAAGGATGGCCCCATTACGGGATAGCCAATCCATACCCAAAATCAAACCATAACCCGAAAAGCCCAAAACAAAGGCACTACATAGAAATTCAACACTTAGGATAGAAATTTTCAAATCCAAACAGATCATAGACAAATGAGCTGGGCCCCCAATTGGGTTTGAAACAATTAAGGGGTCCTCTACCATACTAGTTTTTAGGTGCAGAGATTCTACTAAAGCAGACGAGATAAAGGAGTGTGATGCGCCAGAATCAAACAAAGTGCGAACGGGGTGATCATAAAGATAAACTACACTTTCTGCAGAAGTATTTATACCTCGCTGTTGCAATGGTGGCGCTTCTAGCACATGAACCTGTGCCCCTGGGGTGGATCCAGTGCCCTGCCCCTGTCCTCGTTTCCTTGGGCAGTCCTTAGCCCTATGGCCTGTCTGACCGCATGAAAAGCACCCACCATTCTCCTTGGCCTTCTTTTTCCGGCAGTCCTTTACTAAGTGCCCCACTTTGCCACAGAAATTACACTTCCTCTTCTCTTTGTTGCCTTTTCCGCCCTTCTTAAAGTCTGTCTTCTTAGGCTGCAAACCCTCTTTCTTCCCTTGAGAGCTTTCTGCCTTGGTCTCCTTCTTGCCCTTGTCCTCTTCGTTCAGCAATGCCATTTGCACCAATCTTTCATACGTGGCTCCCATGGGTATATGGGTCATGGCCAAACTATGTTATGGTCATTTAACCCCTTGACGAAACGGAGAGCCTTCTTATGCGGGGTGTTGACTAGGTCAAGCCCAAACCTAGCCATCTCATCGAACTGATTCACATACTCTCTGACAGTCTTGTCTCCTTGCTTAAGAAATAAGAATTTTTCCAACTGCAAACTTCTTTCTGCATCTGAGAGAAATTTAGTCTCAAACCTTGCCCTAAAGTCCTCCCATGTCTCCACTGGTCTTTCAGCATTAGTGACTTCCCACCAGTAGGAAGCCTCGCCCTTCAATAGCCATACTGCCAACTGTACTTTTTGTCCATCCTCTACCTCAAAGATGATGAATAGGTCTTCGGTTTCTTTTAGCCAATTCCTAGCTGCTACGAAGGACTCAGTTCCATGGAAATCCCTTCCTCCCATAGCTTTAAAATCTTTACATATCTTAGCGAACGTGCTTCCCCTAGGAGGAGGTGGAGGAAAAGGTGCTGCTGCAGCTGGATGATTTCCTTCTGCTGGGGGAGGAGGAATGGTAGGACCTGGCTGAGTGGCCCTTGCTTCTAAGAACCGTCTAAACCAACCAGGTATTGGCACCCCTTCAGGCAAGTTAAGATCTTGGGACATGCTGAAACAAAAAGGATAGATTCAAAATGAAGGATAAGAGATAGTTCCTATGGCTTTGGGGAGTGGACTTTTGCCTTTTAAAAATAAAATAATATTTTTCTTTTTTAAAAATGCTTCTTTAAATTTCCTTTTTGAAAATAATTTTTCAAAACTTTTTATCTTATCTGGTAAACCTATGCTCTGATACCAAGTGAAACACCCCACCTCCGTTAGGGTCACTCTCAAAGGGAATGCCCTAATTTTGTTGGAGGTTTATAAGTACATGTCACAAATATACAAGACAGATATAAGAACACATATTTGTAAACAGCGGAAGAACAACGAACTTTATTTCATAAAGTCAAATACGTGTTACAACAACATCCTTTCCAAAAACATAACATAACACTTCATAATCTGTCTTGAGTACATTATTTTTAAAGAAGCATAAATAAAACATAGACAAACTGCCAAAGCCCCATAGTGGATTGTCCAAAGCCATAGTTCAAAACAGGGAAGTCCAAGCAATACATTTCTCTTCTTCAAGCTGGATGTTGAGGTAGGTCAAGCTGCTGTGTTCCCTCCCTGAGGACCTGGGGGTGGGGGGGGGGGGAAACGGAAGAAAGAAGACGAAAGAAAAATAGAGTCAGACATAAAGCCTGAGTAAGTCTAGTACTACTTTGTCTATGAATAAAGAACTGGGTATGATAAGTAAAACTGGAAGTGGGCAACATTATAAACTTGGTTAAGTTATCTAGGGTCGAATATACTATCGTACCCCATGTTAATCTCTGAACCCATATAAACTAGTTTCCAATTTACACCCCAAAATCAGGGTGATGTGATCCATTCTACGATGATCGGCTCCTACTCGCATAGTTACATGTGTCTTACGGCCCCCGATGTCTGTAGTTACCTGTGCTGGTCCCACCATGGGGTGTATCAAGTCCCATAGTGGCAACCCGACACAACCTTAGAGTGCAAAGGTATGCTACTGGTGTCCAGTGCTTTATTTTTCTGCGCCGGAGTGCGTGCACGCCCGCACACCGTTAGAACCTACACTGCTACACCACCGCCGTGGATTTGACCTCTTACAATCAGCCCAGTAATCGTGCCCCACCCTGCCTAGTTTCAGGGTATCCTGATACACCTTCTAGGGTTACTACTGAAAAGGGTCCCCCGTTACTAGGTTTTCTATCTCTAGCCAACATGCTAAGTTGGTTAAGTGTTTCCTAACCTAACCCCACCAGTCCGTTTAGTTTAGCATGTTCCATTTTGATTAAGTCTTTAGTTCACTTAATCCTAACAATCCTGACTCAGCCTTAATTGTCTTATTAAGGCCCTGACCTCTCACATTAGACAGGTATTGTTGTGGCTGCCTGTTGCCGGTTGGTTCCGGGCAGTCTTACGCCACAACTCAGTCTAACCTCGGGTCCTTGCTGGGCTCCATGTTTAACCTCCCACATTGGATAGGTATTGTTGTGACTACTGGACAGCCGGGCGGTTCCGGGCAGGTTTACATCACAACTCAATCCGACCTCGGGTTAAACACATCGTCTTTTCTACATTTACATATTTTGTCATTCTTCTTTATTTCTTATATGTAAATATTTGCGGCCCATTATTATGTTAATGGTGTAAAGGTTACACCAACCATGGGCCCAACCCATGCTTGACTTTGGGCCCTTCTATTTCATATTTTCATTCATTAATTAATTTTTAACCCAACGTTATTTTCCCCCGTTTTACACGTCCGTTTATATATATTGGGCTTAGCCTTTTATAGCCCAATTTAGCCATGCGAAAAGGGGAGGCTTATGGCGTATACACAAAGAGGGGAAAGTGAGCGCATGAACTTGCATATGACGTTGGAAAATACATAATAGAAATTGGTGTACTTGCATAGTGGTGACATGTATTTTGGTCATAAAACATAGGTGACATAAATCAAGGCATGTAAACTTGCATAGGTTTAACTACAACATGAACCTATATTCTTATTTAGGCATAATGTCAAACATAAGCATGGCCTAAATACTTCTAGCATAAACATGGCATATTGTCAAACATAAGCATGGCATAAAATACTTCTTGCATAGGCATGGCATATTGTCAAACATAAGTATGGCATAAATACTTCTAGCATGAACATAGCATAATTCAACTTAATCATGATTTAAGCCTAATCACATAACGATGGTATAAACATACTTATGCATAAATATTCCTAAACATGGTATTTGCTTTAAACTTGCAAAAAGGGATTTTTGAGTCTAACTTAGCCATGTCTCACATATGTCATCATATAATTCTTGTAAACAAGATAGACTTAATCGTAGATTTCAATTATGCCAAATATCATTCATAGCCTAGCCATATTCATCAGTTTTGCAAAAGCATGACTTAATATATGGATTATGGTGTCAAAATTCCAACATAGTTTCATATGAACTATAACAACCAAACTTGTCTCAATTACTTGCAAAATGATTTATGCACAAAAATATACATCATGACGACATAATAACAAAGCCCCAAACTTGCATAAATTTCACTCAACTACATACATGTAGCTTCAACATAGATTACATAATTTGCGCAATATTCCAAACGTATATTTGCATAGAACTACCGCATGTAGTTCTTTATAATGAATAACATAATTTTGCACAAATATGAATTACTTTCATTGCCACAATTCAAGCATACACATCAACACAGTTGTTTATTAATACCAAAGTAATACTCTACTTACAATGGTTTGATGAATTCTCTAGTTTAGGGATTGAAGACGCAAATTCCTTTGTTGAATTGATTAGCTTTAGGTTGCTTGAATTGCTTTAGGCTTTAGAACTTTCTCCCTAATCCTCTCTTTAGTTGGCGGCTACTCTTTGTCGTTCCTCAGCAACATGGCGGCTATGTTCTTAATTTGAATGAATAGATTAGGGTTTAGTCTAGGGTTGTTTATATAGAGGTTAGGAATTGATTAGGACCCTTGATGTTGCTAGGTTAGATCATAGCCATTCATTAGGAAGAGAGACCAATAAAAACCCGCCACCTAGCCCTAATGACAAAGCAGACCACAGAAATTCGACCACACACCGACCTGGCCAGCCAGGTTGACTGGGCTCGACCAGGTCGATACCCCTGTCGACAGGGCTGTCGACAGCCCTGTCGACATGGGTAGCCCAGGTCGACAGCCCAGTCGACCTGGGTGGCTAGGCGGGTGTTTTATCCGCCTGGCCCATTGGGCCCCATTTCAAATTATTTTATTCTGTTTAAATTTTAAATTTAATTCAAAACTTCCGAAGGCCATAACTTCTTCATACGGACTCCGTTTTTCGAAAACTCGGACTCTATTTCGCGTATCTTTCCGAGACGAACGCAATGGCGTATCCCGTTTCCCTTAGTTCTTTGATTTGAATTTGATTATACTTTAATTCATGAATTTCACAGTTATAGAATTTTCGGGGTGTTACATATCGTAAACTGATTTGATCGTTACAATCAGTTTCCGTTGAAATTACATTTAAATCCTTATATTGAATTTTACACGTACATTTCAAATTACCGGGGTCACATACTAACTAGAAAAATTCCAGAAAAATATTTTCTAGTTTCGTATTGACGATACGGTCCTAACAAAACTAGTTTCGTCGAATTCTAAGACCGTTTGAAAAATGGCCAATTTCCTGTCGATTAAATTCAACAGAAACTGGTCAAACGCGTTTTCTTTTGCCACGCTCACATATTGATTCGGAAAATTATGAAATTTGAAACCTAGCAATAGTTTGACATCCCGGACCCGACAAAAGTGGTTTCGTCGAATTCCGAGGCCGTTTGCAAAATATCAATTTTCCAGGCCTATATATTCTATATACCGACTCTTCTGAAAATTCATTCGGCCACAACTTTTGATTCCCGTTATGAAACTTCGATTTTTCAGATTCGTTAGAAAGGTATTGACTAATAGATTTAAATATTTTTGGTCTCACTAAAATCCGTTATATTTTCCACCCTGCATAGTCAGTCAAAGTATGAATTCTAATTTTCAAACTGACTTACTATTCTTAACTTACTATTTTATTGAAATATTCTATTTTAATGGTTCAAATTGCTTTGAAATATTCAATTTAAAAATTTTAAATTGGCTCGTATTTTCCGGGTTATTACATGAACGATATTTATATCGATTTTATTCATTTTTATAATAAATATAGAAAAGAAAGTGATTTCAAAATATAACGTTTCGAAAATATTATCATTTTTATATCGATGATGCGGAATATTCAATTTCGATTAGAAATTGAATATGAAGTTGAAATCGCTTTGAAACCGAATTTAAAATGATTTATAAAATACATTTTGAAAGTAAATCGACGAAATAATATATATATATATATATATATATATATATATATCATATATAATGGCCTGAATAGAACGCGTCCCGCCGTGGCTGTTCGTGAATTTCGACCATTGACTTCGAATTGATATTACGGGAGATCCGACCGTCGGATTCTCCTAAAACTGGAATCGTTGGTTTCGTATCGAAAAGAGCTTCCTAACGAATATTAGAAAGTAGAAATCTAACAGTTGGATTTGGAATTATGTCCAAATCAAATTTGGAAAATGTCGCTGTAAGTGCAGTTCGATGGCCGTTGATGGAAATCGACTGTACGGGCCTTGATAAAATTATTAAAAATAGTAATAATTTGTGTAAAATCATAAGAAATGATCTGTGAAGAATTGGGATGAAAAACTCCATATTTGTAAAGATAAAAATAGATTTTTATCGAAATGAACTAATTTTGAATTAGAATAATAATTTATTTATTTTTAAACATATAAATTGGATTTGAAATCGTTTTAAAAGAAACCAGAATTTCCAATAATTGAATTGGAATGGATTTGAATCGAAATTGTCTTTGGAATATGTCGATGTTGGATTTCGTGATTATACAGATATTGTTATGGAAATTTGAAAGATATAATTATATCGTTATTTCCAATACGATATTTGTTGGTCGTAGAATTTGATATTGAATATAAGCCGATATATTTTCTATTCAGAGTCTTGTATTTAATATCAAATGTGAGTTGGATTTGTCGTGAATGTTGTCTTCATTAACGCTGTTCTTAAACCCAGTTGAGAAAAAGATTAAATCCTTTTATTTAGATTTAATGAAGTGTACCAATTAAATGGTATTTAATTGGAATTGAATTTGAATTGATTTTTGGGTGTATTGTGAACGGTGTTTTAAATAACACTTGGTCTTTAACCCGATAATTAATGGAATGTGATTTTGGGTTGTCGTGAACGGTATCTTCAATAATACTGTTCTTAGACCCAACTGAGTTAAGAAAATCAGAAACTAACTGGAGATTAGTTAAGTTGAATGGTTTCTTGGGTATTGATCTGATGTTGGTTTCGGCCTCCGGGGTTAATACTTAGGGAATTGCTCACTTGCTATTTTACGGTTAAAGGCTGATAGAATGGAATGTGATTTTGGGTTTATCGCGAATCGTGTTTTAAATGACTTTGGTTCTTTAACCCAGTTAAATATTAAAACCAAGTGGAGTTTTAATGAATCTATAATTAGATTGAAAAGATCGAGAACGGAGTATCACCAGTTTAGCTCCAGGCGATAGTTAAATCTTTAATTAGATTTGAACATGAAATGGTAATTGAATTTACCGATAACGCCGTGGTGTTAGATATGAAGTATTACCAGTTTTACTTCATGGGATGAATAGGTTGGGATTGGGAAATAAAATAAATGATTACTTCGGTGTGGTTCGCTAATCCCGACTAATTTGAATTGATATTCAAAAGGAGATTAAAGAATAAATTTAAAGAATTTATCTTTGATAAAATTAATGGGAACCTTTCCCTAAGAATGTTAAATTTAGAAACTAATTGTAGGTTAGCTAAGAAGAATGGTTTCCTGGGTATTGATCTGAAGTTGGTTTCGGCCTTCGGGGTTAATATTTGGGGAATTATTCTCTTGCTAATTTACGATTAGTGACTGATGAATTGGAATGAGGCGTGTGTTGTGTTTGTGTAACACTTGTTTATTATATACGCGAGTTATTCAGAAAGACCGGGTTTATCCCATTCTGAATAACTGATTCGACGTGATGTCGAGGATGAAGACGGTGGTCGAAGACCGGAGGTCATCACGTCGTTTGGGTGATTACTGATGATCTTGATTGGGTCGTACACCCAAGAGGAGGGAATCAGTTAGTGATCGTCTAAACGTACTTGGAGATCAATGGATATGCGGGGTACTAGGTGCCTCCGGTTTCGTTCAGACATTGGATTTTAGTCTGTGTGATTGATTTCTATTAAATATATATTTGTTTGACGGCAGAGAATTTATTCTCCTGCTTAACGCCCTTCTGTGAGACGTACGAGCTCAGGGGTTATGTATTGATAGATATCAATCGCATAGAGTGAATTGCCTTTGTGGCATGCCTAAGTGGAAAGTGATCAAGGCTTCTGTTGAAAAGCAAAGTCTTGTGGTTGATGATCAAAGCACGGCCTTTGTGGCAACGCTTTGTGTAGCGTGAATTCGCGAGCCTCAAACCCCGGTTGTGAACCAGAAATGGGAGAGGACCTCAGGGAGGGCATGCGTTTCTTTCTAGCTAGAAGTGGCATCAGTGGTTTTACATGCCCTGACGAGTTTGACTTATGTGGTTGTTGCTGTTGCGAGGCGCCTCGGATATATCGGTGACTATGTGAAGCCAATGGAGTCATTCGTTGGCTCATTTACGTCCAAAATGGCGGGGAAACGCAGTGTTCAGGCATTTTAATCCACATCGGTGGACCGGCCCTGACGATCCAAGGGCTTGACTGAGTACTTGTCCTGAGGCTTGGGCTAGAGAGTCTCGAATCGGTAGAGGACTATCTTTTGCCTCGGCTCACAGATGGAAACCCAATTTCCGATACGTTACATTTGCGGTTTTATTTGTATTGCCTAGTATTGGCGACATAGTAGCATGGGATACTATGCCGTCTATGATAAATACTTATGATTGAAATTGTTTTGACACTATACACTTATAGTACCATCAAAATAATCTGTTTTAAACGTATCAAGCATTCTTTGGCTATTATTATGTAAAAACCCTATCCTCCGGCTTGCGTTACATTGTGTGATGGGACCTGGGTCTTATAATAGCTTCATTTTTCTTTATTTAGCATTGCGCTGTTGTTTTATGCACTGGTATTCTTGGTAGGAAACCCGTTCCGTGTTATACGGCGTGGTCCCTTGATTTACCTAACTTTAAAACAAAGATTAATAACTGTTTTAGTTCTCACACCAGTCCCATGACTGACCTGGAGTTTATTGTTTTAACCTAAACTCTAGGTGCCCTTATTCTGACACGGGCAGCTAGTAGTTTTGGTTTTGCAAATTTATGTTCACAGGATCCTGATTTACAGCTGGAACGATACTTGGAAAGCTCTGTATCCATGTATTACTTCTAGTTGTGTATTGTATTATTTTCCGCTGCTAGGTAATTTATTGTAATCTCTGATATTTATCGAATGTGTAATATTTATTCATACTCTGTATATTCTTGTATTCTGATGGAATTGTTGTAATAAACAATGAAATGTTCTTCTGTCTGCGTTCCGATGTGAGTTGTTCTCAATTCAATCCGGGCTTTCCTTACCGCGGAAGTTACGGGTTATCACAGTTGGTATCAGAGCTTTGGTTTACAAAGCTCAGTGAACAAGACACTTTAGAACCAAACAAAAGAATTCATCAGGGATTGGATTAGTAATATCCAATGAGAATGACTCGTTAGAGATAGGATCAGTAGTATCCTAGAACGGGTGTGAAGAGTATATTTTTAAAATGAAACAAATTTTGTTTTGAAAATTTAAATCAATTATTCGTATTTGATTATTTATTTTATATTGATTTGGACAATCCATTATATAAAGATTTTGCGTATAGGTCTGATCCGCGTGTATTTGAAGTTTTAATATACTGGATAAATATAGAATCACACTCTAGTCGCCCGGAGATGATTCTAATGATAGTCTAGACATCATCAGAATTGGTATTCAAGTTTCGAAGATGTGATATCAATATATTTCCATTAGACTGGTGTGAGAACCAAAATTAGATAGGGCTTATTGTTGTGATTTGGCATCAAAAATCTGATTTTTGGACTATATATCAAAATTATGAATTTGAAAAAATAATTCACTAATTGATTGATGATTTTGTTGTTTGATTATAGTTGTGATTAATTAGAATGTTGAACCTTTAGCCAAATTGTACCAAAAAGTGAATTGTATTGAAAATTTCTCACATTTGCATGCATATACATGTACTTACATTGAACAGGTCATTGCAAGGAGGCTAGAGAAAAGGAATAAAATTGTTTGCTTGACAAATAGGTACATGTTTATTGTATCTCTTTAGGTTTGGATGATTTTATGAGCCGATTGGCTTTTTCTTTTTCTTTTGGATTGAAGAAGGCCATGGGAGGCTATATGAAATATCCCGAAGTCCTCGGTGCAGGGGAGGTTATGGCGAATTTTTTTGAAAATTTAGGGTGTTAGCCAAATTTTTGAAAAATTTGAAAAGTTCTTAGAAACTGAAAAGTTGAAGACCCTAAGCCGTAATGAAAATAATGGAAGTCGAGTTGATTAGTTAAACAATTTTCGGCTTCGTTCCTTTTCGGGGACGAAAAGTGTGATAGCCTGTAACTTCCCCGGTGAGGAAAGCACGGATTACCTTGAGAACACGACAAAATAAAAGCAAACAAAAGAACATTTCATTACTTATTACAACAATTCCATCAGCATACAAGAATATACAGAGTATGAATAAATATTACACATTCGATAAATATCAGAGATTACAATAAATTACATAGCAGTGGAAAAACAATATAAAACACAACTGGAAGTAACACACGGATATATAGCTTTCCGAGCATCGTTCCAGTTGTAAATCAGGATCCTGTGAATAAAAATTTGCAAAACCAAAACTACTAGCTGCCCGTGTCGAAAATAAGGGCACCCAGAGTTTAGGTTAAAACAATAAACTCCAGGTCATTCATGTGACTGGTGTGAGATATAAAACAGTTATTAATCTTTATTTTTAAAGTTAGGTAAATCAAGGGACCATGCCGTATAACACGGAACGGGTTTCCTCCCAAGAATACCAGTGCATAAAACAAACAGCGCAATGCTAAATAAAGAAAAATGAAGCTGTTATAAGACCCAGGTCCCATCACACAATGCAACGCAAGCCGGAGGATAGGGTTTTACCTTATAATAGCCAAACATGCTTAGTACGTTTAAAAACAAATCATTTGGTACTATAATAGTGTATAGTGTCAAAACAATTTCAATCATAAATATCAATCATAGGCGGCATTAATGATCCATACCACTATGTCGCCATACTAGGTTCTACAAACAAAGCCGAAATATCCCGTATTGGAAATTGGATTTCCGTCATGAGTCGAGGCAAGGGGCAAGCTCCTCTCCGCTTCGAGACACTCTAGCAAATGCCTCAGGACTACACACTCTGGGTAACCCTTGGATGCTTCAGGGTCGGTCCTCCCTTACGTTTGAGGATTAATTATTCCTGAACACACGTTTCCCGGTCCTAACAGACCTAAAATAGAGGCGCCTCGTATCCAACAACCACATAGGTGAAAAGTATATAAATGTCAGCCAGTTTAAGCACTGACACCACCACTAGCTAGAAAGAAACGTCGTGCTCTCCCGGCAGTCACTATCCCGTTTTTGACTCATACCGAGGTATGAGGCTCGCGAATTCACGTTATACACAAATCTGCGCCACACAGGCTGTGATTTGATCATCAACCACAAGACTTTGCATTTCAACAGAAGCCTTGATCAATTGCCACTTAAGCATGCCACACAGGCAATTCACTCCATGCGACTGATGTCCATCGATATACAACCTCTGAGCTCGTACGTCTCAGAGAAGGGCGTTAAGCAAGAGAATAAATTCTCCGCCCCCAAACAAATGTATATTTGATAGAGATCAATCAACACAGAATAAAATCCAATGTCAGAAACATAGTCCATTTAAAAGTTCGTTCTAGGTCTGAATGAAACCGGAGGCACTTTCCTCGCATATCATCGATCTCCAAGTACGTCTGGACGATCACCAACTTATTCCCTCCTCTTGGGTGTACAGCCCAATCAAGATCATCAGTAATCACCCAAACGATGTGAAGACTTCCGGTCTTCAACCACCGTCTTCATCTTCGGCATATCGTCGGATCGGTTATTCAGAATGGGTATAAACCCGGCCTTTTCGAATAACACGCGTATATAATAAACAAATGTTACACAAACACAACATACGCCTCATTCCAATTCATCAGTTACTAACCACAAATTAGCAAGAGAACAATTCCCCAAATATTAACCTCGAAGGCCGAAACCAACATCAGATCAATACCCAGGAAACCATTCTACTTAACTGATCCCTAGTTAGTTCCTAAATTTCACGTTCTTAGGGAAAGGTTCCCATTAATTTTATCAAATATAAATTCTTTAAAATTTATTCTTTAATCTTCCTTTAGATATCATTTCAAACCAAATTATGGTTTTCCAAACTAGTCGAGATTAGCGAACCACACCGAAGTATTTATTTATTTTATTTTCCAATCCCAACCTATTTATCCCATGGAGCAAGACTGGTAGTACTCCATAACTAACACCACGGTGTTATCAGTAAAATTAATTACCATTTCACGTTCAAATCTAGTTAAAGATTTAACTATCGTTAGGTGCAAAAATGGTGATACTCCATTCTCGATCATTTTCCAAATTTATCATTTAAATTATCAATTCACAACCCAACGGTTCCGGTTTTAGGAGAATCCGATGGTCGGGTCTCCCGTAATGTCCGTTCGAAATCAATGGTCGAAATTCACGAACTGCCGCGGCGCGGCGCGTTCTGTTCAGGCCATTATATATATAATATATATATTTCGTCGATTTCCTTTTAAAACGAATTTCATAGATCGTTTCAAATTTGTTTCTAAAACAACTTCAACTTTCATTTCAAATTCAAATCAAAATTGAATTTTCCATTAAAAATTCTTTTTACTTTCCTTTCTATTTGATTTCAATTCAAATCGATTTTTATTCGATTTGAATTCATTTTCTTTTCAATTCAATTCAATTCGAATTCATTTTTATATTCAATTCAATACGAATTCGTTTTATATTCAATTCAATTCGAATTCGTTTTATATTCAATTCAATTCAAATTCGTTTTATATTCAATTCGAATTCGTTTTATATTCAATTCAATTCGAATTCGTTTTATATTCAATTCAATTCGTTTTATATTCAATTCGAATTCATTTTAAATTCAATTCAATTCGAATTCATTTTCTATTCAATTCAATTCGAATTCGTTTTCTATTCAATTCAATTCAATTCGAATTCGTTTTATATTCAATTCGAATTCGTTTAATATTCAATTCAATTCAAATTCGTTTTATATTCAATCTAATTCGAATTTGTTTTCTTTCATTTTCGAAATATTCGATTTTTAAATCTCTTTTCAATATTCATTATAAAAACGAATATGATCGATATAAATATCGTTTGCGTCAAAATAGCGCATGTCTAATCAACACGGCTTTATATTTTTCAATAGCTTCGTTATTCTATTCAACAAATGAATATTTTTCAACACATGACTAATCTCAACAAATGAGTACCGTCAACCTGTGACTATTTTTTTATTTAATATATTTTATAAAATTTTGATTTCTATCGTTAAATTTTTAATTAGACTCCAACCATAAATTAGTAAGAGAACGATTCCCTAAGCATTAACCCCGAAGGCCGAAACCAACATCAGATCAATACCCAGGAGACTACTCATCTTATCTATTTTCCAGTTAGTTTCTAATTTTATATATGATAAGGATGCAAATTTTATTGTTATATTTCGTTCAACACATGACTAATCTCAAAAATTGGGTACTGTCAACACGTGACTATTTTTGTTAATTAATATATTTTATAAAATTTTGATTTCTATCGTTTAATTTTCAATCAGACTCCAACCGTAAATTAGTAAGAGAACGATTCCCTAAATATTAACCCCGAAGGCCGAAACCAATATCCGATCAATATCCAGGAGATCACTCATCTTATCTATTTTCCAGTTAGTTTCTAATTTTATATACGATAAAGATGTAGATTTTATTGTCAAAATATTTCGTTCAACACATGACTAATCTCAACAAATGAGTACTGTCAACGCATGAATCTATCTTTTATAATATTCTTTATTTTCCCAATTGGAATGAGGCCCAATTAATTACCATATAATGTTAATTATATGGATTCCATACAACACATGTATATAATAGCAACGATAAATAATCAACCATCATCCAAAGTGCACCACACAATTGTCTGTCAACATATCGATTGACATACAATTAAATAATCGGGATTAGTGTATGTCGTATATTATCCCAATACCCGTGTGGGGTTTCAAATCAAAAAACATAGGTTTTTATTTGTGCAGTTGGGCGATGTGTAAAATTTATCGTCCTAATCAATATCAGTCAAATGTATGTATATAACCAAATCGTCCGATTTGTTTATAAATATTTATTTCACTTTAAATACACGTTAAAAATTCTATTTTCAACTATAAAATATTTTTAATTATATAAATATTTTATTTCATTTCACATCACATCAAACAATCAACTACACATCGAAATCAAACAAACAAGCATACAAGCCGTCCATGGTCTGTGGACGACGGGTGTCGGGTGCTACTAAACACCGTCTGAATCCTAGTATATATTTTTAATTGGAAATTTAAAATAAAGGTGAGAAGTTCTCACCTACTAGCTAAACCAAACGCCATGACTCTTCATATGTTGGAAATCTTCGCCATTCTCGCCCTTTTGTCACTTTCATCGTCCTCAGACGCTACATATATAAAAATCAAATTTTTATCTTCACCTCATATATATAAAAATCAAATTTTTATCTTCACTTCATTATAAAAATTATATTTTTATATTGCTCTTCTCCAAATAAAGATTATATTTTTACGAATCTACATGAATAAAAATCATATTTTTAATATGCCACTAGTATAAAAATTATATTTTTAACTTCTTGATTATATGAAAATTATGTTTAACGGGTGATAAAAAGCATCCCTTTCTTGTATAAAAATCTAAATTTTTCTAAAATAAAAATCTAATCTTTTCGATTATAAAAATCCATTCTTTGCGATGTTAAAAATCAAACATTTGCGACCTTAAAAATCAAACATTCTTATGTTATAAAAATTGAATCTTTCTACATATAAAAGTTGAATCTTTCTACATATAAAAGTTGAATCCTTCTTTATATAAAAATTGATTTTTATAATTTAAAAAAACTAATTACACTAAAATACACAAACAAATAAGTAGAAAGAAAGAAAGAAAGAAAGAAAAAGAAAACTTACAGTAAAAAAAACGAGAGAAAGGGGGCTCGCTGTTGCTCGGAGGGGGTCTAGAGGGGGGTGCGCCTGCCCTAGGCGGCGACGAGGCAGCTCGGTGGTGGGAGGATGGGGACTGGGGGTTGTGGTTTAGGCACAACGTTCGGGGATTGAGGAAAGAGGAGGAGGGAGAGAGAGATTGGGTTGAGGAGGAAGAAGGAGGGGGGTCAGAGGGGAAGGTCGGCGGTGGTGGCCCACCCCCTAGCGGCGCGTTGATGAAGAGAAAAAGGGGGGCGCGATTAGGTTTGGAAATGATGGGGGGTCAACGGGTTTTGTTATTTTTGACTGAGGAGGTGAGAGAATAGAGGGGTGAGGGTAGTGGATTTATAATATATTTTATAATTTTTAATTTCAAAAAGGTACCCTTTTATTTTGAACTCGAAATCGAACCCACCGACTGTCGTTCGTAGCTAATTACCCCTATTACTAACACAATGGGATATGTATCGTAGGCTAATTCGACCATAACGATCAGTTTCCTTTGAATTTAAAATATAAATCTTTGTATATTCAATTTTAACGCACATTTCAATTTACCGGGGCCACATACGGACCCGAAAAATTTCAGAAAAATATTTTCTAGTTTCTTATCGACGATACGGTCCTAACAAATCTAATTTCGTTAAATTCTGAGACCGTTTGAAAAATGGCCATTTTCCAGTCGATTAAAATCAACTGAAACTGGTCAAACGCGTTTTCCTTTGCCTTGCTTACATATTGATTCGAAAAATTATGAAAATTGGAATCTAGCAATAACTTGACATGAAGGATCGAACAAATGTGGTTTCGTCGAAATCCGAGGTCGTTTGCAAAATTTCCATTTTTAAGGGCAAGAATCCCATAGTGACTATTCTGAATTTTCAACTGGGTATATCTTTTGATTCCCGCTATGAAATTTTGATTTTTCAGATTCGTTAGAAAGGTATTTTCAAATAGATTCTAATATTTTTGGTTTCGCTAATATCCGGTTTATTTTGCACGCGGTACATTCATTTGAAGTTCGAAATCGAATTATCGAACTACCGCGTCATTTTCAATTCCTTTTATAATTATAAATAAATATTTATATTCTAACGACGATCCATATAAATATATACGTTCGAATTCCATTCAAAATAAATTTCTCGTCGTTTTTATTTAAAATAATTCATTTTAAATATTCAAAATTCGCTAAAATTGCCAAAATAAAAATTTTAAATTGGCTCGCATTTCCGGGTTATTACAATCTCCCCCACTTAAAACTTTTCGTCCCCGAAAAGGAACGAAGCCGGAAGTTGTTTATCTAATCAACTCAACTTCTATTGTTTTCGTTATGGCTTAAGTTTTTCAACTTTTCAGTTTCTAAGAACTTTTCAAATCTTTCAAAAATTTGGCTAACACCCTAGATTTTCGAAAAAATTCGCCACAGCCTCCCCTGCACTGGGGACTTCGAGATATTTCATATAGCCTTCTTCAATCCAAAAGAAAAAGAAAAAGCCAAGCGGCTAGCCAATCGGCTCATAAAATCATCATCACCCAAACAAAACAGTAAATTATGGTAAACATGTACCTATTTGTCGGGCAAACAATTTTATTCCTCTGCTCTAGCCTCCTTGCTATGACCTGTTCAATGTAAGTACATGTATATGCAAGCAAATGCGACTAATTTTCAATACAATTTACTATTTGGTTCCATTAGGCTAAATGGTTCAAAATTTCAAACAAATAAACAAACAACACAACCAGTAATCAATTAGTGGATTATCGTTTCAAACTCATAATTTTGATATATATACAAAAAATCATGTTTTTGGATGCCAAATCACAACAATAAATTTATATAGTTTCGGTTCTCACACCAGTCTAATGGAAATATATATATATCACACCTTCGAAACACGAACATAAATACTGATGATGTCCGGACATCACCAGAATTATCCACGGGTATCTAGAATGTGATTCTATATCTATCCGGTATATTAAAACTTCGAATATACGTTCATGACGCGTATATGCAAAATCTTTGTATATTGGATTGTCCAAATTCAATATAAATAAATATTCAAATACGTATAAAACGATTTAAATTTCAAAACAAAATTTGTTTTCATTTGTAAAATATACTCTTCACACTCGTTCTAGGATACTACTAATCCTATCTCTAACGAGTTATCCTAATTGGATATTACTAATCCAATATCTGATGAGTTATTTCGTTCGGTTCTAATGTATCTTGTTCTCGAGCTCTGTAAACCAAAGCTCTGATACCAACTGAGACGACCCGAACTTCCCCGTGAAGGAAAACACGGATTGAATTGAGGACAAGATGAATCAGAACGCAAACAGAAGAACATTTCATTGCCTATTGCAACAATTCAATAAGAATACAAGAATATATAGAGTATGAATAAATACTACACATTCGATAAATATCAGTGTTGGCTAGCTTTTTGACCAAGCCACCCAGGTTCATTCACAAGAAGAAAGTATGAAACTACATTCCCTAAGTACATGAAGGAACGGATCGCACCATCGACTCGCCCCTCACCGGATCGCACCTCATCGGATCGCACCTCATTGGATCGCCCCCATTTCATCAGCGAAACGACACCTCTATGCGATTCGATCCGTACATGCATTACTGCCCAGTATAGACCGATCTGATCCCCTGATGCACAGCGAAGCCTCTGACCCGTTCAAGCACGAGCTAGTCTTCGGCGATCCGAGACGCACGGATCCAGCGACACGTGTCCCCAACCGTCATTTTGACTGATTCTCCCCATTTGCTCGATCCGATTTTCGAGGGGATCGCGACACCTGTCCACAACGGCTAATTTGACTATTTCTTCATCGGCTGCGATGCGATCCGATGTTCTCGGGATTGGTGCCACGTGTTACCACGATCCGCCTGACAAAATCAGCTATAAATAGCCCGGAGCTTGGCATTTTTTGGGATCCTTTTGGCAATATTAAGGACTGATTCCGCCATTATTGTCATACTGCCATTTCTTATCAGTTTTATTACTAGATCACTGAGAGAAATCACAATTGTAAAAGTGAGCTAGAGAGAGATAATTGATTGTACTAGCATTCAAAGTATAATCGATAACATATAAAGTGGACGTAGGCTCGTTAACGCCGAACCACTATAAATCCTGTGTGTTTTCTACTTTTTCTTCATTCTCCAGTTAAAACTCTATAAGATTCAGAACAATTTAGGTGTTAGGTCCAAATTTTGATCTAACAATCAGAGATTACAATAAATTACATAGCAGCGGAAAAACAATACAAAACACAACTGAAAGTAACGCACGGATACAGAGCTTTCCGAGCATCGTTCCAGTTGTAAATCAGGATCCTATGAATAAAAATCTGCAAAACCAAAACTACTAGCTACCCGTGTCGAAAATAAGGGCATCCACAGTTTAGGTTAAAACAATAAACTCCAGGTCAGTCATGTGACTGATGTGAGAACTAAAACAGTTTTTAATCTTTATTTTTAAAGTTAGGTAAATCAAGGGACCACGCCGTATAACACGGAATGGGTTTCCTCTCAAGAATACCAGTGCATAAAACAAACATCGCAATGCTAAATAGTGAAAAATGAAGCTATTATAAGACCCAGGTCCCATCACATAATGCAACGCAAGCCAGAGGATAGGGTTTTACCTTATAATAACCAAACATGCTTAGTACGTTTAAAAACAAATCATTTGATACTATAATAAGTGTATAGTGTCAAAATAATTTCAATCATAAATATCAATCATAGGCGGCATTAATGACCCATACCACTATGTCGCCATATTAGGTTCTACAAATAAAACCGAAATATCTCGTATTGGAAATTGGATTTCCGTCATGAGTCGAGGCAAGGGGCAAGCTCCTCTCCGCTTCGAGACACTCTAGCAAATGCCTCAGGACTACACACTCTGGGTAACCCTTGGATGCTTCAGGGCCGGTCCTCCCTCACGTTTGAGGATTAATTATTCCTGAACACACGTTTCCCGGTCCTAACAGACCTAAAATCGAGGTGCCTCGTATCCAACAACCACATAGCTGAAAAATATATAAATGTCAGCCAGTTTAAGCACTGACACCACCACTAGCTAGAAAGAAACGTCGTGCTCTCCCTGTAGTCACTATCCCGTTTTTGACTCATACCGAGGTGTGAGGCTCGCGAATTCACGTTATACACAAAGCTGCGCACACAGGCCCTGCTTTGATCATCAACCACAAGACATTGCTTTTCAACAGAAGCCTTGATCAATTGCCACTTAGGCATGCCACACAGGCAATTTACTCCATGCGACTGATGTCCATCGATATACAACCTCTGAGCTCGTACGTCTCAGAGAAGGGCATTAAGCAAGAGAATAAATTCTCCGCCGCCAAACAGATGTATATTTAATAGAGATCAATCAACACAGAATAAAATCCAATGTCAGACACATAGTCCATTTACAAGTTCGTTCTGGGTCTGAACGAAATCGGAGGCACTTTCCTCGCATATCATCGATCTCCAAGTACCTCTAGACGATCACCAACTGATTCCCTCCTCTTGGGTGTACAACCCAATTAGGATCATTAGTAATCACCCAAACGATGTGAAGACTTCCGGTCTTCAACCACCGTCTTCATCTTTGGCATATCGTCGAATCAGTTAATTCAGAATGGGTATAAACCCGGCCTTTCCGAATAACCCACGTACATAATAAACAAATGTTACACAAACACAACATACGACTTATTCCAATTCATCAGTTACTAACCGTAAATTAGCAAGAGAACAATTTCCCAAATATTAACCCCGAAGGCCGAAACCAACATCAGATCAATACCCAGGAAACCATTCTACTTAACTGATCCCCATTTAGTTCCTAAATTTCACATTCTTAGGGAAAGGTTCCCATTAATTTTATCAAAGATAAATTCTTTAAAATTTATTCTTTAATCTTCCTTTAGATATCATTTCAAACCAAATTATGGTTTTCCAAACTAGTCGGGATTAGCGAACCACACCGAAGTAATTATTTATTTTATTTCCCAATCCCAACCTATTTATCCCATGGAGCAAGACGGGTAGTACTCCATAACTAACACCACGGTGTTATCGGTAAAATTAATTACCATTTCACATTCAAATCTAGTTAAAGATTTAACTATCGCTAGGAGCAAAACTGGCGATACTCCATTCTCGATCATTTTCCAAATTTGATAATTTAAATTATCAATTCACAATTCAATCTAATTACAGATTCATTAAAACTCATTTTACTGGGTTAAAGAACTAATGTCATTTAAAACACAGTTCACGATAAACCCAAATCACATTCTACTTATTGTCGGGTTAAAGAACAAGTGTTATTTAAAACACCGTTCACGATAAACCCACAAATCAATTCTAATTCAATTCCAATTAAATATATTAGAAATTCTGATTATTTAAAACCCCTTTCAAATCCAATTTATTTATTTAAAAATAATTGGGTTTTAAATTTAGTTCAAAACTAGTTCATTTCGATAAAAATCTATTTTTATCTTTACAAATGTAGGATTTTTCATCCCAGTTTTTCACAAATCATTTCTTATGATTTTGCACAAATTACTGATATTTTTGATAATTTTATCAAGGCCTGTACAGTCGATTTCCAACAACGGCCATCGAACTGCACTTATAGCGAACTTTTCTGAAATTGATTTGGACATAACTCCAAATCCAACATTTAGATTTCAAATCTCTTGTATTCGTTAGAAAGCTCTTTACGATACGAACCCAACGGTTCCGGTTTTAGGAGAATCCGACAGTCGGGTCTCCCGTAATGTCTGTTCGAAATCAATGGTCGAAATTCACGAACTACGCGGCGCGCCGCGTTCTATTCAGGCCATTATATATATATAATATTATATATATTTCGTCGATTTCCTTTTAAAATGAATTTTATAGATCGTTTCAAATTTGTTTCTAAAACAACTTCAACTTTCATTTCAAATTCAAATCAAAATTGAATTTTCCATTATAAATTCTTTTTACTTTCCTTTCTATTTGATTTCAATTCAAATCGATTTTTATTCGATTTGAATTCATTTTCTTTTCAATTCAATTCAATTCGAATTCATTTTTATGTTCAATTCAATTCGAATTCGTTTTATATTCAATTCAATTCGAATTCGTTTTATCTTCAATTCAATTCGAATTTGTTTTAAATTCAATTCAATTCGAATTCGTTTTATATTCAATTCAATTCGAATTCGTTTTATATTCAATTCAATTCGAATTCGTTTTATATTCAATTCAATTCGAATTCGTTTTCTATTCAATTCAATTTGAATTCATTTTAAATTCAATTCAATTCGAATTTGTTTTCTATTCAATTCAATTCGAATTCGTTTTATATTCAATTCGAATTCGTTTTATATTCAATTCAATTCGAATTCGTTTTATATTCAATTCAATTCAAATTCGTTTTATATTCAATCCAATTCGAATTCGTTTTCTTTTATTTTCGAAATATTCGATTTTTAAATCTCTTTTCAATATTCATTATTAAAACGAATATGATCGATATAAATATCGTTCGCGTCAAAATAGCGCATCTCTAATCAACACGGCTTTATATTTTTCAATAGCTTCGTTATTCTATTCAACAAACGGATATTTTTCAACACATGACTAATCTCAACAAATGAGTACCGTCAACACGTGAATATTTTTGTTATTTAATATATTTTATAAAATTTTGATTTCTATCGTTAAATTTTTAATTAGACTCCAACCGTAAATTAGTAAGAGAACGATTCCCTAAGCATTAACCCCGAAGGTCGAAACCAACATCAGATCAATACCTAGGAGACCACTCATCTTATCTATTTTCCAGTTAGTTTCTAATTTTATATATGATAAAGATGTAAATTTTATTGTTATATTTCGTTCAACACATGACTAATCTCAACAAATGAGTACTGTCAACACGTGACTATTTTTGTTAATTAATATATTTTATAAAATTTTGATTTCTATCGTTTAATTTTCAATCAGACTCCAACCGTAAATTAGTAAGAGAATGATTCCCTAAATATTAACCCCGAAGGCCGAAACCAACATCAGATCAATATCCAGGAGACCACTCATCTTATCTATTTTCTAGTTAGTTTCTAATTTTATATATGATAAAGATGTAAATTTTATTGTTAAAATATTTCGTTCAACAAATAAGTACTGTCAACACATGAATCTATCTTTTATAATATTATTTATTTTCCCAATTGGAATGAGGCCCAATCAATTACCATATAATGTTAATTATATGGATTCCATACAACACATGTATATAAAAGCAACGATAAATAATCAACCATCATCCAAAGTGCACCACACAATTGTCGGTCAACCTATCGATTGACATACAATTAAATAATCGGGATTAGTGTATGTCGTATATTATCCCAATACCCGTGTGGGGTTTAAAATCAACAAACATAGGTTTTTATTTGTGCAGTTGGGCGATGTGTAAAATTTATCGCCCCAATCAATATCAGTCAAATGTGTGTATATAAACAAATCATCCGATTTGTTTATAAATATCTATTTCACTTTAAATACACGTTAAAAATTCTATTTTCAACTATAATATATTTTTAACTATATAAATATTTTATTTCATTTCACATCACATCACACAATCAACTACACATCAAAATAAAACAAACAAGCATACAAGCCGTCCATGGTCTGTGGACGACGGGTGTCGGGTGCAACTAAACACCGTCTGCATCCTAGTATATATGTTTAACTGGAAATTTAAATTAAAGGTGAGAAGTTCTCACCGACTAGCTAAACCAAACGCCACGACTCTTCATATGTAGGAAATCTTCGCCGTTCTCGCCCTTCTCTCACTTTCATCGTCCGCATACGCTACATATATAAAAATTGAATTTTTATCTTCACCTCATATATATATAAATCAAATTTTTATCTTCACTTCGTTATAAAAATTATATTTTTACATCGCTCTTCTCCTAATAAAGATTATATTTTTACGACTCTACATGAATAAAAATCATATTTTTAATATGTCACTAGTATAAAAATTATATTTTTAACTTCTTGATTATATGAAAATTATATTTAACGGGTGATAAAAATCATCCCTTTCTTGTATAAAAATCTAAATTTTTCTAAAATAAAAATCTAATCTTTTCGATTATAAAAATCCACTCTTTGTGATGTTAAAAATCAAACATTTGCGATGTTAAAAATCAAACATTCTTATGTTATAAAAATTGAATCTTTCTACATATAATAGTTGAATCTTTCTACATATAAAAGTTGAATCTTTCTTCATATAAAAATTGATTTTTATAATTTAAAAAAACTAATTACACTAAAATACAAAAACAAATAAGTAGAAAGAAAGAAAGAAAAAGAAAACTTAAAGTAAAAAAAAAAACGAGAGAAAGGGGGCTCGCTGTTGCTCGGAGGGGGTCTAGAGGGGGTGCGCCTGTCCTAGGCGGCGACGAGGCAGCTCGGTGGTGGGAGGAGGGGGATTGGGGGTTGCAATTTGGGCATAGCGTTCGGGGATTGAGGAAAGAGGAGGAGGGAGAGCGAGATTGGGATGAGGAGGAAGAAGGATGGTGGGGGGGTCGGAGGGGAAGGTCGGCGGCGGTGGCCCACCCCCTAGCGGCGCGTTGATGAAGAGAAAAAGGGGGGCGCGATTAGGTTTGGGAACGATGGGGGGGGGTCAACGGGTTTTGTTATTTTTGACTGAGGAGGTGAGAGAATAGAGGGGTGAGGGTAGTGGATTTATAATATATTTTATAATTTTTAATTTCAAAAAGGTACCCTTTTATTTTGAACTCGAAATCGAACCCACCGACTGTCGTTCCTAGCTAATTACACTTATTCCGAACACAATGGGATATGTATCGTAGGCCAATTCGATCGTAACGATCAGTTTCCTTTGAATTTAAAATATAAATCTTTGTATATTCAATTTTAATGCACATTTCAATTTACCGGGGCCACATACGGACCCGAAAAATTTCAGAAAAATATTTTCTAGTTTCGTATCAACGATATGGTCCTAACAAAAGTAATTTTGTCGAATTCTGAGACCGTTTGAAAAATGGCCATTTTCCAGTCGATTAAAATCAACTAAAACTGGTCAAATGCGTTTTCCTTTGCAATGCTCACGTATTGATTCGAAAAATTATGAAAATTGGAATCTAGCAATAACTTGACATCACGGATCCAACAAATGTGGTTTCGTCGAAATCCGAGGTCGTTTGCAAAATTTCCATTTTTAAGGGCCAGAATTCCATAGCGACTATTCTGAATTTTCAACTGGGCATATCTTTTGATTCCCGCTATGAAATTTTGATTTTTTGGATTCGTTGGAAAGATATTTTCAAATAGATTCTAATATTTTTGGTTTCGCTAAAATCCGGTTTATTTTGCACCCGGTACATTCATTTGAAGTTTGAAATCGAATTATCGAACTACCACGCCATTTTCAATTCCTTTTATAATTATAAAAAAATATTTATATTCTAACGACGATCCATATAAATATATACGTTCGAATTCCATTCAAAATAAATTTCTCGTCGTTTTTATTTAAAATAATTCATTTTAAATATTCAAAATTCGCTAAATTTGCCAAAATAAAAATTTTAAATTGGCTCGCATTTCCGGGTTATTACAAAAAGTTTTAAGTGGAGGAGATTGTAACAACTCGGAAATCTAAGCATATTTAAAAAAAATTATTTTGGCAATTTTAGTGAATTTTGATTATTTAAAATGAATTATTTTAAATAATAACGACGAGAAATTTATTTTGAATAGAATTAGAATGTATATGTTTATTCGACTCGTCGTTTGAATATAAATATTTATTTATATATATAAAAGGAATCGAAAATGGCGCGGTAGTTTGAAAATTCGATTTCAAAGTTCAAATGAGTGTACAGGATTCTAAGTAAACCGGATTTTAGCGAAACCAAAAATATTTGAATCTATTTGAGAATATCTTTCCAACGAATCCGAAAAAATTGAAATTTAATAGCGGGGATAAAAAGTTATGCCCAGTTGAAATTTCAGAATAGTCACTATGGAATTCTGGCCCTTAAAAATGGAAATTTTGCAAACGATCTCGGTTTTCGATGAAACCACTTTTGTTGGATCCGGGATGTCTAGTTATTGCTAGGTTGCAAATCTCATAATTTTTCGAATCAATATGTGAGCGTGGCAAAGGAAAACGCGTTTGACCAGTTTTAGTTGATTTTAATCGACTGGATAATGGCCATTTTTCAAACGGTCTCAGAATTCGACGAAACAAGTTTTGTTAGGACTGTATCATCAATACGAAGCTAGAAAATATTTTTCAGGAATTTTTCTAGTTAGTATGTAGCCCCGGTAAATTGAAATGCGCATTCAAATTCAATATTCATTGATTATATTTTGATTTAAACGGAAAATAATCTAAACAATTGAATCGGCCTACGAAACATATCCCATTGTGTTCGGAATGGGGGTAATTAGCTATGGATGACAGGCGGTGGTTCTCGTTTAAAGGTCTAAATTAAAAGTTGTTTTTTGGAATTAAATAAATAAAAATAAAAAACCCTCACCCATCCTCTCTATTATCTCACAGCCCCCCACGTTAATTCTCATATCCGAAAAGAAATAAAATAAAAAAAGAGAGAGAAAACCCTAAGTCGATCGCGTTGCCCCCCTCCACATCTGCCGCCGCCGCCCTCTTAGGTGGCGCGCCCACGAGCACCGACGAGCCCCCCTGCGCGCAACCCCCCTCCAGCCTCCTCCGTTCTTCCCTCCCTCTTCCTTCAACCGAAGCGCCTCCGCCCTGAAAACCCATCAACGCCATTCCCCACCTCCAACCTCCATGTAAGTTTTATATTTTTGTTTTTTTTATTCGTTTAAACATTAAGTATATGATTTTAACATATTAAAAATCTGATTTTTATTCGTTTTAAATTTAGGATTCTTTTTTTTTTACATTTTAGAGTTTAGATTCATATTATATATATGATAGGAAAGTTAAAAATATAATTTTTATATGATAGGAAGGTTAAAATATAATATTTACATTATAAAAAGAATAAAAATATAATTTTTATATTATAGCGAGAATAAAAATACGATTTTTATATTCTATAGTTAGTAAAAATTTGATCTTTATATATGTAGGGTAATAAAAATCTGATTTTTATTATATATATGTTGAAATAAAAATGTGATTTTTAAAGCTATGATATAAAAATTCGATCTTTATAATAGAAGTAGATATAAAAATATAATTTTTATATAGGAAGGAGCGTTATAAAAATATAATCTTTATTGGAAGAAGAGGGATATAAAAATATAATTTTTATATAGATAATAGCGTGATAAAAATATAATCTTTATTATATGAACACCGTTGTAAAAATAGAATTTTTATCTATATAGTAGCAGTATAAAAATGTGATTTTTATCCATATAGAGTGATTATAAAAATGTGATTTTTATATACATAGCAAAAATATAAAAATGTGATTTTTATACATGTAGTGAATACGGGCAACAATATTGAAAAGAGGCGGACACGATGAAGATTTCTACATATGAAGAGTCATGGGGAATTGGTTGAGCTAGTTGCTGAGAACTCCTCACCTTTAATTTATTTCTAGTTGAAATATATACTAGGATGCAGACGGTGTTTTGTAGCACCCGACACCCGTCGTCCACAGACCATTGATGACTTGTTTGTTTGATTACTATGTTGTGAAATTTGATTGTGTGATGTGGAATGAAATAGAATATTTTATAGTGGAAAATATTTTATAGTTAAAAATATAATTTTTAACGTGGATATAAAATAAATATTTATAAACAAATCAGACGATTTGTTTATATACACTGATTTGACTGATATTGGTTGGGACGGTAAATTTTACACATCGCGCAACTGCACAAATAAAATCTGTGATTGTTGATTTGAAACCCCACACGGGTATTGGGATGAGATTTGACGTACACTAATCCTGATTATTTAGTTGTATGTCAATCGATGGATTGACAGACTGTGTAGGTGCTAATTATTTATATTTAATGCTTACGCAGTTGTGTGGTGCACTCTAGATGATGGTTGATTATTTAGCATTGTTATTTTATACATGTGTTGTAGAAAATCCATATAATTAACATTATATGGTAATTGATTAGGCCTCATTCCAGTTTTGAAATAGAAATATTTGAAATATAATATTTGAAATATAATATTTGAAATAGAAATATTTTAAATAGAAATATTTGAATAGAAATATTTGAAAAAGAATATTTGAAAATAGAAATATATGAAGCCGCGTTGATTAGATTTGCGCCATTTTGAAGTGAACGGTATTTTTATCGATTTTATTCATTTTATAATAAATATAGAAAAGAAAGTGATTTCAAAAATATAACGTTTTGAAAATATTATCATTTGTATATCGATGATGTGGAATATTCAATTTTGATTAGAAATTGAATATGAAGTTGAAATCGCTTTGAAACAGAATTTAAAACGATTTATAAAATACTTTTTGAAAGGAAATCGAGGAAATATATATAATATATATAATGGCCTGAATAGAACGCGTCGCGCCGCGGTAGTTCGCGAATTTCGACCATTGACTTCGAATGAATATTACGGGAGATCCGACTGTCGGATTCTCCTGAAACTGGAACCGTTGGGTTCGTATCGAAAAGGGCTTTCTAACGAATATTAGAAATTAGAAATCTAACGGTTGGATTTGGAATTATGTCCAAATCAAATTTAGAAAAGATCGGTGTAAGTGCAGTTCGATGGCCGTTGATGGAAATCGACTGTTCTGACCTTGATAAAATTATTAAAAATAACAATAATTTGTGTAAAATCATAAGAAATGATTTGGGAAGAACTGGGATGAAAAATCCCATATTTGAAAAGATAAAAATAGATTTTTATCGAAATGAACTAGTTTTGAACTAGAATAATAATTTATTTATTTTTAAATAAATAAATTGGATTTGAAATGGTTTTAAAAGAAACCAGAATTTCCAATAATTGAATTGGAATGGATTTGAATCGAAATTGTCTTTGGAATATTTCGATGTTGGATTTCGTGATTATACAGATATTGTTATGGAAATTTGAAAGATATATTTATATCGTTATTTCCAATACGATATTTGTTGGTCGTAGAATTTGATATTGAATATAAGCCGATATATTTTCTATTCAGAGCCTTGTATTTAATATCAAATGTGATTTGGGTTTGTCGTGAATGGTGTCTTCATTAACGTTGTTCTTAAACCTAGTTGAGAAAGAGATTAAATCTTTTTATTTAGATTTAATGAAGTGTACCAATCAAATGGTATTTAATTGGAATTGAATTTGAATTTGAATTGATTTTTGGGTTTATCGTGAACAGTGTTTTAAATAACACTTGTTCTTTAACCCGATAGAATGGAATGTGATTTTGGGTTGACGTGAACGGTATCTTCAATAATACTATTCTTAGACCCAACTGAGTTCAGAAAATCAGAAACTAACTGGAGATTAGTTAAGCTGAATGGTTTCTTGGGTATTGATCTGATGTTGGTTTCGGCCTTCGGGGTTAATACTTAGGGAATTTCTCACTTGCTATTTTACGGTTAAAAGCTGATAGAATGGAATGTGATGTGGGTTTATCGTGAACCGTGTTTTAAATGAAATTGGTTCTTTAACCCAGTTAAAGATTAAAACCAAGTGGAGTTTTAATGAATCTTTAGTTTGATTGAAATGATCGAGAATGGAGTATCACCATTTTTGCTCCAGGCAGTAGTTAAATCTTTAATTAGATTATAACGTGAAATGGTAATTGAATTTACCGATAACACCGTGGTGTTAGATATGAAGTATGACCAGTTTTACTTCATGGGATGAATAGGTTGGGATTGGGTAATTAAAACAAATGATTACTTCGGTAAGGTTCGTTAATCCCGACTAGTTAAATCGATATTCAAAAGAAGATTGAAGAATAAATTTGAGGAATTTATCTTTGATAAAATTAATGGGAACCTATCCCTAAGAATGTGAAAGTTAGCAACTAACTGAAGATTAGTTAAGATGAATGGTTTTTTGGGTATTGATCTGATGTTGGTTTCAGCCTTCGGGGTTAATATTTGGGGAATTGTTCTCTTACTAATTTACGGTTAGTGACTGATGAATTGGAATGAGGCGTATGTTGTGTTTGTGTAACACTTGTTTATTATAAATGCGAGTTATTCAGAAAGACCGGGTTTATCCCATTCTGAATAACTGACACGACGATAAGTCGAAGGTGAAGACGGTGGTTGAAGACCGGAGATCTTCACGTCTTTTGGATAATTACCGATGATCTTGATTGGGCCGTACACCTAAGAGGAGGGAATCAGTTAGTGATCGTCCAGACGTACTTGGAGATCAATGGATATGCGGGGTACTAGGTGCCTCCGGTTTCGTTCAGACCCAGAACGGACTTGTAAATGGACAATGTGTCTGAGATTGGATTTTATTCTGTGTGATTGATTTCTATTAAATATATATCTGTTTGGCGGCGGAGAATTTATTCTCTTGCTTAACGCCCTTCTCTAGACGTACGAGCACAGAGGTTATATATTGATGGATATCAAACGCATGGAGTGAACTGCCTGTGTGGCATGCCTAAGTGGCAATTGATCAAGGCTTCTGTTGGAAAGCAAAGTCTTGTGGTTGATGATCAATGCATAGCCTGTGTGGCACAGTTTGTGTAGCGTTAATTCGCGACCCTCACACCTCGGTTGTGAACCAGAAACGGGAGAGGACTTCAGAGAGGGCATGTGTTTCTTTCTAGCTAGAAGTGGCGTCAGTGGTTTTACATGTCCTGACGAGTTTGACTTATGTGGTTGTTGCTGTTGCGAGGCGCCTCGGATATTTCGGTGACTATGTGGACCGATGGAGTCATTTGTTGGCTCATTTGCGCCCCAACGGGCGGGGAAACGTAGTGTTCAGGCATTTTAATCCACATCGGTGGACCGGCCCTGACGATCCAGGGTGCAGTTGCAGCTATTCCTGAGACATGGTAAGCTAGATTGTCTTGAATCGGTAGAGGACGATCCCTGGCCTCGGTTCACAGACGGAAATTCAATTTCCAAATACGTGACATTTGCGGTTTTGATTGTAGAGCCTAGTATGACGACATGATATATGGTACCCATGCCGTCTATGATTGTATATAAAATCAGAAACTAACTGGAAACGAGCTAAGATGGGTGGTTTCCTAGGCATTGATCTGATGTTGGTTTCGGCCTTCGGGGTTAATACTTAGGGAATCGTTCTCTCACTAATTTACGGTTGGAGTTTGATTAAGAATCAAAAGATGAAATTTAGCGTATCAAGCATTCTTTGGCTTTTATAAGGTAAAACCCTATCCTCCGTCTTGTGTTGCATTGTGTGATGGGACCTAGGCCTTATAATAGCTTCATTTTTCTTTATTTAGCATTGCGTTGTTGTTTTATGCACTGGTATTCTCGGGAGGAAACCCGTTCCGTGTTATACGGTGTGGTCCCTTGATTTAATCAACTTTAAAATGAAGATAAATAACTATTTTAGTTCTCACACCAGTCACATGACTGACCTAGAGTTTATTGTTTCAACCTAAAATCTGGGTGCCCCTATTTTGACATGGACAGCTAGTAGTTTTGGTTTTGCAGATTTATATTCACAGGATCCTGATTTACAGCTGGAACGATACTCGGAAAGCTCTGTATCCGTGTATTACTTCTAGTTGTGTATTGTATTATTTTCTACTGCTATGTAATGTATTGTAATCTCTGATATTTATCGAATGTGTAAAATTTATTTATAATCAGTATATTCTTGTATTCTGATGGAATTGTTGTAATTAACAATGAAATGTTCTTCTGTCTGCGTTCTTTTGTGTGTTGTTCTCGATCTATCCGGGCTTTCCTTACCGGGGATATTTTGGTCGTTTCATGAATAAAATGTTGATTGATCGATAGAATTTCCATCTAGAAATAATATCGTTGTTTGCACACATGTTTTCCTTTGATAGTTAAATCACCGACTATCAAAGTTTTTGACCATTTCCTTTGTCAATACGGAGAGACCGGGATCAGATATATTATCTGAAAATGTGACGATCCCAAAACCCCGTGCCATGGTGTTAAGGATAATCATTGGAATATAACGCATTAATCATCATTAGCAGAGTACAGATAATAGCATAAACAAAAACAGAATAATTTACAAACATATGACAGCGGAATCATATATATATATCACCACATCAGAGAGCACAGTGCATGATACTACTTAGTGCGTAATAATACATAATCAGCCAACATCGCCAATGGCAGAATCATAATACATAAAGAGTACATAAACTAAACATCAGTCTACATCGCCTGTGGCGGAATCATAATACATATACAATAATGGCGGAAAAGTCACAATCATCACAATGTAGTCAAGCCTCGCCATAAGCCAAAAGTGCACCTGAACTGCGGTGCCATTCCCAAAATATGTCAGCTACTTGCAACTAGGCTTCCCGTGTGAAAATAACAGCACCCGAGTTTTCAAGGTGAAACAACTACGAGTCAGTCATGGGACTGGTATGAGAAATCTACTTAACTTACTAAACAACAATAATAAGGCAAATCAAAGGACCACGCCACTTTCGCAGAACGGGTTTACTCCAATGAGTGCTAGTGCATGAAATAAAGTAAATGGTTAAATCATCGCAATGCTTTTTATAAAAATGAAGCCATTATGAGACTCAGGTCCCATCACACAATGCAACGCAAGCCGGAGGATAGAGTTTTGCCTTATAATGGCCAAAAATGCTTCATACGTATAAAAAAGAAAGTGTTTGATATTATTACTAGTGCATATATGTTTCAAAAACAATTTCAATCATAAATATCAATCCTAGGCGGCATAGCTACCGTCTACTATGTCGCCTTACTAGTAATACAATCACATATGCAATTTCCTATTGGAATTGAATTCCATCATGAGTCGAGGCAAGGGGCAAGCTCCTCTCCGTTCGAGACACTCTAGCAAATGCCTCAGGACCGGACACAGCAATCCCTGGATCCTCCAATGCCGGTCCTCTCTTACTTTTGAGGATTAGTTATTCCTGAAAACAAGTTTCCCGGTCCTTACAGACCTATAATCGAGGCGCCTCGCATTCCAACAACCACACAGGTGAAAAGTATATATAAATGTCAGGGGTGGTTGGTCACTGACACCACCATAGCTAGAAAGAAACGTCATGCACTCCTTGGGTCCTTCTCCCGTTTTTGACTCATACCGAGGTGTGAGGCTCGCGAATCCACGTTATACACAATGCTACGTCACACAGACCATGCTTTGATCATCAACCACAAGACTTTGCTTTGCAACAGAAGCCTTGATCATATGCCACTTAGGCTTGCCACACAGGCAATCCACTCCATGCGACTGATTTCTGTCTATATATAACCTCTGAGCTCGTACGTCTCAGAGAAGGGCGTTAAGCAAGAGAATAAATTCTCCTCCACCAAACAGATATATATTTAATAGAGATCAATCAGCATAGAACAAAATCCAATGTCAGACACACAGTCCATTTACAAGTTCGTTCTGGGTTTAAACGAAGCCGGAGGCACCAAATTCCTCGGTTATCCGCACAATCAACAATACGTCCGGATGGCTACTACTTCAGCTCCTTCAAGGTAGCTACTCCAATCATGAGCATCAGTAGCACCCATCCATCCAATGTGAAGATCGTCGGTCTTCAACTGTCTTCAACTCTTCGACTTCTCACCATCGATCGATTATTTGAAATGAGAATAAACTCGGCCTTTTCAAATAATCCACGTATATTTTGATTTTCAAATCAATTTTTCACATGGTTAAATCACTCAACATTCGCATTTCAGTTCTTTAGTATAGTATTCATGTTAAATACATTCAACCATCACATATCAAGCAAATTAAGCAAAATCTGTTTATTTTCATTCTATATCGTCGATAATATTTTTCAATGATATATCGCCATTTTTAATTAAATGACATTTCAGGTCGTGCCGAGGCACTGGCGCTGTTTTTCACTAAATTTGTTTTACACAAATCTGAAAATCTAATCGTTGGATTCTCACAAAATTTATATCATTAGAAAGATCATTACAAAACGAATCCAACGGTTTCAGTTTTGGGAAAATCCGACGGTCGGATCTCCCACACTAGTCGTTTGAAATCACGGTTTCAAATTAGGAACTGCAGCGTCGTTATTCGTTTTAATTTAATTATATTTATATTTATGTATAAATATAATCGATTCTGGCGCTGTTTTTCTTCAGATTTGAATTAAACATTCCAGACAATCCAACCGTCGGATCTTTACAAAGTTGGTGCCGTTGGAAAGATAATTCCAAGGCGAACACAACGGTTGCGGTTTCGGGAAAATCCGATGGTCGGATCTCCCGCACTAGTCGTTTGAAATCACGGTTTTAAAATACGAACTGCACGACCATGATTCGTTTATATATATATATATATGTGTATATATATATATATATATATATATATATATATATATATATATATATAGTTCATTCGACGATTTCAATATCGTTTTCACTTCAAATATTTCACTAATGCCTTTAAATTTGGAAATTTTCGCCATAACCTCCTTTCTACGGGAGGGGCTGGGAAAATTCCCAAATAGCCACACGGGCGTCTCATCTCAAAAAGAAAAAGGAAAAGCCAAGCGGCTAGCCAAGCGGCTAGCCAATAGGCCCATAAAATCATCACCCAAACAAAATGTAAACATGTACCTATTTGTCGGGCACACACTTTTATTCCTCTTCTCTAGCCTCTTTGCTATAACCTGCTCAATAAATATGCATGTACATATATGCAATTTTTATCACTTATCATTTTCCATTCAACTTCAAATTTGATTCAATTTGGTTTAAAGTCGTCGTTCATTCTAATGTTGCATACATAGGCAAAAATCATATCATTTGCTAATTAATGAATATTTCAACTCATGCATATTTATTTGAACAAGTGGTTATTTTTAACACTTCACATTTCAATAAAAATGATATTTTTTGCGAACTAAAATATTTTTCAACACATGACTATTTTATTTAGTTCCCATACATGTTAAAAATAATATTCACTTCACAAATATTTATTTCCACACTAGCATATTTTTAGCAAATAACAAATATGATAAAAATAGTATTTTCATCATCTAAAATATTTATTCAACACATGAATGCCTTTTACACTTCATAATTTCAATAAAAATGTAATTTTTATTGTTCGATCTTCTTATTCAACACTTGAAACTTTCCGACACACGCTCTCCTCTACATATGAGCATTTCCACACATGGATATAGTTTCAACACATGACTTTAGTTTCAACGCATGAAAATAATTTCTACATATGAAAATAATTCTAACACATGAATATTATTCAAAACTTCGGCAGCATAACGGCAGGGTAGTTAAAACCGGCACCGACCCGAGTACGGCTCCTCGCTCTACCTTAAAACCTCGCGGTTTTTGACAATGGGGATTTCATGCATCTAATTCGCACGCAGGCGGCATGTAATAACCCGGAAATGCGAGCCAGTTTAAAATTTTTATTTTGGCAATTTTAGCGAATTTTTAATATTTAAAATGAATTATTTTAAATAATATCGATGAGAAATTTATTTTGAATGGAATTTGAACGTATATATTATATACGTCGTTGTTAGAATATAAATAATTATATATAAATATAAATAGAATTGAAAATAACGCGGTAGTTCGATAATTCGATTTCAAACTTCAATTGAATGTACCGGGTGCAAAACAATCCGGATTTTAGTGAAACCAAAAATCATAGGATCTATTTGAGGATATCTTTCCAACGAATCCGAAAAATCGAAATTTCATAGCGGGAATCAAAAGATATGTCCAGTTGAAAATTCTGAATAGTCGCTATGGAATTCAGGCCCTTAAAAATAGCCATTTTGCAAACGACCTCGAATTTCGACGAAACCACTTTTGTTGGATCCGGGATGTCAAGTTATTGCTAGGTTCCAAATTTCATAATTTTCTGAATCAATATGTGAGCGTGGCGCAGTTAAACGCGTTTGACCAGTTTTAGTTGATTTTAATCGACTGAAAAATGGCCATTTTTCAAACGGTCTCAGAATTGGATGAAACTAGTTTTGTTAGGACCGTATCGTCAATACGAAGCTAGAAAATATTTTTATCGAAATTTTAAAGTTCGTATGTGACCCCAGTAAATTGAAATGCGCGTTCAAATTCAATATATAGAGTTATATGTTGATTTTAACGAAAGCTGATCGAAATGGTCGAATCAGCCTACGATACATATCCCAGTGTGTTCGGAGTGGGGGTAATTAGCTATGGACGTCAGGCGGTGGGCCTCGTTTAGAGGTCGTATGTAAAAGTCAACTTTTTGAATTAAATAATTAAATAAATAATTAATAAAATAACCCCCCCTTTTCCATCTCCTTTATCTCCTTCAGGCCCCCCCCCTTCGAAATAATTTCAGAAAAAAAGAAAAGAAAAAAACGATCCATCGCAGCCGCCCTCCACCTCCTCTCATCGCGACCCCCTCACCCACGACGCCGCCTCCATCTCCGACCCCTCCTCTCCCTCCAAGCTCCGCCGATCCTCCTCTAGCCACGCCCCCCTTCTCCTTTGTCCCTCCTCGAGAAGACCACCGCAAGCCCTGGCCACCGAACACCCCCAAACCTCCACCGCCACACAGTTCCCCCACCACCTGCCATCACCGCGAGTGCATCACACCTCCCTCGCCATTTCAATTCGCACCGACCCCTTTTCTCCAACCTCCCCGTTTTCCGCGCCTTCGACGGTCTGCTCGCCACCTGCAGCCACTCTCCTCTGACTGAAAACCCCCCTTCTTCCGATAAAGCAAAGTAAGTTTTAATTATTATTTTTAGTGTAGAAAAATATCATTTTTCCTATGTGTTTTAGTGTAGAAAAATATGATTTTTCATATGTGTATAGATCCGCAATAAAGATAGGATTTTTATCATAAGTTAGAAATAGTTTTATGAAGATCAAAATTAGATTTTTATAATAGGATAGCGAAAAGATAATTTTTAACATGGAAAAGACGATATTTTTACAATAGGAAAGACATTATTTTTATATTATGAAGAGAATAAAAATATGATTTTTATATTATAGAAAGAATAAAAATATGATTTTTATAATATGAAAGAAAAAAATATAATTTTTATGTTATAGAAAGGTTAAAAATATAGTTTTTATACTAGTGGCATATTGAAAATATGATTTTTATATACATAGCAATAATATAAAAATGTGATTTTTATATATATAGTGAAATAAAGACGAAATCTTTATATTTGAAAAGACGAAATCTTTATATTTGAAAAGGCGAAATCCTTATATGAAGAATAGCGTGGTAAAAATAGAATTTTTATCTATATAGTAGCGATGTGAAAATAGAATTTTTATCTATATAGTAGCGGTGTAAAAATGGGATTTTTATATATTGAATAGCGAAGTAAAAATTCGATTTTTATACATTGAATAGCGAAGTAAAAATTCGATTTTTATACAATGAATAACAAGGTAAAAATTCGATTTTTATACATTGAATAACAAAGTAAAAATTCGATTTTTATATATTGAATAACAAAGTAAAAATTCGATTTTTATATATTGAATAATAAAGTAAAAATTCGATTTTTATATATTGAATAGCGAAGTAAAAATTCGATTTTTATATATGTAGTGGCTACGGTCAACGAAGGTGACAAAAAGGCGAGAACGGAGAAGACTTCTACAAAAGAAGAGTCGAGATGATTAGATTAGCTATCGGTGAGAATTTCTCACTATTCAATTTCTTTTTCTAGTTATATATATACTAGGATGCAGACGGTGTTTAGTAGCACCCGACACCCGTCATCCACAGACCATGGATGGCTTGTTTGTTTGATTGATGTGTTGTGAAATTTGTTTGTGAAATTGATGTGGAATAGATAATGAAATATATTCATGTGTTGAAAGGAAATAAAATATTTATATAGTTAAAAATATTTTATCGTTAAAAATATAAATTTTAACGTGAAAGTGAATAAATAAATATTTATAAACAAATCGGCCGATTTGTTTATATACACTGATTTGACTGATATTGATTGGGTCGATAAATTTTACACATCGCCCAACTGCACAAATAAAAATCTGTGTTTGTTGATTTGAAACCCCACACGGGTATTGGGATAATATATGACATACACTAATCCCAATAATTAGTTGTATGTCGATCGATTGATTGACAGGCTGTTATAAGCGTTAGATATCTATATTTGATGCTTATATAGTGTAGTGCACTTTGGATGATGGTTGATTATTTATCGTTGCTATTATATACATGTGTTGTATGGAATCCATATAATTAACTTTGTATGGTAATTGATTGGGCCTCATTCCAATTTAGAAAATAAAGAATATTATAAAATAAAGGTTCATGTGTTGACAGTACTCATCCGTTTAGATTAGTCATGTGTTGAACGAAATATTTTAACCATAAAATTTACATCTTTATCATATATAAAATTAGAAACTAACTGGAAAATAGATAAGATGAGTGGTTTCCTGGATATTGATCTGATGTTGGTTTCGGCATTCGGGGTTAATATTTAGGGAATCTCTCTCTTACTAGTTTACGGTTGGAGTCTGATTTGAAATCAAACGATAGATACCATAATTTTTATAAAATATATTAAATAACAAAAATAGTCACGCGTGGACAGTACTCATTCGTTGAGATTAGTCATGCGTTGACAAAAATGTAGATTCATTTGTCGAATAGAAAAGTGGAATTATTGAAATATATAAAGCCGTATTGATTAGGGATGCGCTATTTTGACGCGAATGATATTTATATCAATTATATTCGTTTTTGAATTTGAATTGAATCGAATAGAAAACCAATTTGAATTGAATCGAATAGAAAACCAATTTGAATTGAATCGAATAGAAAACCAATTTGAATTGAATCGAATAGAAAACCAATTTGAATTGAATCGAATAGAAAATGAATTGAATTTGATTTGAATAGAAAATGAATTGAATTTGATTTGAATAGAAAATGAATTGAATTTGATTTGAATAGAAGATGAATTGAATTTGATTTGAATAGAAAATGAATTGAATTTGATTTGAATAGAAAAATGAATTGAATTTGATTTGAATAGAAAACGAATTGAATTTCATTTGAATAGAAAACGAATTCGAATCGAATTGAATTGAAAAGGAAATGAATTCGAATCGAATTAAAATCGATTTGAATTGAAATCAAATAGAAATGAAAGTAAAAAGGATTTATAATAGAAAATTTAATTTTGATTTGAATTTGAAATAAAGGTTGAAATTGTTTTTGAAACGAATTTAAAAACTATTTATATAATTCGTTTTAAATAGGAATCGACGAAATATATATTATATATATAATATAATGGCCTGAATAGAACGCGCCGCGCCGCGGCAATTAGCGAATTTCGACCATTAACTTCGAACGGACATTACGGCAGATCCGACCGTCGGATTCTCCTAAAACCGGAAACGTTGGGTTTGTATCGAAAAGAGCTTTCTAACGAATATTAGAAATTTGAAATCTAACGGTTGGATTTGGAGATACGTCCAAATCAAATTTGGAAAAGGTCGATGTAAGTACAGTTCGATGGCCGTTGATGGAAATCGACTGTATGGGCCTTGATAAAATTATTAAAATATCAATAATTTGTGTAAAATCATAAGAAATGATTTGGGAAAAATTGGGATGAAAAACTCCATATTTGAAAGGATAAAAATAGATTTTTATCGAAATGAACTAGTTTAGAACTAAAGTAAAAACCAATTTATTTTAAATAAATAAATTGGATTTGAAATGGGTTTTAAATAGAGATGATTTGGGTTTATCAGGAACAGTGTTTTAAATAACACTTGTTCTTTAATCCGATAATAAATAGAATGTGATTTGGGTTTATCGTGAACTGTGTTTTAAATGACATTAGTTCTTTAACCCAGTTAAAGGAGTTTTAACGAATCTGCAATTAGATTGAAATGTGAATTGATAATTTAAATTATCAAATATAGAAAGTGAGCAAGAATGGAGTATCGCCAGTTTTGCTCCAAAGCGATAGCTAAATCTTTAATTAGATTTGAACGTGAAATGGTAATTAATTTTACCGATAACACCGTGGCGTTAGATATGGAGCATTACCAGTTTTGCTTCATGGGATGAATAGGTTGGGATTGGGAAATAAAATAAATAATTACTTCGGTGTGGTTCGCTAATCTCGACTAGTTTGAAAAACCATAATTTGGTTTGAAATGACATCTAAAGGAAGATTAAAGGATAAATTTTAAAGAATTTATCTTGGATAAAATTAATGGGAACCTTTCCCTAAGAATATGAAATTTAGAAACTAGCTGTAGGTTAGTTAAGAAGAATGGTTTCCTGGGTATTGATTTGATGTTGGTTTCGGCCTTCGGGGTTAATATTTGGGGAATTGCTCTCTTACTGATTTACGGTTAGTGACTGATGAATTGGAATGAGGCGTTTGTTGTGTTTGTGTAACATTTGATTTTAATATACGCGGGTTTTTCGGAAAGGCCGGGTTTATACCCATTCTGAATAACCGATTCGACGATATGTCAAAGATGAAGACGGTGGTCGAAGACCGGAAGTCTTCACATCGTTTGGGTGATTACTGATGATCTTGATTGGGCTGTACACCCAAGATGAGGGAATCAGTTGGTGGTCGTCCAGACGTACTTGGAGATCGATGGATATGCGAGGAAATTGCCTCCGGTTTCGTTCAGACCCAGAACGAACTTGTAAATGGATTGTGTGTTTGACATTGGATTTTATTCTGTGTTGATTGATTTCTGTTAAATATATATCTGTTTGGCGGCGAAGAATTTATTCTCTTGCTTAACGCCCTTCTCTGAGACGTACGAGCTTAGAGGTTATATATCGATAGATATCAACCGCATGGCATGAATTGCCTGTGTGGCACGCTGTGTTGCGTGGATCAAGGCTTCTGTTGAAAAGCAAAGTCTTGTGGTTGATGATCAAAGCACAGCCTTTGTGGCGTAACTTTGTGTATAACGTGAATTCGCGAGCCTCACACTTCGGTATGAGTTAAAAACGGGATAAGGACTGCAGGGAGAGCACGACGTTTCTTTCTAGCTTTGGTGGTGTCAGTGACTTACCAGCCCTGACATTTATATACTTTTCACCTATGTGGTTGTTGGATGAGGCGCCTCGATTTTAGGTCTGTAAGGACCGGGAAACGTGTGTTCAGGAATTGCCAATCCTCAAACGTAAGAGAGGACCGGCCCCGTAGATCCAAGGGTTGCCCAAAGTGCGTAGCCCTGAGACATTTGCTAGAGTGTCTCGAAAGCGGAGAGGAGCTTGCCACTTGCCTCGACTCATGACGGAAATCCAATCTCCAATACGAGATATCTCGGTTTTATTTGTAGAGCCTAGTATGGCGACATGATAGATGGTACCCATGCCGCCTAGGATTGATATTTATGACTGAAATTTTTTTGACACTATACACTTATTATAGTATCAAATGATTTGTTTTAAACCTACCAAGGATGTTTGGCTATTATAAGGGAAAACCCTATCCTCCGGCTTGCGTTGCATTGTGTGATGGGACCTGGGTCTTATAATAGCTTCATTTTTCGAAAAAGCATTGCGTTGTCTTTTCTATGCAGTGGTATTCTTGGGAGCAAACCCGTTCCGTGTTATACGGCGTGGTCCCTTGAATTACTCTCTTTTAAAGTAAAGTTTTAAATAACTGTTTTAGTTCTCACACCAGTCACATGACTGACTTGGAGTTTATTGTTTTAACCTAAACTCTGGGTGCCCTTATTTTCGACACGGGCAGCTAGTAGTTTTGGTATTGCAGATTTATATTCACAGGATCCCGGTTTACAGCTGGAATGATATCCGTAAAGCTCTGTATCCGTGTATTACTTTCCGTTGTGTTTTATATTGTTTTTCCGCTGCTATGTAATTTATTGTAATCTCTGATATTTATCGAATGTAATTTATTCAATTATGCTCTGTCTATTCTTGTATCTGATGGAATTGTTGTAATAACAATGAAATGTTCTTCCGTCTGCGTTCTTTTGTGTGTTGTTCTCAAAGTATCCGCTCTTTCCTTCACGGGGAAGTTACGGGTTCTTACACGGCATGTTTTATTTTCATTTCCACAATTATTTCCAATTTGTTACAATCACCAATGGGTATTTTTCAACCACAAACAATTATTCAACCATTCGCATCTTTCATCCAATATTTCACAACAATAAATATCGTCCATGGTTTGTGGACGAGGGGAGTATATATATATATGTATATATATATATATATATATATATATATATATATTATTTTCCATTCAAACACACATATCATTTAAACAATGCATGTATAATTCATAATTCGCTCATACAACTTATCCTACGCTTGTATATGTGGTATACAACATGTATATAATTTATATTTCACTTATATAATTTATACATGACATTTTCCATTCAATTTTATTTAGTTTAGATTTCTCACATTGGTTTTCGGAGTGCTAAAAATCGTAGATGGCTCAGAAAAATCCGCGGTCTCTTCTATGTTGTAGAGAGCCTCCTTGCGGTCACGATGTTTCCTGTTTCATCGAATTTCGTTAACACAACATAAAGATATGATTTTTCAAATTTCTAATATAATAAAGGTCTCACCTTTCACGATGGTTCAAAACTAGGTTTGCAGTTTTCGCAAAAAACGAGGCACGATACTACGATCGGAAGGTACAACGTGGAAGAGGGAAGAGAGGGGAGTCGGTCGGTGGTGGTCTTGGTCGGATCGAACGCCTGTAGCGGCAGAGGCGGCATTGGGAAGGTCGGAACTTCCCGGGCCTCGTTCTCGTCGATGGGGAGGAGAGAGGAGACGAGGGTGGGTTGGATTTGAAGAGGGAGGCGGCGGCGTCGATTGCAGGTGGTGGCGGCGCCGGCAGGGGGCTGAGGCGGTCGGAAATCGCCAGGGAAGGATGGAGCTTCAGTCGCCGTCGATAATGAGAGAGAACGAGGGTTTTAGCGGAATTTTTTTTTATGAAAGGAATTTTCTGATTCGCCCATATATATATTATTCAGAAAATTAGGGTTTTCACGAACGAACTCCTTTTTAAACCCAACGACTGTCGCCCCTAGATAAATACCCCCATCCCGGACATAATGGGATATGTTTCGTTGGCCAATTCGACTGTTACAGTCAGTTATTTTTCAAATTAAAGTATAAAACATTTTATATTCAATTTGAACGTACATTTCAATTTGCCAGGGCCACATACTGATTTGAAAAATTCCAGAAAAATTAATCTAGCTATGTTTTGACGCTACGGTCCCAACAATACTAGTTTCGTCAAATTCTAAGATCGTTTGAAAAATGGCCCTTTTCTGGTCGATCCAATTTAACAGAAATTGACCAAACACAATTTCTTTTGCCACGCTCACATACTAGCTTCAAAAATTATGAAATTTGAAACCTAGCAATAGTTTGACATCCCGGACACAACAAAAGTAGTTTCGTCGAATTCCGGGGTCGTTTGCAGTCTATTTTCAAGGGCTATATATTCTATATAACGACCTTTCTGAAAATTCATTTGGACATAACTTTTGATTCCCGCTATGAAACTTCGATTTTTCAGATTCGTTAGAAAGATATTCATAAACAGATATAAATATTTTTGGTTTCACTAAAATCCGTTATATTTTCCACCCGGTACAGTCAGTCAAATTTGGAATTCAAATTTTCAAACTGCCTCACTATTTCTAATTCATTCTTTTATTGAAATCTTCTATTTCAATTGTTCAAATTGCATTGAAATAACCAATTTTAAAATTTTAAATTGGCTCATATTTTCCGGGTTGTTACAATCTCCCCCGCTTAAAACTTTTCGTCCCCGAAAAGGAAACAACAGTAAAGTAGGAAACAAAATGTAAATGTAAAGTATTGTAAAGGTACGTTGCACCGTAGTTAGTCAGAGATGTCCACTCTGCATTTGGGGTAAGCTTGCTTAATGCTTTCCTCAGTCTTCCAAGTACAGTCTCTAGGATCACTACTCCACTGCACTTTAACTAAATGAACCTTTTTGCTTCTTAGCTCTTTAGTTTCTTTGCCAACAATCTTTAATGGCTCTCTTCTGACTGCTAATTCTGGAGTAATTTCCAAGTCCTGTTGCGCTGGTTCTTCTACAACAAGATCCGGATCATGCACATGTCTTCTAAGTTGAGATACGTGAAACACATCATGCACTCCAGGTAACCAGTCAGGTAATTGAACCCTATAAGCAAGAGTTCCAATTCGTTCAAGTATAGGAAAGGGACCAATAAACCTGGGTGCTAACTTCCCAGTTTTACCGAATCGGATCACTACTCTCATCGGAGAAACTTTGAAATAAACATGATCACCAACAATAAATGTCAAATCTCTTCTTCTGGAATCTGCATAACTTTTCTGTCGGCTTTGTGCGGTTTTCAATCTCTTCTTGATGAAATCGACTTTATCCGATGCTTCTCGAATCATATCGGGCCCTAACACAAGTCTGTTGCCAGGTTCTACCCAACATGCTAGAGATCTGCACGATTTACCGTATAATGCTTCAAACGGCGACATTCCCAAACTTGCTTGATAGCTATTGTTATATGAGAATTCTGCCAAATGCAAGTGATCTTCCCATGACCCGCCAAAATCAATAATACAAGCCCGCAGTAAATCTTCTAGAATTCTATTCACCCGCTCAGTTTGGCCATCTGTCTGGGGGTGATAAGCGGTGCTCATATTCAGTTTTGTTACCAATTCTGTCTGGAATGCCTCCCAGAATTTGCTAGCAAAAATTGGGTCTCTATCACTGACTATGCTGATGGGAATTCCATGCAGCTTAACAATTTCTTTGAAATATATCTGTGCTAGACTTTGAGCGGTTCTATTGGATCTGACAGGTATGAAATGGGCAGTCTTCGTGAAGCAATCTACGATTACCCAAATACTGTCATTACCTTTCTTGGTTCGAGGCAAATCATCTATGAAATCCATGGAAATCTGTTCCCATTTCCAACCTGGGACTTCCTACGGTTGCAACAATCCTGCTAGCTTTTGTTGGTCGCTCTTGACTAATTGACAAGTAGGGCATTTGCTAACATAAAAAGAAATATCCCGTTTCATTGCCTTCCACCAGAAGGTGCGCTTAATATCATTGTACATTTTGCTCACACCAGGATGGATACTAAGTTTTGACTTATGCCATTCGTCCATGACTTCTCTTCGAAGCTCTGGAATATTCGGGATGCAAATCCTGTCATTTAATCTGAGAACCCCCTTATTGTCAATACGGAAACTTGTAGTTTCACCATCCTTGATCCTCTGACTGATTCTCTGAATAAGTTCATCGTCTTTTTGAAGCACTGAAATATTATCAATCAACGAAGATGTAACAGTTATGCTAGCGATGATTTCATTCTTTCTACTAAGTGCATTAGCCACTCCATTAGCCTTTCCTGGCGTATACAGAATATCCAGATCATACGCGGCAAGAATTCTAGCCAACGCTGTTGTCTCAAATTCAGATCTTTCTAGGTGAAAAAATATTTTAGTGATTGATGGTCAGTAAATAGTTCGAATTTCTCACCCAGCAAGCAATGCCTCCATATTTTCAAAGCAAAAATGATAGCTAGCAACTCAAGATCATGAGTTACATAATTCTTCTCATGCGGTTTCAGTTGGTGGCTTGCATAAGCGACAATTTGGCCTCTTTGCATTAACACTGCACTAAGACCTCTAATAGAAGCGTCTGTCCAAACCGTCAAATCCTGATCGCCATCGATAATTGTTAACACTGGAGCAGTTGTCAATTTCGATTTCAATTCCTGGAAAGCTTCCTTACAGTCGGAAGTCCACTTAAATTTCTCATGCTTCTTTGTAAGTTTCGTTAATGGACTGGATATCTTCGAGAAATCCTTAACGAATTTCCGATAATAACTAGCCAACCCCATAAAACTTCTAACCTCTGTGGGTGTGGTAGGCTGTTTCCAGTCTTGAATTGCTGTAATTTTGCTCGGATCTATAGAAATCCCTTCCTTTGACACGACATGGCCAAGGGACTTCACTTCTTCTTGCCAGAAGACACACTTAGAGAATTTGGCTTTGAAGACGTTCTTTCTCAGAATCTCCAATACTTGTTCTAAATGTCTTTCATGCTCAGGTTTTGATTTGGAGTAGATTAAAATATCATCGTTGAATACGAGGAAAAATTTATTCAGAACTCCCCTGGACACTCTATTCATTAGATCGACGAAGTATGCTAGAGCATTGCATAGGCCGAACGGCATTACTAACCATTCATAAAATATTTCTGGACCTCTGAAAGCTGTCAAAGGAACACACTCTTCTGCAATTCTCAATTGATGGAAACCTGTAGCTAGGTCCATTCTGGAAAATACTCTCGCCCCATTTAATTGGTCTAGCAGATCATCGATGCGGGGTAATGGGTATTTGTTTTTGAGCGTCTCTTTGTTGAGGTCACGGTGATCAACACACAATCGAAGAGTACCGTCTGACTTTGGAACAAACACTACAGCTCCACCCCAATTAGAAAAGCTAGGTCTGATTAGACTCTTCCATAGAAGTTGGCGAGTTTGATCGCCTAATTCTTCCTTTTCCTTTGGAGTCATTCTTCTAATTGGATGAACCACTGGTCTGGCATTAGGAATTAGATCGATTCTGAATTCTATTTCTCTTTGCGGAGGTAAATTTTCAACTTCTTCAAACACATCCGCATAGTTTCTAACAACAGGAATTTTTTCTAAGGAAGTGGGGATAACTTCTAATGCAGACCAAAATTCCTCTCTATCTGGATCTGAGCCATGACAGGGTATAAATATATGTTCTAGCTTCATTCGAATATTTACTATCCTTTCCGCACATTTTACTTCAGCTTCGTATTCTGTTAACGAATCTAGCCCGAGAATGATATCATACTCAGGAAAATCCATGGTGATCAAATTAAAAGAAAATTTGTAGAAAGAATAAGAGAATGGCACTCTACAATATGAGCTGAGAATAATAGAACCCCCTATTGGATTATGAACTTTAACCGATTCTTTGAGCTTTCTTCATTTTAACTTTAATTTGTGCACTGTGTTACTAGCAATAAAACTACGTGATGCACCCGTGTCAAATAATACAGAAACAGGAATATTTTTAATTGTAAGGGTACCTCCCAAAACATTGGGTTTACCTTCTCCATTGGAAGCAGCTGGCGGGTTCGACCCGTCATATACTTGAGCTACTGCGGCCTTCTTAAGCAAAGGACAGTCTCTGACAAGATGATCTGTCTTGCGGCAGTTAAAGCACGAGCGAGGGTTCTGGGAGCCTTGGCTTGAACCTTGAGAATTGGTCCTCTGCCGTTTCGGGGCTGTGCAAACATTTGAGTTGTTCCCCACCTTGCAACAATTATTGTAGCTCCCTTTTGGCGGCCTACTAGTTTGTGGATTCGAGGATGCCGCTTGGCTTGACTCACCTTGATTCGCAGCAGGCTTGCGTTTATTCCCAGCTTGGCTTTTAGCACGATCCTGATCCAGGTGCCTTTGATCCAGATCCTCATAGTTGCACGCCATCTCCACTAATTCATTAAACCCTAGTTTGATGTGGGCCATTGCCTTATCTTGGTACTTTCGCTTCAGCCCAAGGATGAACCTCTTGTTCTTGGACTTTGCGATGGCGACGAGTTCGGGAGCATAGCGGGCTAATTGTGTAAATTTGTTCAGATAATCTTCCACCGAGAGATCCCCCTGCTAGAGGTTTGCGAATTCGTCGTGCATACTCTCAAGGGCTTGCTCTGGGACATACTTCTCTTTGAATAACTCTTTGAATTCGTCCTAGGTCCTACCAGCATTTCTATTCCTTGCGGTGAGAGCTTCCCACCATAACTCGGCTTCTTCCTGCATAAGCCAAGCACCCATGAAAGCTTTATCTTGATCGCCCAGCCTCAGGCCTCCAAGTATCTTCTCGCATGTTTTTAGCCAAACTAAGGCCTCAATTACAGTGCATGTTCCAGAGAAGGTTTTGCCTCCTAGGTTCTTGTACCTTTTAGCCACACAGTCAAGCTCGGATTGTTGAGCGGCCGGGGGTTGTATTAAGGGTTCATCTTCTGCTGGGAATTCACCTTGTCCTCTGCCACGGCCAGCTCGGCCTCCTCTACCAGCGGCTGCTCGGGTAGCAATTGTTCAAGTTCTGTATAAGCAAGAAAAGAGTAAGCCTGCAGAAACGATAATTTTATTGTATTGTAAAGCAGGAGAACTTAAGGAAAGACAACGATGGACTGATCAAATTGTTTTTGCTATTCTGCTTAGCTCATTCTAGGATATTACTTGTCCTATCTCTAATGAGCTACTCGCCTTAGAATACTAATGATTCTATTCTGACGAAGTGTTTAATGTATTAAATTCCAGAACTAAGGTTAACCAAAGCTCTGATACCAGCTGTGACGATCCCAAAACCCCGTGCCATGGTGTTAAGGATAATCATTGGAATATAACACATTAATCATCATTAGCAGATTACAGATAATAGCATAAACAAGAAACAGAATAATTTACACACATATGATAGCGGAATCATATATATATAACACATCAGAGAGCACAGTGCAGGATACTACTTAGTGCATAATAATACATAATCAGTCAACATCGCCAATGGCGGAATCATAATACATAAAGAGTACATAAACTAAACATCAGTCTACATCGCCTGTGGCGGAATCATAATACATATAAAATAATGGCGGAAAAGTCACAATCATCACAATGTAGTCAAGCCTCGCCATTAGCCAAAAGTGCACCTCTACTACGGTGCCATGCCCAAAATATGTCAGCTACCTATAACTAGGCTGCCCGTGTGAAAATAAGGGCACCGAGTTTGCAAGGTGAAACAAACTACGAGTCAGTCATGGGACTGGTATGAGAAATCTACTTAACTTACTAAACAACAATAATAAGGCAAATCAAAGGACCATGCCACTTTCGCGGAACGGGTTTACTCCAATGAGTGCTAGTGCATGAAATAAAGTAAATGGTTAAATCATCGCAATGCTTTTTATAAAAATGAAGCCATTATAAGACTCAGGTCCCATCACACAATGCAACGCAAGCCGGAGGATAGAGTTTTGCCTTATAATGGCCAAAAATTCTTCATACGTTTAAAAAACGAAAGTATTTGATATTATTACTAGTGCATATATGTTTCAAAAACAATTTCAATCACAAATATCAATCCTAGGTGGCCTAGCTACCATCTACTATGTCGCCATACTAGTAATACAATCACATCCGCAATTTCGTATTGGAAATTGGATTCCATCATGAGTCGAGCAAGGGGCAAGCTCGTCTCTGTTCGAACCACTCTAGCAAATGCCTCAGGACCGCACACACCAATCCCTGGATCCTCCAAGGCCGGTCCTCTCTTACTTTTGAGGATTAGTTATTCCTGAACACACGTTTCCCAGCCCTTACAGACCAATAATCGAGGTGCCTCGCATTCCACCAACCACACAGGTGAAAAGTATATATAAATGTCAGGGCTGGTAGGTCACTGACACCACCATAGCTAGAAAGAAACGTTGTGCACTCCTTGGGTCCTTCTCCCGTTTTTGACTCATACCGAGATGTGAGGCTCGCGAATCCACGTTATACACAAAGCTACGTCACACAGACCATGCTTTGATCATCAACCACAAGACTTTGCTTTGCAACAGAAGCCTTGATCATATGCCACTTAGGCGTGCCACACAGGCAATCCACTCCATGCGACTGATTTCTATCTATATATAACCTTTGAGCTCGTACGTCTCAGAGAAGGGCGTTAAGCAAGAGAATAAATTCTCCGCCGCCAAACAGATATATATTTAATAGAGATTAATTCGCACATAACAAAATCCAATGTCAGACACACAGTCCATTTACAAGTTCGTTCTGGGTTTGAACGAAGCCGGAGGCACCAATTCCTCGCTTATCCGCACAATCAACAATACGTCCGGACGGCTACTACTTCAGCTCCTTCAAGGTAGTTACTCCAATCATGAGCATCAGTAGCGCCCATCCATCCAATGTGAAGATCGTCGGTCTTCAACCGTCGTCAACTTTTCGACTTCTCACCGTCGATCGATTATTTGAAATGAGAATAAACTCCGCCTTTTCAAATAATCCACATATATTTTGATTTTCAAATAAATTTTTCACATGGTTAAATCTCTCAACATTCGCATTCAGTTCTTTAGTATAGTATTCCTGTTAAATACATTCAACCATCACATATCAAGCAAATTAAGCAAAATCAGTTTATTTCCATTCTATATCGTCGATAATATTTTTCAACGATATATCGCCATTTTTAATTAAACGACATTTCAGGTCGTGCCGAGGCAATGGCGCTATTTTTCACTAAATTTGTTTTACAAATATCTGAAAATCTAACCGTTGGATCCTCACAAATTTTATATCATTAGAAAGATCATTTCAAAACGAATCCAACGGTTTCAGTTTTGGGAAAATCCGACGGTCGGATCTCCCACACTAGTCGTTTGAAATCAGGGTTTCAAATTACGAACTGCAGCGTCGTTATTCGATTTAATTTAATTATATTTATATTTATATACAAATATAATCGATTCTAGCATTGTTTTTCTTCAGATTTGAATTAAACATTCCAGACAATCCAACCGTCGGATCTTTATAAAGTTGGTGTCGTTGGAAAGACATTTCCAAGGCGAACCCAACGGTTGGGGTTTCGGGAAAATTCGATGGTCGGATCTCCCGCACTAGTCGTTTGAAATCATGGTTTCAAAATACGAACTGCACGGCCATGATTCGTTTTAATTTTATATATATATATAGTTCATTCAACGATTTCAATATCGTTTTCACTTCAAATATTTCACTAACGCCTTGAAATTTTGGAAAATTTCGCCATAACCTCCTATGTACGGGAGGGGCTGGGAAAATTCCCAAATAGCCACACGGGCGTCTCATCACAAAAAGAAAAAGGAAAAGCCAAGCGGCTAGCCAATAGGCTCATAAAATCATCACCAAACAAAATAGTAAACATGTACCTATTTGTCGGGCACACAATTTTATTCCTCTTCTCTATCCACTTTGCTATAATCTGTTCAATAAATATGCATGTACATATATGCAATTTTTATCACTTATCATTTTCCATTCAACTTCAAATTTGATTAAATTTGGTTTAAAGTCGCCATTCATTCTAATGTTGCATACATAGGCAAAAATCATATCATTAGCTAATTAATGAATATTTCAAGTCATGCATATTTATTTGAACAAGTGGTTATTTTTAACACTTCACATTTCAATAAATATGATATTTTTGGCGAACTAAAATATTTTCCAACACATGACTATTTTATTTAGTTCCCATACATGTTAAAAATAATATTCACTTCACAAATATTTATCTCACACTAGCATATTTTTAGCAAATAACAAATATGATAAAAATAGTATTTTCATCATCTAAAATATTTATTCAACACATGAATGCCTTTAACACTTCATAATTTCAATAAAAATGTAATTTTTATTGTTCGATCTTCTTATTCAACACATGAAACTTTCCAACACACGCTCTCCTCTACACATGAGCATTTCCACACATGGATATAGTTTCAACACATGACTTTAGTTTCAACGCATGAAAATAATTTCTATATATGAATATAATTCTAACACATGAATATTATTCAAAACTTCGGCAGCATAACGGCAGGGTAGTTAAAACCGGCACCGTCCCGAGTACGGCTCCTCGCTCTACCTTAAAACCTCGAGGTTTTTGACAATGGGGATTTCATGCATCTAATTCGCACGCAGGCGGCATGTTTTATTTTCATTTCCACAATTATTTCAAATTTGTTACAATCACCAATGGGTATTTTTCAACCACAAACAATTATTCAACCATTCGCATCTTTCATCCAATATTTCACAACAATAAATATCGTCCATGGTTTGTGGACGAGGGGAGTGTGTGTGTGTGTGTATATATATATATATATATATTATTTTCCATTCAAACACACATATCATTTAAACAATGCATGTATAATTCATACTTCGCACATACAACTTATCCTATGCATGTATATGTGGTATACAACACGTATATAATTTATATTTCACTTATATAATTTATACATGACATTTTCCATTCAATTTTATTTAATTTAGATTTCTCACATTGGTTTTCGGAGTGCTAAAAATCGTAGATGGCTCAGAAAAATCCGCGGTCTCTTCTATGTGGTAGAGAGCCTCCTTGCGGTCACGATGTTTCCTGTTTCATTGAATTTCGTTAACACACCATAAAGATATGATTTTTCAAAGTTCTAATATATTAAAGGTCTCACCTTTCACGATGGTTCAAAACTAGGTTTGCAGTTTTCGCAAAAACCGAGGCACGATACTACGATCGGAAGGTACAGCGTGGAAGAGGGAAGAGAGGGGAGTCGGTCGGTGGTGGTCTTGGCCGGATCGAACGCCTGTAGCGGCTGAAGCGGCGCTGGGAAGGTCGGAACTTCCTGGGCCTCGTTCTCGTCGATGGGGAGGAGAGAGGAGACGAGGGTGGGTCAGATTTGAAGAGGGAGGCGGCGGCGTCGATTGCAGGTGGTGGCGGCGCCGGCAGGGGGCTGAGGCGGTGGGAAATCGCCTGGGAAGGATGGAGCTTCAGTCGTCGTCGATAATGAGAGAGAACGAGGGTTTTAGCGGATTTTTTTTTATGAAAGGAATTTTCTGATTCGCCCATATATATATATTATTCAGAAAAATTGGGTTTTCACGAACGAACTCCTTTTTAAACCCAACGACTGTCGCCCCTAGATAAATACCCCCATCCCGGACACAATGGGATATGTTTCGTTGGCCAATTCGACTGTTACAGTCAGTTATTTTTCAAATTAAAGTATAAAACATTTTATATTCAATTTGAACGTACATTTTCTTTTGAATTCTAAGATCGTTTGAAAAATGGCCCTTTTCTGGTCGATCCAATTTAACAGATATTGACCAAACACATTTTCTTTTGCCACGCTCACATACTAGCTTCAAAAATTATGAAATTTGAAACCTAGCAATAGTTTGACATCCCAGACACAACAAAAGTGGTTTCGTCGAATTCCGGGGTCGTTTGCAAAATGTCTATTTTCAAGGGCTATATATTCTATATAACGACCTTTCTGAAAATTCATTTGGACATAACTTTTGACTCCCACTATGAAACTTTGATTTTTCAGATTCGTTAGAAAGATATTCATAAACAGATATAAATATTTTTGGTTTCGCTAAAATCCATTATATTTTCCACCCGGTACAGTCAGTCAAAGTTGGAATTCAAATTTTCAAACTGCCTCACTATTTCTAATTCATTCTTTTATTGAAATCTTCTATTTCAATTGTTCAAATTGCATTGAAATAACCAATTTAAAATTTTTAAATTGGCTCGTATTTTCCAGGTTGTTACAGAAAACCACTCCGTATGGCATTCGCGTTGCGAATCAAATATGATGAAGATAATTGGAGACGGAGTTATATAAGGACTCTCCTGTTTACAGTATAGTGCCTTCGGGTTGTCCATTCCTAGGACAACTTGAATGGACGAATGTCTGATAGAGTATATCTGGTAGATTGCGTAAATTAATCGTTTCAAACGTATTAACGTTGGTGGGGGAGGAATTCGTTTCTCTTAGCTTATACTCATTGTATTTTTAGGGGAATCAATTTGTGATTTGACGGGTATGACGATGTGGCATTCAAAGTAAATGAAGGAGTGATTTGTTAAAAGATACGTTATTACCTCAACCCTCATCAACTGGGAAATGAAAAAAATCTGGCAGGCAGCATGGCTAAGTGGGTCGCACCCAAGTAGGGTATATTGTCACCATCTAGAGAATATTCATATATGTTACTTCTTTCAATTCTGTATCTCCCGAGAATGGTTATGTTGGTATACCAACCGTAAGGTGATAATATATTCGGAACATTCAAGCGAAATGAATAGTCGGCCATGTATGGCCGAGTTACAAGATGTTCTTGTTGAATTCCAGTGTATGGCTTCTAGATTAGACTGATCGGAAGGTGGATCCATACCTTGTCATAGTTGGGATCCATTCACCAATAAGAGCCCATGGTTTTGATTGTATCTTATATATGTAGAACGTGAGATGAAAGCGTTTCTGCTAGATTTCTATTTACTTGATCTAGACATTATTATAATATCAGACAAGTATCGTTTCAGAAAAATATTTGGGTTATCGTAAGGTGATAACCATCCGTGTTTATTTGTGGATCGGTCTTTTGATTATCCTTTGGTTCAAAAGGATTTTTGAAAGTTAAATCAATGATTTGAGTTTACTCACACCCGTCACATGACTGACCTAGAGTTTATTTTGTTTTGTTTTCCCTAAACTCTTGGGAGCCCAATTTTGTACAGGCAGTCAAGTAGTCAGTTTTTTTACAGATATACTAGAAGGAGCTTGGAGCAGGAGGCTTCAGGATTATATAGCTATAGTTATTTCCGTTGTGTTGTAAGTGTTGTGCTCTGATAATGTTACTGTATACATATACTAGTTTTATTTCAAAGTTATGTATCTATTATATATTGTTCATTCCGCTGTGAGATTCGTATTACTCTGATGTTGTATGTTCTTCTTCTTCTATTCTAAGTTTCAATCTTATCTATCCTCACCCTCTGTTTTCTTTCTATTAGTTTTCTGGTTTCCAGTGCAATTTGGATAGGACTTGTGTTATTTATTCAGCTCAAATGGTACCGGAATTTCGGGACACTACACTTTATAAAGAAAGCAATTAATTTTGAGAAATCCATTTATAAACTTGATTTATAAAACCAAGTATTTTCTTGTACATATGAACCCATACCTTATTCACTATTCAAGAAGATGTAATGGAGATTGAACGGTATCGTAAACCTCGTGGTATGGGACACTGCGGTATACATAATTAATTAATCATAGGATCGTCTCATTGAAGCAGTTAATTGATGTTTCTGATGATCAAAGTTTGATGATTGGTGTTCTTAATAGCTCAGTGTTTTCTGATGTTTTGATGGCTCTGGTTTTAATGTATCTGGTGATTTGTTGTTTTGGTGTTTCTGATGATTCCAGTGTTTATTGTATGGAAATGATGAGTAGATAGTAAACCAGTTGTAGGAACGTGTTGTATGGGTCACATATTTACTACTATTCGGGTTACTATCTATAAATCAGTGACATATTCCGGTGTTATTACCTATACTAGACCTTCGGGTCATTCTTGTGGACCTTTGGCTCAATTTGGTGTTCTTGATGTCATCCGATGTATAATGACCTTTTGGTCATCTGTTAAGGTACCTTATATTAGTACCTGTCTGGTGTATTAGCATGTGCAGGCATTGCTCAACATGCCAATCTGGTGGTTGGATTCCAACAATCTGGTGCATTGGTTTTTTTGGTGATTTCTTATGATTTTTGTGATTCCGACGATTTGTTATTTTGTGATTTGTTGTTTTGATGTTCCCGACTGTATGCTCATATATATTGGTGTTTTGATGATACTAGGTCCTTATCTTTATATATGATGATTCCATCCTCTTTGATTTTGATGTCCTGATCGTAAGATAAATGTGGTTTTTTTTCCTTTATGGCTCAAGTACAGTGAGGTACTTAGCCCTATACTGGTCCACGAGACTTGTACATTTATCCCTTGTGTCATGATTTGTGATCTAAAAACCCATTAATCCCTTTATGTCATCTTATTTACAACTCTTAGGGGAAAGAGTTGTATATCTTGTGCTTATTTATTTCTTATACTGATTTGTAAGCTAGAGTGACCATGTGTGTATTCCTCGGGTCAGACCAAGATGTTTCAAGTGTAGTCGCTGTGCTTGGAGTTAACAATATTTCTTTTGGGATATCCTTTTTATAACATCTTCCCATCAAGTTTGAGTAGTATAGTTATCTTTTATTTCAATTATATCATGTTTTGTAATTGAAAGTGATGTACCTATTTCTTTTTGTAGCATATGTATTTGTTGTACTCTGACGATGTAATATTATGTAACTGTTCAATGATTTGTGATGGTGTATATATACTATTTTCTAAGCTGATTTAGGAGCCACCATAGAATTGCACTACATAATGTGTTAAGTATGTCGGTACTCTTGAAAAAAATATAGCAATCACTTTATCAATGTACTTATAACTTGCTAATGTAAATTTACGTGTGGTCGCCCTCAATGAGCCATATTTTCTGCTCTAATAGACGGCGTTGCCTAGTAACACTCTTTATTAAGGTGAGTCTCGGGGTGGGGCGTTATATAAAATACTTAGGTGAAGCCAAGACTCTACAAGTTTAGGGGCCCATTGATATATAGATTTTGTGCTAGCATGAAAGTAGACTATTTTGATTGCTTTTGTTACTCCATTCTTGTACATGTATGTACATTTAGGATGATGGGTCATTTATTTATATAGTAGTTGGTTTGTTCCTAATATGATATTTAGATGTGATGGACTATATATTTATGTTGTAAACTAAAATTTTAATCTGTAACGTGAATTACATTATTCTTCTACAATATGTGACACTAGTATCAATGTCCTATTTTTGTTTTAATATTTTAAATCGATGGTTTATTATGTTGTATTAATACATTACAAAATTTAAGTATGGATCCTCCTAGTAGTATTAAATACATGTTAATATTAGTTCAAAGATATATTGACATTCAATTTCTCTTAACTACTATACTCTCAATGTTATTATATGACATTTCTTGTAATAAAAAATAAAAAACGAGAATTTTTTTATCTCTTTTCTAAGTAAATAGAATTTTTCCATTATTTCTCTTATGAGTCTACTGCATATATGTATATATGTAGTAGATCCATAAGAGAAAATGGCTATGTCATGAATTGAGCAGGCCCTTTTAACTCAGTGGTAGATTAACGCCATTGTAAGGCGTAAGTCATCGGTTCAAATCCGATAAAGGGCCGCCTAGAGAAGTCAGGCATCCATCCCCCATACAACAAATAATTAGGTAGCATCTTTCTTATAAGAAATTCTACGCTTCGCACCTCTATCGCCTACCAAAATAAATCCCCGCATATTGTTGTTAAGTTAGCTCACCTTAATAATATAATTATAATGATGGGATCATTACATTAATGTACTTCAGGAGTATTAAATCTTATTACCTCATAGCGGAATTGGCAAACCACAACGATTTGATTAAAAAGAAATTAGAGGAAATTAAATGATTTAGTGGATACCATACATGAATCTATAGTTGTTTATTTAAAAATTATAATAATTGGTTTAGTCTTCCAAATTCAATGCCAACCGTAGATCTAATTTCTACTCTTAATAAAAGAGAGTTGCCAAAGCTTGTATAATTTTGGAAACCCTTATATATTGTGTTTACATTTTCTAATTTGGTCCTTAAACAAACTAAAATGCCTTCATATCTTCATATTATTCAAATGGTAGTTGGGTTCTTAAGCTTTTACCTTAAAATGCAAATTTGATCACTTACATTGTACCCTAAAATAAAGCAATATTTCTTTTTTACATGCGTGGCCCATGTATCAAAATATCCCAACACATATTTTATCTACAATCGATTGCCACCAGGACATTAAGCACACGAAGATGAACTTTTTTATATTCACTTGTATCATTGAGAACAGTTTTTTTCTATGTCAATGACGAACTTATTGTGGTTTTATTTATTACTATCATTTTATATCTCATGAAAAGTGGAAACCTTCGCTTTGCTAAGACTATTCTAATAGTATCATCCACTTGCAGTCTGGTTCAACCTGCATGTATCTATAAATTCTGCCGCCTAATGTGTGAATCCCCACAACCAATATCAGGCCTCTCTTCACTACGCCATAGATTGCATACTACAACACCGAAGAAGTGATGCAGTAAGTGACAAAAAGTGTTTCTATAGGAAAAAAATGATCCGTGGCAACACTTTCTCGGGGTTGCCTTTTGTCGCATTGCCTTAGAGTCAAAGGCAACACCTTTGCGATCCTATGGCAACATCAGTACTGGTATTGCCACAGGTACCAATGGAAAAAAAACCCTTTCATAACTGCCAAAAACAGTTGCAATATGTCTAGTATAGCTGGAAATCATAATAAAGTCAACCTTTTTTACAACTCTTTCTAGCAGTTGTTAAGATTTGTTTTACAACTGCTTAAAGTAATTACACCTTAACTGCTATTAATCAAATATTTCATAATATTATAACAAATATTATTATAACACAGTATTTTATTCAAATAAATATTTTATTTCAACATTTCAAATGGTACAATTTTTTTGACTCCACTATTGTACATTCACTCGTATATTACACAATCATTCATATTTACGTACATTCCTCAATACATTGTCACTCTATTCATTCAGATACAGACTCACACATACAAGCTTAATCAAGAAAAAATACACGAAAATGATTATATAAACTACTACCTTTATTTTTACCCTTCTGATGATTCACTCAAACTCTTAAACAACCAAGATTCAACCTGACCCTTATCAGCCGTGTCCAGTAAATAAATAACACAAGTCACAATCATGCCATGCCCTTCACAAGGAAATACTAAAAACTTTAACCCCTTCTTCAATACTACCAACCATTTATCACAATCCAAGACTACATTACTCCAAGATAACTAATCCATGCCAAATAGGGCATTGTATATTGTTAAACCCTGAATATATAAATTGCAGGGTTATAGGTGGTTAAATGAAACGACCAGAAACTTCCCCGGTCTCCGAAGAGAAGAGAAAGAACGAATTGTTTTGAGAAAACGACAAAATAGAACGCAGACGAGAGAACATTTCATTGTATATTACAACAATGCATCAGAATACAAGAATATACAGAGTATAAATGAATATTACACAGAAATATCAGAGATTTAAATTACATTTAAATACATAGAAGTGGAAAATAATACAATACACAACTAGAAGTAGATATACGGATACAAAGCTTTCCGGATATCGTTCCAGCTGTAAACCAGGATCCTGTGAATATAAATCTGCAAAACCAAAACTACTAGCTGCCCGTGTCAAAATAAGGGCACCCAGAGTTTAGGTTAAAACAATAAACTCCAGGTCAGTCATGGGACTGGTGTGAGAACTAAAACAGTTATAAATCTTTATTTTAAAGTTAGGTAAATCAAGGGACCACGCCGTATAACACGGAACGGGTTTCCTCCCAAGAATACCAGTGCATAAAACAACAGCGCAATGCTAAATAAAGAAGAATGAAGCTGTTATAAGACCCAGGTCCCATCACACAATGCAACGCAGCCGAGGATAGGGTTTTCCCTTATAACAGCCAAAGAATGCTTGATACGTTTAAAACCAATCATTTGATACTATTATAAGTGCATAGTGTATAAAACAACTTCAAATCATAAGTATCAATCATAGGCGGCATGGGTACCATATATCATGTCGCCATACTAGGCTCTACAAATAAAACCGCAAATGTCACGTATTTGGAAATTGGATTTCCATCTATGAACCGAGGCAAAAGATAGTCCACAACCGATTCGAGACGCTCTAGCCCGCCCCTCAGGCAAGCGCGCAGGCAAGCCTTGGATCCTCAGGGCCGGTCCACCGATGTGGATTATTATGCCTGAACACTACGTTTCCCCACCCTATGGGGTGTAAGTCTGGTCCGTCAGCCGACCAGAATGCATCGGCCGAAACCGATATAACCGAGGCGCCTCGCAACAGCAACAACCACATAAGTCAAACTCGTCAGGGCGTGTAAAACCACTGACGCCACTTCTAGCTAGAAAGAAACGCATGCCCTCCCTGACGTCCTCTCCCGTTTTTGGTTCACAACCGGGGTGTGAGGCTCGCGAATTCACGTTACACAAAGCTGTGCCACACAGGCTGTGCTTTGATCATCACCACGAGACTTTGCTTTTCAACAGAAGCCTCGATCAATTGCCACTTAGGCATGCCACACAGGCAATTCACTCCATGCGTTTGATATCCATCAATATATAACCCCTGAGCTCGTACGTCTCAGAGAAGGGCGTTAAGCAAGAGAATAAATTCTCCGCCGCCAAACAGATATATATTTAATAGAGATCAATCACACATACTAAAGTCCAATGTCAGACACACAGTCCATTTACAAGTCCGTTCTGGGTCTAAAGGAAACCGGAGGCACCTAGTACCTCGCATATCCATCGATCTCCAAGTACGTCTGGACGATCACAAACTGTTTCCATCTTCCTGGGTGTACAGCCCAATCAAGATCATCAGTAATCACCCAAACGACGTGAAGACTTCCGGTCTTCGACCACCGTCTTCATCTTCGACACCACGTCGAATCAGTTATTCAGAATGGGATAAACCCGGTCTTTCTGAATAACTCGCGTATATATTATAAAAGTGTTACACAAACACAACATACGCCTCATTCCAATTCAGAATATTCTTTTATTCAAATATTCCTATACTTTGGGAAAAGTTCCCATTAATTTTATGCAAGATAAATTCTTTAAATTTATTCTTTAATCTCCTTTGAATATCAATTCAAACTAGTCGGGATTAGCGAACCACACCGAAGTAATCATTTATTTTCCCAATCCCAACCTATTCATTCCATGAAGTAAAACTGGTAGTACTTCATATCTAACACCACAGTGTTATCGGTAATTCAATTACCATTTCACGTTCAAATCTAATTAAAGATTTAACTATCGCCTGGAGTAAAACTGGTGATACTCCATTCTCGATCTTTTCAATCTATTTAAAAATTCATTAAAACTCCACTTAGTTTTAATCTTTAATTGGGTTAAAGAATCAGTGTCATTTAAAACACGGTTCACGATAAACCCAAAATCACATTCCATTAATTATCGGGTTAAAGAACAAGTGTTATTTAAAACACTGTTCACGATAAACCCAAAAATCAATACCAATTCAATTCCAATTAAATATCGTTTAATTGGTACACTTCATTAAATCTAAATAAAAAGATTTAATCTTTTCTCAACTGGGCTCAAGAACAGTGTTAATGAAGACACCATTCACGACAAACCCAAATCACATTCGATATTCAATACAAGGCTCTGAATAGAAAATATATCGGCTTATATTCAATATCGAATTCTACGACTAACAAATGTCGTATTGGAAATAACAATATAAATATATATCTTTCAAATTTCCATAACAACATCTGTATAATCACGAATTCCAACATCGAAATATTCCGAAGACAATTTCGATTCAAATCAACTCCAATGCAATCATTGGAAATTTTGGTTATTTTTAAAACCCTTTTCAAATTCAATTTATTTACTTAAAAATAAATAGAATTATCATTCTAGTTCAAAACTAGCTTATTTCGATAAAAATCTATTTTTTTATCTTTTCAAATATGGAGTTTTTCATCCCAAATCTTCACAAATCATTTCTTATGATTTTACACAAATTATTACTATTTTTAATAATTTTATCAAGGCCCGTACAGCCGATTTCCATCAATGGCCATCGAACTGCACTTACATCGACCTTTTTCAAATTTGATTTGGACGTAACTCCAAATCCAACCGTTAGATTTCAAATTTCTAATATTCGTTAGAAAGCTCTTTTCGATACGAACCCAACGGTTCCGGTTTTAGGAGAATCCGACGGTCGGATCTCCCGTAATGTCCGTTTGAAATAAATGGTCGAAATTCGCGAACTGCCGCGGCGCGGCGCGTTCTATTCAGGCCATTATATTATATATATAATATATATATAATATATTTCGTCGATTTCTATTTAAAACGAATTTTATAAATAGTTTTGAATTCGTTTCAAAAACATTTTCAACTTCCTTTTCAATTCAAATCAAAATTGAATTCTTCTTTATAAATTCGTTTTAAAATTCATTTCTATTCAATTCAAATTTCAATTCAATTCGAATTCGTTTTCAATCCATTTCGAAATCGTTTTCACTTCAATTCATTTCGAAATCGTTTTCAAATCAATTCATTTCGAAATCGCTTTCAATTCAATTCATTTAGAAATCGTTTTCAATTCAATTTACTTCAAAATCGTTTTCAAATCAATTCATTTCGAAATCGTTTTCAATTCAATTCATTTCGAAATCGTTTTCAAATCAATTCATTTCGAAATCGTTTTCAATTCAATTCATTTCGAAATCGTTTTCAAATCAATTCATTTCGAAATCGTTTTCAAATCAATTCATTTCGAAATCGTTTTCAAATCGATATAAATATCGTTCACGTCAAAATGGCGTCAATCTAATCCTCACGGCTTCACATATTTCTATTTTCAAATATTCTATTTCAAATATTTCTATTTCAAATATTTTCATTTCAAATATTTCTTTTTCGAAACTGGAATGAGGCCCAATCAATTACCATATAATGTTAATTATATGGATTTTCTACAACACATGTATATATCAACAACGATGAATAATCAACCATCATCCAAAGTGCATTCTACACTGTATAAGCATCAAATATAAATATTCAACGCTTATAACAGTCTGTCAATCAATCGATCGATACACAACTAAACAATCGGGATTAGTGTACGTCAAATATCATCCCAACACCCGTGTAGGGTTTCAAACAATCAAACACAGATTTTATTTGTGCAGTTGGGCGATGTGTAAAATTTATCGACCCAATCAATGTCCTTCAAATAGGTGTACATAAACAAACCGTCTGGTTCGTAAATGAATATTCATTTATTCACATTCACGTTAAAAATTATATTTTTAACGATAAAACATTTTATTCCAACATATGAATTTCTATCCAGTTCATTCTTTAAATAAAATGATATTCTTATTTTTCTAACATATTTTAGAAAATTTCGGCGGCATAACGGCACGATACTAGAAACGGGACGAGGCCTAGCCTTATCCCCGGTCTAGTGAAGGCCCACGCCATTCACACATCAATCAAATCAATTCATTTCACTACACAATTCCAACCAAATAATCTAACTAATTTTCAATCAAACAAACAAGTCCATGGTCTGTGGACGATTGTGTCGGGTGCTACTAAGCACCGTCTGCATCCTAGTATATATATATATATAACTAGAAAAAAAGAAATTGAAAGGTGAGAAATTCTCACCTATTGCTATCCTAGCTCCACGGCACTTCATTGATAGAAATCTTCATCGCTATCGCATCTTCGTCCTTTGTCGCTTTCATTGTCCGCTTTCACTACATATGTAAAAAATCAAATTTTTATATTTTGATGTCTTTTAAATAAAAGTCACATTTTTATTTATCTAATGAATATATAAAAATAAAATTTTTATCGCTACCTCTTATATGTAAAAATCATATTTTTACCATCTTAAAAATCGTATCTTTGCTATCATGAAAATCAAATCTTTGTTCCTTTAAAAAAACCGACCTTTTCTAAATAAAACATCAAATCTTTGTTTTCTCTTTACTTATATAAAAATTATATTTTTTTATTCTTCTTCTACATATAAAAATCGAATTTTTATATTGTTATACATATAATAAAAATATCGCCTTTTATATAATAACACTTCATATATACAAACCGATTTTAATTTATGCTAAACCCCGATTTTTAAATTCATAAAAACCCTTACATGAAGAAAAAAAACAAATAAAAATAGATATTTAAACTTACAGTTGGAAGAAGAGGGGGGTCAGGGATCTACGCGCTCGTGGGGGGGGGGGGGGGGGAAGAAAACAGGCGGGCGGTGGCCAAGGGATGGCCGAAGGTGGTCAGTTTGGGGTTTAGGGTATTGGCGTTAGAAATTGAAGAGGAGGGGCGCGTTTGGGTGCTGAACGACGAAAGGGGATAGGAGAAGAAGGAGGCGCGGGGAGCAGGAGGGGAGGAGGAAGAAGAAACGGCGGTGGCGACAGCAGAGGGGGGGACTGCGGTTTAATTCGAGGAGGACGGAGGGAGCGGGAGAGAGGCGGAAAAGGGGCGACGGCGGTGGGGTCCCCCTGGATGGCGGCGCCGATCGCGATGGGGGGGGGGCTCCGTCGGTCTTCAATTTTTTTTTATTTGGTTCTGAACGATTGAAAATGAAGAGAGAGGAGAGGGAAAGGAGTTGACTTCTATATATAAATATATTTTTATTTTAATTTAGGTCCAAAAAGCAAACTTTTATTACGAACTCGAAATCAGACCCACTGCCTGTCGTCCATAGTGTTTCACCCCCATTCTGAACACAATGGGTCATGTATCGTAGGTTGATTCGGACGTTTGAATCAGTTTCCGGTAAATTTACATTTAAATCTCTATATTGAATTTTAAACGTACATTTCAAATTACCGGGGTCACATATTAACTAGAAAAATTCCTGAAAAATATTTTCTAGCTTCGTATTGACGATACGGTCCTAACAAAACTAATTTCGTCGAATTCTGAGACCGTTTGAAAAATGGCCAATTTCCAGTCGATTAAAATCAACTGAAACCGGTCAAACGCGTTTTCCTTTGCCACACTCACATATTGATTCGAAAAATTATGAAATTTGGAATCTAGCAATAACTCGACACTGCGGACCCAACAAAACTGGTTTCGTCGGAATCCGAGGTCGTTTGCAAAATTGCTATTTTTAAGGGCCTTATATATATAAAAATATATATAAATTCCACAGCGACTATTTCTAATTTTAAACTGGACATATCTTATCATTTCTAAGATGAAATCTCAGTTTGTTAACTTCGTTACAAAGACATAGTTATACAGATTCAAATATTTCTTGTTTCGTTCAATTCTGACTTATATTGAATTCTGTATATTCATTGGAAATTAGAAATCGAATTTTCGAACTACCGCGCCATTTTCAATTCCTTTTATAATTATATATAATTATTAGATATTCTAACGACGACGTATATAATATATACGTTCTAATTATATTCAAAATAAATTTCTCGTCGATATTATTTAAAATAATTCATTTTAAATATTCAAAATTCGCTAAAATTGCCAAAATAAAAATTTTAAACTGGCCCAGATTTTCCGGGTTATTACAATCCCCCCACTTAAAACTTTTCGTCCCCGAAAAGGAACAAAGTCGAAAGTGGTTTGATTAATCAACTCTACGTTCGATCTGGTTTCCATTCTCCAACTTTTCAGTTTCTGAGAATTTCTCAAATTTACAAAAATTTGGCTAACACCCTAAATTTTCGAAAAATTTCGCCATAACCTCCCCTGCACCAGGAGCATCGGGGAATTTCAAATTGCTTCCCCGGTCCTTCAGAACTCAAAAAGAAAAAGAAAAAGCCAAGCGGCTAGCCAATAGGCTCATAAAATCATCATCACCCAAACAAAACAGTAAATTATGTAGTAAACATGTACCTATTTGTCGGGCAAACAAATTTTATTCTCTGCTCTAGCCTCCTTGCTATGACCTGTTCAGTATAAGTATATGTATATGCAAGCAAATGCGACCAATTATCAATACAGTTCAATATTTGGTTATATTAGGCTAAATGGTTAAAATTTAGCAAATAAATAAACAAACAACACAGACATCAATCAATTAGTTGATTAGCTTTTCAAATTCATAATTTTGATACATATACAAAAATCAGATTTTTGATGCCAAATCACAACAATAAGCCCTATCTATTTTAGATTTGGTTCTCACACCAGTCTAATGGAAATATATAGAAAATCACACCTTCGAAACTCGAACATAAATTCGGATGATGATCGATCAATCATCAGAACCATTTCCGGGTGTCTAGAATGTGATTCTATATCTATCCAATATATTAAAATTTCGAATATACGTTCATGACGCGTATATACAAAATCTTTATATATTAGATTGTCCATATTCAAAATAAATAGATAATCAAATACGTATAAAGCGATTTGAATTTCAAAACCAATTTGTTTTCATTTGAAAAATATACTCTTCACACTCGTTCTAGGATACTACTGATCCTATCTCTAACGAGTCATCCTAATTGGATATTACTAATCCAATATCTGATGAATTATTTCGTAGGGTTCTAATGTGCCTTGTTCTCTGAGCTTTGTAAACCAAAGCTCTGATACCAAATGAAACGACCAGAAACTTCCCCGGTCTCCGAAGAGAAGAGAAAGAACGAATTGTTTTGAGAACACGACAAAATAGAACGCAGACGAGAGAACATTTCATTGTATATTACAACAATGCATCAGAATACAAGAATATACAGAGAATAAATGAATATTACACAGAAATATCAGAGATTTAAATTACATTTAAATACATAGCAGCGGAAAATAATACAATACACAACTAGAAGTAGATATACGGATACAAAGCTTTCCGGATATCGTTCCAGCTGTAAACCAGGATCCTGTGAATATAAATCTGCAAAACCAAAACTACTAGCTGCCCGTGTCAAAATAAGGGCACCCATAGTTTAGGTTAAAACAATAAACTCCAGGTCAGTCATGGGACTGGTGTGAGAACTAAAACAGTTATAAATCTTTATTTTAAAGTTAGGTAAATCAAGGGACCACGCCGTATAACACGGAACGGGTTTCCTCCCAAGAATACCAGTGCATAAAACAACAGCACAATGCTAAATAAAGAAGAATGAAGCTGTTATAAGACCCAGGTCCCATCACACAATGCAACGCAGCCGAGGATAGGGTTTTCCCTTATAACAGCCAAAGAATGCTTGATACGTTTAAAACCAATCATTTGATACTATTATAAGTGCATAGTGTATAAAACAACTTCAAATCATAAGTATCAATCATAGGCGGCATGGGTACCATATATCATGTCGCCATACTAGGCTCTACAAATAAAACCGCAAATGTCACGTATTTGGAAATTGGATTTCCATCTATGAACCGAGGCAAAAGATAGTCCTCAACCGATTCGAGACGCTCTAGCCCGCCCCTCAGGCAAGCGCGCAGGCAAGCCTTGGATCCTCAGGGCCGGTCCACCGATGTGGATTATTATGCCTGAACACTACGTTTCCCCACCCTATGGGGTGTAAGTCTGGTCCGTCAGCCGACCATAATGCATCGGCCGAAACCGATATAACCGAGGCGCCTCGCAGCAGCAACAACCACATAAGTCAAACTCGTCAGGGCGTGTAAAACCACTGACGCCACTTCTAGCTAGAAAGAAACGCATGCCCTCCCTGACGTCCTCTCCCGTTTTTGGTTCACAACCGGGGTGTGAGGCTCGCGAATTCACGTTACACAAAGCTGTGCCACACAGGCTGTGCTTTGATCATCACCACGAGACTTTGCTTTTCAACAGAAGCCTCGATCAATTGCCACTTAGGCATGCCACACAGGCAATTCACTCCATGCGTTTAATATCCATCAATATATAACCCCTGAGCTCGTACGTCTCAGAGAAGGGCGTTAAGCAAGAGAATAAATTCTCCGCCGCCAAACAGATATATATATTTAATAGAGATCAATCACACAGACTAAAATCCAATGTCAGACACACAGTCCATTTACAAGTCCGTTCTGGGTCTGAACGAAACCGGAGGCACCTAGTACCTCGCATATCCATCGATCTCCAAGTACGTCTGGACGATCACAAACTGTTTCCATCTTCTTGGGTGTACAGCCCAATCAAGATCATCAGTAATCACCCAAACGACGTGAAGACTTCCGGTCTTCGACCACCGTCTTCATCTTCGACACCACGTCGAATCAGTTATTCAGAATGGGATAAACCCGGTCTTTCTGAATAACTCGCGTATATATTATAAAAGTGTTACACAAACACAACATACGCCTCATTCCAATTCAGAATATTCTTTTATTCAAATATTCCTATACTTTGGGAAAAGTTCCCATTAATTTTATCCAAGATAAATTCTTTAAATTTATTCTTTAATCTCCTTTGAATATCAATTCAAACTAGTCGGGATTAGCGAACCACACCGAAGTAATCATTTATTTTCCCAATCCCAACCTATTCATCCCATGAAGTAAAACTGGTAGTACTTCATATCTAACACCACAGTGTTATCGGTAATTCAATTACCATTTCACGTTCAAATCTAATTAAAGATTTAGCTATCGCCTGGAGTAAAACTGGTGATACTCCATTCTCGATCTTTTCAATCTATTTAAAAATTCATTAAAACTCCACTTAGTTTTAATTTTTAATTGGGTTAAAGAATCAGTGTCATTTAAAACACGGTTCACGATAAACCCAAAATCACATTCCATTAATTATCGGGTTAAAGAACAAGTGTTATTTAAAACACTGTTCACGATAAACCCAAAAATCAATACCAATTCAATTCCAATTAAATATCGTTTAATTGGTACACTTCATTAAATCTAAATAAAAAGATTTAATCTTTTCTCAACTGGGCTCAAGAACAGTGTTAATGAAGACACCATTCACGACAAACCCAAATCACATTCGATATTCAATACAAGGCTCTGAATAGAAAATATATCGGCTTATATTCAATATCGAATTCTACGACTAACAAATGTCGTATTGGAAATAACGATATAAATATATATCTTTCAAATTTCCATAACAACATCTGTATAATCACGAATTCCAACATCGAAATATTCCGAAGACAATTTCGATTCAAATCCACTCCAATGCAATCATTGGAAATTTTGGTTATTTTTAAAACCCATTTCAAATTCAATTTATTTACTTAAAAATAAATAGAATTATCATTCTAGTTCAAAACTAGCTTATTTCGATAAAAATCTATTTTTTTATCTTTTCAAATATGGAGTTTTTCATCCCAAATCTTCACAAATCATTTCTTATGATTTTACACAAATTATTACTATTCTTAATAATTTTATCAAGGCCCGTACAGTCGATTTCCATCAATGGCCATCGAACTGCACTTACAGCGACCTTTTTCAAATTTGATTTGGACGTAACTCCAAATCCAACCGTTAGATTTCAAATTTATAATATTCGTTAGAAAGCTCTTTTCGATACGAACCCAACGGTTCCGGTTTTAGGAGAATCCGACGGTCGGATCTCCCGTAATGTCCGTTTGAAATAAATGGTCGAAATTCGCGAACTGCCGCGGCGCGGCGCGTTCTATTCAGGCCATTATATTATATATATAATATATATATAATATATTTCGTCGATTTCTATTTAAAACGAATTTTATAAATAGTTTTGAATTCGTTTCAAAAACATTTTCAACTTCCTTTTCAATTCAAATCAAAATTGAATTCTTCTTTATAAATTCGTTTTAAAATTCATTTCTTTTCAATTCAAATTTCAATTCAATTCGAATTCGTTTTCAATCCATTTCGAAATCATTTTCACTTCAATTCATTTCGAAATCGTTTTCAAATCAATTCATTTCGAAATCGCTTTCAATTCAATTCATTTCGAAATCGTTTTCAATTCAATTTACTTCAAAATCGTTTTCAAATCAATTCATTTCGAAATCGTTTTCAATTCAATTCATTTCGAAATCGTTTTCAAATCAATTCATTTCGAAATCGTTTTCAATTCAATTCATTTTGAAATCGTTTTCAAATCAATTCATTTCGAAATCGTTTTCAAATCAATTCATTTCGAAATCGTTTTCAAATCGATATAAATATCGTTCACGTCAAAATGGCGTCAATCTAATCCTCACGGCTTCTCATATTTCTATTTTCAAATATTCTATTTCAAATATTTCTATTTCAAATATTTTCATTTCAAATATTTCTTTTTCGAAACTGGAATGAGGCCCAATCAATTACCATATAATGTTAATTATATGGATTTTCTACAACACATGTATATATCAACAACGATGAATAATCAACCATCATCCAAAGTGCATTCTACACTGTATAAGCATCAAATATAAATATTCAACGCTTATAACAGTCTGTCAATCAATCGATCGACACACTACTAAACAATCGGGATTAGTGTACGTCAAATATCATCCCAACACCCGTGTAGGGTTTCAAACAATCAAACACAGATTTTATTTGTGCAGTTGGGCGATGTGTAAAATTTATCGACCCAATCAATGTCCTTCAAATAGGTGTACATAAACAAACCGTCTGGTTCGTAAATGAATATTCATTTATTCACATTCACGTTAAAAATTATATTTTTAACGATAAAACATTTTATTCCAACATATGAATTTCTATCCAGTTCATTCTTTAAATAAAATGATATTCTTATTTTTCTAACATATTTTAGAAAATTTCGGCGGCATAATGGCACGATACTAGAAACGGGACGAGGCCTAGCCTTATCCCCGGTCTAGTGAAGGCCCACGCCATTCACACATCAATCAAATCAATTCATTTCACCACACAATTCCAACCAAATAATCTAACTAATTTTCAATCAAACAAACAAGTCCATGGTCTGTGGACGATTGTGTCGGGTGCTACTAAGCACCGTCTGCATCCTAGTATATATATATATATATATAACTAGAAAAAAAGAAATTGAAAGGTGAGAAATTCTCACCTATTGCTATCCTAGCTCCACGGCACTTCATTGATAGAAATCTTCATCGCTATCGCATCTTCGTCCTTTGTCGCTTTCATTGTCCGCTTTCACTACATATGTAAAAAATCAAATTTTTATATTTTGATGTCTTTTAAATAAAAATCACATTTTTATTTATCTAATGAATATATAAAAATAGAATTTTTATCGCTACCTCTTATATGTAAAAATCATATTTTTACCATCTTAAAAATCGTATCTTTGCTATCATGAAAATCAAATCTTTGTTCCTTTAAAAAAACCGACCTTTTCTAAATAAAACATCAAATCTTTGTTTTCTCTTTACTTATATAAAAATTATATTTTTTTATTCTTCTTCTACATATAAAAATCGAATTTTTATATTGTTATACATATAATAAAAATATCGCCTTTTATATAATAACACTTCATATATACAAACCGATTTTAATTAATGCTAAACCCCGATTTTTAAATTCATAAAAACCCTTACATGAAGAAAAAAAACAAATAAAAATAGATATTTAAACTTGCAGTTGGAAGAAGAGGGGGGTCAGGGATCTACGCGCTCGGGGGGGGGGGGGGGGGGAGAAAACAGGCGGGCGGTGGCCAAGGGATGGCCGAAGGTGGTCAGTTTGGGGTTTAGGGTACTGGCGTTAGAAATTGAAGAGGAGGGGCGCGTTTGGGTGCTGAACGACGAAAGGGGATAGGATAAGAAGGAGGCGCGGGGAGCAGGAGGGGAGGAGGAAGAAGAAACGGCGGTGGCGACAGCAGGGGGGGGGGACTGCGGTTTAATTCGAGGAGGAGGGAGGGAGCGGGAGAGAGGCGGAAAAGGGGCGACGGCGGTGGGGTCCCCCTGGATGGCGGCGCCGATCGCGATGGGGGGGCGGCTCCGTCGGTCTTCAAATTTTTTTTTTATTTGGTTCTGAACGATTGAAAATGAAGAGAGAGGAGAGGGAAAGGAGTTGACTTCTATATATAAATATATTTTTATTTTAATTTAGGTCCAAAAAGCAAACTTTTATTACGAACTCGAAATCAGACCCACTGCCTGTCGTCCATAGCGTTTCACTCCCATTCTGAACACAATGGGTCATGTATCGTAGGTTGATTCGGACGTTTGAATCAGTTTCCGTTAAATTTACAATTAAATCTCTATATTGAATTTTAAACGTACATTTCAAATTACCGGGGTCACATATTAACTAGAAAAATTCCTGAAAAATATTTTCTAGCTTCGTATTGACGATACGGTCCTAACAAAACTAGTTTCGTCGAATTCTGAGACCGTTTGAAAAATGGCCAATTTCCAGTCGATTAAAATCAACTGAAACCGGTCAAACGCGTTTTCCTTTGCCACGCTCACATATTGATTCGAAAAATTATGAAATTTGGAATCTAGCAATAACTCGACACTGCGGACCCAACAAAACTGGTTTCGTCGGAATCCGAGGTCGTTTGCAAAATTGCTATTTTTAAGGGCCTTATATATATAAAAATATATATAAATTCCACAGCGACTATTTCTAATTTTAAACTGGACATATCTTATCATTTCTAAGATGAAATCTCAGTTTGTTAACTTCGTTACAAAGACATAGTTATACAGATTCAAATATTTCTTGTTTCGTTCAATTCTGACTTATATTGAATTCTGTATATTCATTGGAAATTAGAAATCGAATTTTTGAACTACCGCGCCATTTTCAATTCCTTTTATAATTATATATAATTATTATATATTCTAACAACGACGTATATAATATATACGTTCTAATTATATTCAAAATAAATTTCTCGTCGATATTATTTAAAATAATTCATTTTAAATATTCAAAATTCGCTAAAATTGCCAAAATAAAAATTTTAAACTGGCCCAGATTTTCCGGGTTATTACATTAAAACAAGAGTTCTATAAATGCAATTAAGAGAAGCAAAACATTATCAACTAAGAGAAAAGTAGAAATGTCAAAATTATGTAGAATAACCTGCTTCGCTCTTGTTGTTGCTTATGTAGAAATTAACGACTTTGGACTAAATTGTCGAGCTTCATAAGTACAGCTGCATAAATGAACAGATAGGTTTGCAATCCATTTAGCTTCATGGCAATATGTGAGATGAAATTAATGTCATTCATATAAAATAAGTAAGGAGAACCTTTTTTTTTTTTTGCCATCACCTTTATTTATCCAATTAAGAGCCTTTTTTTGGAGCAAGTCATGCTTTTTTGCCTGCAAGTTCATATGATATACATTCTGAGACTGCATTTCATAAGATTCATTTATTTATCTTGCTCGTTTATGAAATGTGTAATGCAAGAAAGAATGACAAGCAAAACAATAAAGTGCAATTAAACTACTGATCTATAACTAATAATACAGCAGTGCACCTCTACTTACAGCACCAAAGTGGAAAAACACCATCAACATCGCGATAGTAAAGTGACCAAACAAGAAACTATCTCTAGTTCCTTTGTTAATGCTAGTTATCTCGCATTTATTATTCATATTAAATTAATAAATGTCCAGTACTTAGTAATCATTCCAGCAAAAAGAGGGATTAAAAAACCTAAAGCACACAATAGCATGTGCTTAGCCTTTCACAATGGAATTGATCAACAAAAAAAGTAGCAGTAAGCCAACATGAATAAAAATGAAAACATGGCGAGTGAATTTTTCTTTTTTTGCAATTTTATAGAATCAAAGGTGATTCTAACTCAATAGATGGTCTCAACTGTCAAATTTCGCATGTCTACCGGAGTCAACAGTGGATCATGCATCCACGGAACTCTATTCAGTTCAGAGTCTCATGCGAACCGATTAATTCGAACTGTGTTAGAATTCATGATTTGAAATGGATTATATATGAAAGAAGACTGAAAAAAATTAGGGAACCATGTATTGAAAATGTGGCGCATAATTGATCAAAAACATGGTAGACATAGGAAAATTTATCATAATTACCTTTCTAGACGACGAATAATTGATGGTGGATATAAAAGGAAAATACCTGAAATCCATAGTTGTCAGAGATCATCCAACAACGCGATGGAGGAATAGTTTAGAAAATTAAATTTGATACGATCACCTAAGTTTATCATAATTTTTATCATAATTACCTTCCCAAGCACGCTAGAAATGCTGAAAAACAGTCAAGTAGTGAGGAAGAAGGTAGAAGCAGCGTATTAGCAGATCTAACCAATCGTGCAATGGGGCAAAATACCAATTTGATTTGAGGATTAAAACAAAGGGATTTAGAGGAGCACTTAAAGCTAAACCCTAGGCATAGGGAAATCTTGTTTAGTAGAAGCGGAAGTGACTAGTGAGTGAAGAAGAAATCAGGAGAAGCAAAGAAGAATTAAAGCAGAAGGAAGAAATAAGGGGAAAAAGAAGTGTAAAGGAATGAACCCGAATCCAAACCATAAACAACCGCCTAAATCCAAATTCACTACCAGAAATGGCAACCCCGAACAACCATCCAAATCCAAATCCACAAAACCTAAACCTGAATCTGAATTAGCTGATGTCTCGCAAGCTTTCTGGGATGGAGCTGATACTAGCCACGCATACAGGAAGCGAATGGATTTTTGGGGTGTCTCTCTTTTTTAAAAGGGAGAGAATAACTGAGCAGTAATCACCATTCACAATTGGTTCGAGAAATCAGATTTAGGGTTTCAAATATATTTTTTCTTATTTAGGGATTTCTATAGGTTTATGAGAAGTAGAGAACGAAATCTGAGAAGTTGAGAAAGAGGAGGCTTAGGGAAGTTGATTTCCTATTGGTGGTGTGGAATTCTAACGGATTAGTGAGGTGTCAACTATGGATGTTGTTTTTAAAAGATAAATTGACGGATATATATGCATGTTTTTATAGATGCGGGTTGATGACGTGGCAAATTAAACTTATAACTTTCTAACTATAACTACTACAAGAAAATTTGATATTTATGCTAACACATTGAAGCGTGCATTGCAGGAGACAAAAATTAGTATAGCTGTGGCAACATTTTAGCTAGCAACACCTTGGATTTTTGTTGCAGTAAGCCATCTATGGCATAGTGCTTCACCGGATTTGACCTCTGCCTTTCCTCTTCTTTCCCAATGAATCACTAGACTTTAACATCTATTTTGACCATGGTTATGTTCAAAACAACCACTTAATGCATGTGCTATGGTAGACTGTACATATTTATGAACCAACTCAGATTGTATTATAGTTCATTTCCATCACCAACGATCTCTACTTGACATGATGGTGTGATGGTTATTGCAATGCTTGTTAGACCTTGCTATATTTTTAGTTCTAAGGATATACGATAATTGTTTATAAATTAGTTCCATATTTACACCAATACCGAGAGTAAATAATCTGTAGAAGGACGAGACTATGTGTTGTGTTAAGGTTTAAATTTGTTGAACTACTCAGTTTCCATGTCATAAGAAACCCAAATTGACATGGTTTTTCAGCTTGATACTTTTGGAATGAGCAGATTATGGAGGACAATTGAAAAAATTATTGCATAGCTCAAACTAATAGACTTTGTACATTTTATCATCAAAAAATGCTATGTATACTCCAGAAATTGGTTTAGATAAAACATAACTTTTTTATTAATACTTTAGACAAAAAAATTTTTGTTTGTTTTGAAATAGGTACTTAATTAAAAAAGGACCAAATGTTTCATATATGTTATAATATGACTCATTAAAACATTACAATCCCCCTAACCTAATGGTACCATGCAAAGGAAAAAGAGTACATATTATTATCATATATTCACTTACAAATGTCTTGCAATAAAAAGAACCTTAAATTCCTAGAATATGCAATGTAATTTCTTTGGTTAACAAACTATTTTTACCCCATCAACTTAATTAAAGTCTAGATTCTTTACGATATCAGAATTTTATTCATGTTATTTCAAGCTATGTTCATGCAATAGTCAAGTTGATATATTTCCATTTGAAAAGAACATAAAATTCAAAATTTTGTACTGAAATTTATTGATTCATAAAACGTTAGATCCTTTTAGTCTTCTAATTAAAATGAGTATAGTGTTTGACATTGTAATATAAATGGTTTAAAATTTTTAATATCCCAAAGTAAAATTCAAATTTCTATATATAAATAATTGGTTAAATTATGATCAGATTTAAAGTATTTGCACTTTATTTTTTAAGTTTACCAAGGTGAATTTGGGGACTTTAGAAATCTAAGTTTTATTAATACCTGAGAGAGTTAGCGAAATGGGATAAGTTCTTTGTATTATTTCAAAATAAGGCAATTTTGTAATAATTATGGTGTGTATTAAGCAAAAAATTATGGTTTACTAAAATCGATATCCTTGTAATAATTTACATAATTAATTGATACTGACTTCTCACACAAACAGTTAAAAATACGAAGTTTTAGACAATAGTTGTTATAGTTTACACACTTAAGACACTATAACGAGGGCTTTACTTGAATAAATTATCACTTCTTTTGTTGAAAATTATATGCAATTTGTTGCATACCATCAAATTTCTATATTTCATCAAAAGTGATAGTAATGTAAATGGAAAACTTATCATTTTAAAAAATAAAATAAAACAATAATTCTATTTAAATACCATAAATTAGGACATGTACATCATAATTTGGAAAAAAAAATCTAGTTTTAGAAAATACTAGTGTGTAACTCATGCGTTGCACATGATAATATTATTAAAAATAGTATTTATTTTTTTAGTGTTAAAAAGCGAATTTATTATGCAATATATGATAAATTTTGATGTGAAAAATATAAACTATTAATTAAAATTATTATTGCTGTTTGTGTATAATTTACGTTGTATGACTTACAAAACAATATGTATGTATCTATATTTGAGAATATTTTCAATTATTTTTGATAATATTGATATACCTATTTAACTATATAAATATCATAGCAGGAAAAATTGAAAAGAAATGTGCAAAATAACGTATTAATTTATTGTGAAGTTATTAATGTTCAAAAAGAATTTTATGGCAATATATTGTAATTTTTTGATATAAATGAATCATAACTAATTTACCAATTAACTTTGTCATTATTGTTGATATACATGATTCATGTTACGTGATTTATACATCTTTATAGTTGCATAGAAAACTACTTTTTTAAAATATGAATAGACATAGTAAACATTTTTTTGTGGAAATATACATAGTAATATTGGCGTATATTTTTAAGAGCTATTAGAAAAATGAATTAAATACTCTTTAAAATTAATTACATAGTTAGAATTTAAGATTTCATGAGTAGTTCAAATGTAACAAACCGAATTTTCAGAACCAATTTAAAATTTTTATTTTAGCAATTATAATGGATTTTGAACATCTAAAATGATTTATTTTAAATAATAACGACTGAAAATTTATTTAAACGAAGTTAGAACGTATAAATTTATTTTAATTTTATAACAAGCTTGAAATGGCGCAGTAGTTCGAAAATTCGATTTTAAATTTCAAATGAAAGTACAGGATTCAAAACAAATCATATTTCAGTAAAACTAGAAATATTTGAATATGTTTAATTATATTTTTCTAACGAATGTGAAAAATCCAGATTTCATAACGAGAATTGAAATTTATGTCCAGTTTAAAATTTGAAATAGTCGCCATGGAATTTATATATATATATTAATTAATATATAGCCCTTAAAAATAGCCATTTGGCAAACGACCTCCATTTTCGACAAGACTACTTTTGTTGGATCCGGAATGTTAAATTATTGCTAGATTCAAATTTTCATAATTTTTGGAATTAATATATGAGCGTGTTTAATTTAAATGCGTTTGGTACTTTCAATTTGAATTTAATCAACTGGAAAATGAGTGTTTTTCAAACGGTCTCTAAATTCAATGAAATTAGTTTAGTCAGGACTAAATTGTCAAAGCATAGCTGAAAATAATTTTTTTCAGAATTTTGAGAGTCAGTATATGGCCCCAGTAAATTAAAATGCACGCTTAAATTTAACATATACTGATTTATACATTAATTTTGATGAAAACTATTTGAAACAGTCGAATTGGCTTATGAAACATATCCCATTATGTCCGGAATGGGGGTATTTAGCTTTGGGCGACAATCATTGGTTTTGATTTAGAGTTAGAATATGAAATTCACTTTTAAAAGTTAAATTGAATTAAAATATATAATTATTTAAGCTGTAAATACCCCCCCCCCCCCCAATTAAAACCCTAGCCCTCAAGTTCTCTACGCCGTTATTTCTGTTGGATGGCTAGGAACATTCGAGAAGAATTCACCAATTACTGTCAATCCCCTACAAATTAATCAAAATGTATAAAACGTAAATCAGAGAGCAAGCAAAGACCATTAATTTCATAGGGTAGTGATCGAAAATTGATCATTGTAGTGATCGGATTTTTGCCATGAGGTGGCAGGGTTCGAGTGAATTTTGGGAACGCCATAGGCGTGCGAGTTGGCCGAGATGGCCAACATCAGGTGGAGGTGCCAAGGCGCGGTGGAGGGTGAAGTCTGATGGATGGTCGACGGCCTCTAGTGGCTGGTGCAGGCGGAAATCAAAGTTGAGGTTTTGGGTTTCAATAGTTCGACGGGAGGAAGTTAACGATGGGTTAGGAAGAAAAGTAGGGGCCTCAGGATCAGACCTGAACAATGGGGATTAATTGTATTAAAAATATACAATTAAATATGAAATTTATTTATATATAATGGTGAAATGTTCTAAAATCAATAACTTTGTCATAGGATGTCGGAATTCGGCAAATCCAAGTGCTTGGAATCGCGTCTTCAAGCACTACAACATGGAGCAGACTAGAAGCGATTTGGAGAAAATTAGAATTTCAGACAAATCCAAAATGTTCAGAAATTCAGAAATAAAACTGGCGGAGTGCAAACGAAAGTGAGAACTCCTTCTCACTCTAATTATTTTACAGTTAAATATATACTAGGATGTAGACGGTGCTTAGCAGCACCCGGCACTATTTATTGTACAAACCATGATTGTTTGTTTGGACTGTATTGTATTGTGATGTGAAATGGAATATAAAATATTCATGTGATTGAATAAAATGTTTAATCATCAAAAATATTATTTTCAATGTGTAATAAAATTATATAAAATATTTATGTGTTAAAATAAATATTCATTTACAAGCCGGACGGTTTGTTTATGTACACATATTTAACTGATGATGATTAGGACGATAAATTTTACACATCATCCAACTGTACAAATAATAATCTGTGTTTGTTGTTTGAAAACCCCACACGGGTATTGGGATGATACTTGACATACACTGATCCCAATAATTAGTGGTATGTCAATCGCTGGGTTGACAGATTGTATAAGCATTATTTATTTATTTTAATGCATATACAGTCTGTAAAATGCACTTTGGATGTTGTATGAATTTTTAATGATTGTTTATCATTATTGTTGTATACATGTGATGTTGAAATCCATAAAACTGAAATTATATGGTAATTGTTAACCAATAAAAATACATGTTCAATATGTCGTCAAAATCATGCCGTTATCCGTCAAGTTGTAGGGCTCAATACGAAAGTACCAAGTCGTTCTATGGCCATGTCGTGAGTAAAGGAAGGAACCATGCCATCTTCAGTTATGTCGTATCAATCAGGTCACCATAGTCCATATTAAATCATAAAGCTAAGTCATGTATCACCATGCCGCAATCATGACTCCTTTGAGTCATGTCGTTGCTCGTCAAGGTGATCCCTGAAGGTTAAGTCCTCTCTAAGTTATGTCATGTCTGCTTTATGGTGTTGAAAGGAAGCTAAAGCATTTGACAGTCATGCCGCTCTGATGTAATAACATAAGATAAGGTTAAGATACATGTCGGTCAGCAACATGACGCTATACTACTGTTATCCATGTCATTCAGCGGCATGGTGTACAAGTAATTCATGTCAGCCTTAAACCATGTCGAGAGAGCCAGGTCTTACTCCGGAAACACGTCATGTCGTCCGTCCCCCATGTCGTTTAGCGACATAAGGAGCAAGCTGCTACTTAAGATCTCAACAGGAGCAATGTCGTGACCTAATCATGCCGCATCTAGTTATTACCAGGTTGTTGACAGCTAACATCCGAACGATATGAATCATGGCGAGGAGAGTCATGTCATGTCACAAGCTCAAAGCGCCAAGGGTTAACACGCCAGACGACATGAGTTATGTCTTTGGTGACATGGGTTATAACTAAGGTCCAAGTCATGTCGGTGGCGACAAGAGTCATGGCGTTTTTCTGCATAATTACAGAACTTCCATCTAGTCTGGAAATCTCCTATAAATACCCCCCGCACTTCTTCATTAGGGGGGATCGAATCTTGAGACCATGAAGTGCTGCTGAAAATATTCTACAACAATTCTAAACATCTATCCAACATCATAAATTGAAGATTAATCCATGGATCATGATCTTCATCAAACACATCCAAATGATTCAAGAGTAGAAGATTGATTGAATGAAGTTTGTAAGCAAGAAGGAATTCTTCCAATTCTACCACATCTACATCATATCTTAGCTGATTAATACACTTCTTTATCATCCCTAATAGATTGAAAGATGATTCATAAGTAAGGGAGTGATGAAAATGTTGTAAGAGAGAAGTTAATCTTGTAACTTGCGCATTGATAATGGAATCTCTTATGAGAGTGGATGTAAATCCTTATTGGATTGAACCACTATAAAACTTTGTGTCTTCTTCTTGCATTTGAATCATTGTGTGGCTCCACTTATCGTTCTTTTTGTGAGGCATTTTATTCACATTTTTGGTGTTAAGCCCAATTTTGGGGAAAACATTTGGTGCCCACCGTGGGGCTCGAACCCACGACCACAAGGTAGAAGGCCTTGCATTGGAATTTTGAATACACTCCAATCATTTAAGTTGTCTGAATTGAAATTCTTATCCAAAGCCATGGGTAAGCCAGGTAGACCACCGAAGAAGACTACAAGCAAAAGTGTCGATAATGTCACTAACACGGAAAACACTCCGCCCACTAACCAGTTTGAAGTCGGTGAAAGTTCAAAAGCCGGAACCGTCATTACTAGAAGGGAATTGGATGAAGTGGCAGCAGGACTGACAAGTCGAATCGATATCGCGAATGAAGCCATGATGAAGAAACTTGAAACCATGTTCGCTATGCAAGCCGCAACGGCTAAGATTACCATGAGTGCAACCCGTCTTAAATATACTAAAACCACTCCAACGGAAGAAACTGGATCTTCTTCCTCAAGCCCGAATCGAGGAAATTATGTCCAAGAGATTACAGATCCTAGTCACAAGGGAACAAAGCCCGCTACTCATAATCACTCTGGAAAAGCAACTCCTCAACAAGCGTTTGGTTCCACCAAAGGGGCACTTCCCCATGCGGGATGTCCAGGGCCCCGGAATCTGAACAGAGACCGTTTGCTCAGGCAAACATCCGGTAAAGAGGAAGGCGTCCGCCCCATGGGCCAACTCAATGAGGAGGAGCGTATATCCGGGATGATACGAAAGATCATGAGGGAGGACCAAAAAAAGGTAGATGATGAGAAGGAATAGGGGTTTGCTCCCACAAAAACACCGCTTACTGAAAGAATTAAAATGGCACCGTATCCGAACAAATTCAAACCTCTGGTTATGCAAGCTTATAATGGGACTGGCGATCCCAACGTGTTCCTATTCAAGTATGATCAGCACATGGATGGGGCACGTGCTACTGATGAGCTTAAGTGTCTATACTTCCCTACTTACTTGGAGGGGGTAGCTTCACTCTGGTTCACGAAGCCTCCACAAAAGTCCATGGACGATTTTGCCACCTTGGCCAACCTGTTTAGGCAGCAGTTCAGACTTCAAGCAACTAAGGTGCGTGATGTAATGGAGATGAATGAATTGGTACAAGGGCCAGGGGAATCCATTAAAGCCTTCCTTTCTCGTTTTAATACAGCTGCAGCCGAATTGGAAATTATGAGCCACGTTTGTCCTTGATGGCTCTAAAAGGAGGTATAAATAAAAGGACCAAACTTGGGCGGTGGATCAAGAAAAAGAAGCCTACCACTCTCGAAGAGCTATTCGATAAGGCAGAAGAATATATAAGCGTGGATTAGGATCCGGCCTATACCTTAGAAGTTCCAGAAAATAATGATCCGATGGAGAAAAAAGACGTAAACATGCAGGGAGGACAGAAAAACGCTGGAGGAAATCAGAAAAGGGGGAATGAAGGGAAAGATGGTCAAAACAACAAAAAGCTTTGTTTCTTCAGGAATTCTGAAATGACTCCCCTTAATGATACCATAGAAAATATTTATATGGCGACCAAAGATACGGAGGAATACCTAGAACCAGGGAAGTTAAGAGTCACCGATAATGCAATAAAGTATGGCAGATTCTGTCGATTTCACAACCAACTGGGGCATAGCACAAATGAGTGTAGACATTTGAAGAGCTTAATTGAGGAGCTGATAAGGAAAAATAGGCTTCAGCAGCACACAAAGAACCCCCGGAATTCTCAGGGAGCTCAAGACCAAGGAGCCTCTGCGGGACAGCTTAAACAGAATGAGAATGCTTCAGTTGCTGTTGTACCAAGGATGATCATAAACACCATCTCAGGAGGCCCATACCCGGTTAGGAAAATCTAGGGGGACATGGTAAAGTATGCTCATGAGGTGAAGGACTTTTTGAAAAAATGTGAACTCATGATCACGGATGAGGCTTTATCAGCAAAATAACCAAGAATCTCACAAGGCGACATCACATTTAAAGATGAAGATCCAAACGGGATAACAACACCTACAGGGGATCCAATGGTGATAACCATTGGTTTGGGCCCAGCCATAGTTAGAAGGCTTTTGGTCGATAGTGGAGCATCTGTTAATGTACTCTTCAATAGCGCATTCCATTGAATGAAGCTTTCCATGAATGACGTAAAAGCCTGCCAGAACAAGGTCCACAGATTCACAGGTCAAGCTGTTCAACCAATTGGCATTATCAGTTTACTGGTGGAACTCGGAGAAGGGGGCAGAAAGCCGCACTGGAACAGGATTTCGTTATAATTGATGAACTCTCCGCTTACAATGCTTCCTAGGAAGACCTACTCTTGCAGCATTTAGAATAACTATGGCTCCGTGGTGCCACGCTATGAAATTCCCAACAGAGAATGGTATAGGCACAATTATAGGCGATCAACGAGCAGCAAGAGAATGTTATTTAGTTGAATTGGCAGAGGCAAGGAAGAAGGAATTGAAGAAGGATGTGGAGTCGTCGCTCCGCATCCAAAAACCCCTCTTATAGCAATTAAAGCAAGGCCTCCATACTAGAGAGCACAGTGGCCCTCGAAAAGCAATTGATCTAAGGAAAAATAGTATGGGGGAAAATAGAGCAGCGCCGGCCGAAGATACTATCCCCGTTCCAGTATCCGATAAAGATCCCAACCAGGTCATGCGGATAGTGTAACACCCCGTATTACATTTAATACTAATATTCACAAATTAAAAGAATTAATATTGATAATTTTCACGAAATAGCCTTAAAAAGGCATATAACCAATTTGAGATATGTGAATTGCCTTAAAAGGCAAAAAATGGAATTAAGACATTAATTGGAAAATTAATTTGTAGAAATGGTCATAAGTTAATTATGGACTAATTTGAATTCATGAATAGGTGCGTGTGTCTATATATATATATATATATATATATATATGGGCAGTTAATGTAAACACGAATAGAAGTTTATTAATTTGCTGAGTGTTTGCTGAGTCACTTCTGACTCATTGCTGAGTCAATAAGATAAACCCCATCTGCTCTGAATGGCTGCGGTTATTTCTAGGTTAAATCTAATGGCCTAAAAGAATCCTAACATCTATAAATAAGTGGGTAGACTCTAACCCTAAATCACTTGAAAAATTGGAGAGCTACCGACATGCCGTTGCCATGGAGTTCAGCATAGCCGTCACAAACTAAAGAAGAAGGAGGCCTAATCTACAAACTAAATCTACTCAAATCAAATCAAAAGCTCTCTCTCTCTTTCTATTTCTTTTCTTTAAAATTGTGAGTATGATGAATCTCACAATATTACTATAAAATAATTTGATTAAGTTATGAATGGATCACAAGAAAGTGATATGAATTGTTATGTATTTGTAAATTATGTTGTGGATCTCTTGTTATGCTATTATGTTATCATATATATGTTGTTATGTTGTAGTGATTATGTTGTAAATAATCCTATGCTATGTCATATGTGATTAATCATGCTATGCTATGTTGTAAATCATATCATGCTATGTTGCAAATTATGATATGCTATGTTGTAAATCTTATATATGTTGTAGATCTCATATTATCACATATGTTGAAATACTTATGTTATATGATAATGATGTCATGTTAAGTTGTGTTGAATCATACAAGTTGTAAAATCATGATGTTAGTATTTATGCGAATTGGATCATGTTTAAAGTTTATGTTTTTTTTTAATAATAGATCTTGATTATGGGAATTTGCCTATTGGGTTAGGTGTACCCATATACATGAATCTACAAATTAATTGGATCTTGAATATGGGAATTTGCCTATTAAGTTAGGTGTACCCATATACATGAATCTATGATTAAATGAATTTTGATTTTTGGGAATTTGCCTATTGAGTTAGGTGTACCCATAGAAAACCATATTGTTAATGATGTTGATTCACACATGTCCTATACAAGTTTATGAAATTTGATCAAAATCATATTATGTGAATTATGAATAAGTTGACACCCTTAGATCCATGACATGTATAACCTTATGCAAGTTGTAATGTATGCCAGTTTTACCCCTTGTTATGATTTATTTAGTCACATATATATGTTGTTGTTGTGAATATTTTCTTTTATGCTATGAGTTAGACTAATCGGGTCTAGCATACATTTTGCGAATAAACGTTCAAACATGGGGTAGGGGTAATATTAGGAAATTAATAAATTGGGGTGCAATTGATATGATTTTGCATGCCTTAAATGGATGTCCATAATTGAATCAATTGTGGACATTGTTAAATTTGGAATTAATTAATAATTCAAGTAGGGAATTATTAAAATTGGGGAAAGTGGATTATTAATAATAATCAATGCTTAGGACACGAGGTTGGACCCGTTTGTGACGTAAACCTGCCCGGACCCGCTCGGCAAATCCAGTAGTCACAAATGTCGGCCCAATGTGAGAGGTCCTAGGCCCAAACTAAAGCATAACTGTTGTAAAGACACGAGGTTAGACTCTTTTATGGTGTAAGACTGCCCGGACCCGCCCGGCAAATCCAGCTGCCATAAATGCCAGTCTAATGTGAGAGGTCTTTATGAGGTTATGGCCTTAATGAATTAAGAAATACTTAGCTAGATAATCATGTAAGGTGGGACATGGGGGTTAAGTAGGTGCCTTGGGTGGCATGAGGAATCTAGTGGTTGCCTTTAGAGGCATTTGAAATACGGTTAGACTTAACCAAATACACATGTAAATGAACATGACTAAGTGGGTTAAGTGGATGGACTAATGTGACAAGCTTAGGTGGAATGCTTGTGGGAAATAATGTGGGCCCATTTCAACCAGTATCCCAAAACGTATCTTTGTGGGCTCGACCCAAGTCGAGGACGGGACACGCATACTGGGTTTGACTATAAGAGGCCAAAACAGGGAGCGGTGGCAACGCAAGTCCAACGGGTTTCATATGCGTGTGTGGACCCGGGCTGGTAGGTAAGACGTTGTTGCATCGTGTAGGTATAAGCCGTGCATCTCCGTTATATCGGGTTGCCACTTTAGGGGAATGATACACCCCACTGTGGGGCCAGCACGGGTATCTACGAGTAGGGAGCCGATCGAAAAATGGAAAGTGGGGTACACCTAGTGGAGATAGGGGCAGGCGGCACCTATGTAGTCAGCTAGGAGTACGTAAAGCCATTAAGAAAGTTTCTAAGTGAAGCTAAGTGGAATCAATCTTTAGGATGACTGGTGTGGTGCAGTATAGTGTTTATCCTTTAGTATTTAGGAGCGCCTATAACGTTTCCTTTAGCGATTGTCTATGTCCTTAATCTGCTCTTTCATAGACATTTCCTTGTTTTCCAGCTTATGCCTTAGTCCGGTTATTTTGATAATAGTATTGTAGAATTATCATACTCGCCAGACTTTATGTCTGACCCCCCCCCCCCCTCTTTTTCATCTTTTTCTCCCTTCAGGTCTTCAGGTTGGGCCAAGTTCCAGTGGAGTCTGATTGGATTGCTTATCTCTTGGAAAGCTTGGACTGCTGAAGTAAAGTCCAGCTTGTTATCTTTCTTTTTTAATGGCTATTTATGTAATGGGATTATGTACTTGTTTTATCAAGATAGATATTGTACTTGACTTTGCTTATGGTGTTATGATGTAATCAAACATGTTTTGACTTCTGCTGCAATTGAAATAAAGTTTTTTAAATTTCCAAGTACTATTTTATATCTGTCTTGTTGAAATTTTACTGTTCTATATTCACCTAAAACCTCCATAGAAGTTAATGCATTCCCTTTGTGAGTGACATTAATGGACGTGGGGTGTTACACGTGGTATCAGAGCATAAGGTTACCAGAACAGATAAAATTTTTAGAAAAATATTTTTCTTAAGTATTTTTGGAAGAAGTGCTTTCAAAAACATGTTATTTAGAGAAAGTTTTTATGAAAAACATAATCCCAAATAGCCATATCCTTATCTTTATCTTTCGAATTCTCCATTTTGAATCTTTCCTTTTTCGTTTCAGCATGGCTGAAGATCTTAATCTCCCAGAAGGTGTGACGGTTCCAGGGTGGTTTAGGAGATATTTGGAGGTTAAGGCCACCACTGCATGCCTAGCAGATATTCCTCCACCGCCAGTTGCACCCATTCATCCTCCTCCTCCTCGTGTTGACACTTTTGCAAAGACGTGCAAGGAATTTAAGGCTATGGGAGGAAAAACTTTTCAAGGGACTGAGACGTTTGTGGAGGCCAGAGACTGGCTTAAGGAGACTGAGGAATTGTTGGATATCTTTGAAGTGGAAGATGGGAGGAAAGTCCGTTTAGCTGCTTGGTTAATGAAGGGAGAGGCCTCGTTTTGGTGGGAGGTCACTAACGGGGAACGTCCAGTTGATTCATGGGCGGATTTCAGACGAAGGTTTGAGGCAAAGTTTCTTTCAAGGGCAGAGGAGAATTTAAATATGGAAAAATTCCTGACATTAAAGCAAGGGAGCTTATCAGTGAAGGAGTATGTCAATAAATTTAATCAGTTAGCAAGGTTTGGCTTGGAGTTGGTGAACACGCCAGAGAAGAAAGCTTTGAGGTTCGTTAGAGGCTTGAATGAACCGTTGCAAGGGTTGGCTATGACCCACATCCCTACGGGAGCCACCTTTGGAAGGCTAGTAGAAATGGCACTTATGCACGAGGATAAGGCAGTTGAAAAGAAAGGGGATCAGAAGAAACCCCAACAGCAAAATAAGAAAGGTGGTAAAAACAATAATGGCAAAGGGAAGAAGAGATGCTTCAATTGTGGGACGCCTGGCCATCTCAGCAAAGATTGTAGAAAGAAAAAGAAGACTGGTTGTTTTCATTGTGGAGATGCGGGACATTTGGTGAAGGACTGCCCAATGAAGGGGCAGAGGGCAGGGTCTACCTCGGGAGGACAGGTGCAGGCTCTTATGGCACCAGGGCAGGCAAGGGGGCAAGCTCGGGCTATTGCGGCCCCACCGCTGCAAGAAAGAGGTAGAACAATTTCTGTTGAAAGCTTAGTTTTTCTGTTTGATCATCCTGTCTGTACCTTATTCGATTCTGGCGCATCTCATTCGTTTATCTCTGCATCATTAGTTGAATTACTGCACTTGAACACCAGTTTAGTAGAGGATCCCTTGGTTGTTTCAAATCCAATTGGGGGTTCGGCTCATTTGACCATGATATGTTTGGATTTGAAAATCTCTATACTTAGCGTTGAATTTAGATGTGATGCTTATGTATTGGGCTTCACGGGCTATGGGCTAATATTAGGAATGGATTGGTTATCTAGAAATGGGGCCATTCTTGATTGTGAAAGGAGAGTAGTTAGGCTTGTGACTCGCCTTGGTAATGCTCTCGACATCTTTTGTAGTCCCATAAATTCCGTTATGCTAAGTTATCTTGAATCGCTTGACACGTCTGTAGAGAATCTGTGAACGGTAGAGGTGGCCTGGGAATATCCGGATGTGTTTGAGGAGGTGAAGTGCTTACCTCCAAAGCGGGAGATAGACTTTCGAATTTATCTTATGGATAATGCTAAACCCGTATCTTTGCCAGCGCGCCACATGGCTCCTCGTGAAAGGAGGGAACTCAATAAGCAAGTGAAGGAGTTGCTTGAGAAGGGGTTCATAAGACGTAGTATATCAGAGTGGGGTGCTCCAGTAGTATTTGCTACAAAGGCGGATGGGTCCCTTAGACTTTGTGTGGACTATAGAGAACTAAACAAGCTTACTAAAAAGAACCGACACCCACTGCCGAGGATTGACGATCTCTTTGATCAGTTAGTTGGCGCCTCAGTGTTTTCGCAGTTGGACTTAGCCACTGGCCTTCATCAACTGAGAGTGGCTGAGGATAGTATAGATAAGACTGCTTTTAGGACTCCTGACGGATTCTATGAATGGCTAGTGATGCCCTTTGGTTTGACAAACGCCCCCGCATATTTTGTTGATTTGATGAGTAGGGTGTTTAGGGAGTACCTTAACAAATTCATGGTAGTCTTTGTGGATGACATCTTAGTCTTTTCTAAGAATGAAGAAGAGCATGCCCTACATCTTAGGGAAGTGTTGGAAACCCTTCGAACGCATAACCTTAAGGCAAAATTTTCTAAGTGTCACTTCTGGAGGAAAGAAGTACGGTTCTTAGGGCACGTGGTTTCCAAGGAAGGGATAGCAGTGGATCCCGCAAAGGTGGTGGCCATCCAAGATTGGAAGGTCCCTAAAAATGTAACCGAAGTAAGAAGTTTCTTGGGGTTGGCTGGCTATTATAGGAAGTTTATCAAAGACTTCGCAAAAATATCAGCTCCATTAACACGGTTAACGAAGAAGAACCTGGTTTTTACGTGGGACGAAGATTGTGATGATGCGTTCCAACGTTTAAAGAGAGCCTTAACTTCAGCCCCAGTCTTAGTGCTGCCAGACGGGAATAAACCGTTTACCATCTATACTGATGCTTGTGGGATGGGACTTGGCGCGGACCTCATGCAAGAGGGAAGAGTAATAGCCTATGGTGGAAGGCAGTTGAGGGTTCATGAAAAGAATTACCCTACGCATGACCTTGAGTTAGCCGCAATTGTTTTCGCGCTTAAGACTTGGTGTCACTATCTTCTTGGTGAGAAATTCGAACTGTTCACTGACCACAAATCATTAAAATATTTATTCTCTCAGAAGGATTTGAATTTAAGGCAGCAACGGTGGATGGAATTCTTAGCCTCCTACGATTTTGAAATATCATATACGCAGGGCAAGGGTAACGTGGTAGCAGACGCCTTAAGTAGGAAAAGGTTGTCCTTGAGTCCATTGTTTGTTGAACGATGAAGCTTAGAATTCATCTCCATGTTTGACTTTAGACCCTCCGTTGACCTAGTACCTGGTTTGTTTGCATCCTTGGAGGTTAGACCTACACTTCTAGGATGAGTTGGTGAGGCACAGCAAGACGACCCCCAGTTGGTTGAGATAGTAGAAAAGCTCAAAGGAGGGGAGTCGTTTAGCCATCTTCGTAGGTATACCCTAGACGATAAGGGTTGGTTACGAAGGGATAATAGACTTTGTGTACCATAAGATGAAGACTTAAGGAAGGCCATTCTTGATGATGCTCATCGCTCAAAGATGACCATTCATCCCGGCGGAGACAAGATGTACAAAGATATGAAGCGGGTTTTCTTTTGGGCCGGTATGAAAAAGGATGTGTCCGAGCACGTCGCTAGATGCTTGGTGTGCCAACGAGTAAAAGCGGAACAAAAGAAACCCGGTGGGTTGCTTCACCCATTGGAAGTTCCACTATGGAAATGGGAAAGCGTCTCAATGGATTTTGTGGATGGATTACCAAGATCAAGGAAGGGTAATACGGGGATTTGGGTTATAGTAGATAGACTTACTAAGAGCGCCCATTTTATTCCCGTGAAAAGTAAGAGGACTGCTCCGTGGTTGGCTTCTGTATACATTAAAGAGATAGTTCGTTTGCATGGTATTCCTTCTAGTATAGTAAGCGACCGTGATCCCATCTTCACTAGCGAATTTTGGAAGAGTTTACAAGAGGCGGTAGGGACTCAGCTATGTTTGAGCACCACATATCATCCTCAGACGGACGGCCAGACCGAGAGGGTGAATCGTATTCTAGAGGATCTTTTAAGGCTTTGTATCCTAGACTTTGGGGGTACATGGGAAGAGCACCTTCCGTTGGTAGAATTCGCATATAATAATAGCTTTCAGTCTAGTATTGGCATGGCACCTTTCGAAGCTCTTTATGGAAGGCCTTGCCGTTCGCCTACATGTTGGTGGGAATCTACCGATAAAATCCTACTTGGGCCCGATATGGTTAGTGAAACCTCGGAGAAGATTGATTTGATTCGAAGGAGGATGAAAGCAGCACAAGATAGGCAGAAATCGTATGCTGATAAGAGGAGGACAGATCTTGAGTTTGACATTGGGGACATGGTTTTTATCAAAGTGTCTCCGTTACGGAATGTTGTTCGCTTTGGGTCCGTTGGGAAATTAGCGCCAAGGTTTGTAGGGCCGTTTCCTATAAAAGACAGGATTGGGAAGATGGCGTATAGGGTGGAGTTGCCTGAGAAACTTAGTGGAGTACACGACGTATTCCATGTATCACATTTGAGGAAGTGTTTGCACAAGACCGCGGAGGTGGTAGAGCCGAGCTTGCTTAAAGAGGTGAAAATAGAGCGTGATGCAACAATTAGACGAGCTCCTACATGCATTCTTGGGTCGGAGATCAAAAAGTTGAAAAATTGAGAGGTCAGACTAGTTAAAGTGCAATGGGGAGATGATGAGAGCAACGCTACTTGGGAGACAGAAGGGAAGATGCGTTCGCTATACCCTTTTCTTTTTGAGGGTATGTCTTTTAATTTCTCCTTTATCGCTTAGCTTATCTTATCTTATCTTATCTTTAGTATGTCCTCTCATTAGTATCTTTGACCTTTAGTTAGGATAATCCTATGGTTGAAACATGTGTTTGAAACATGTTATGTATGATGGATGCAAAATGGATGCAAGTGGTTGCTAGTGGTTGCTCGTGGATGCATATATACACACACTTTAGGCACTAGATCGGCTCAGTCACTACATATTGCATATTGCATAAATGAATGTATTTAGTATAATGGATGTATAATGGTTGTACCATCATATAGATGCTGCATTCGGTTGAATGGATGTGCACGCATATAGAAGTAGTTTGTAAGCAATTAGGATCTTTTGCATACATAATGGATGCATGGCACTATTATGAATTGCATCAAGGAGGTCAACTGAATCAGAGGATCGCCTGATTTTGCATTAGATACGGACATAGACACACACTGTGCATTTAAACATGAAAGCATTAGAAGTCTATAAGGACAATGGATGCCAGTGTTTGTTGATTGAGTAGATGGTTGATGATAGGATATAAACTTGAAGATTTCGGGGTCGAAATCCCTTAAGGAGGGGAGAATGTAACACCCCGTATTACATTTAATACTAATATTCACAAATTAAAAGAATTAATATTGAGAATTTGCACGAAATAGCCTTAAAAAGGCATATAACAAATTTGAGATATGTGAATTGCCTTAAAAGGCGAAAAATGGAATTAAGACATTAATTGGAAAATTAATGTGTAAAAATGGTCATAAGTTAATTATGGATTAATTTGAATTCATGAATAGGTGCGTGTGTGTATATATATATATATATATTTATATATATATATATATATATTTATATATATATGGGCAGTTAATGTAAACATGAATAGAAGTTTGTTAATTTGCTGAGTGTTTGTTGAGTCACTTCTGACTCATTGCTGAGTCAATAAGATAAACCCCATCTGGTCTGAATGGCTGCGGTTATTTCTAGGTTAAATCCAATGGCCTAAATGAATCCTAACATCTATAAATAAGTGGGTAGACTCTAACCCTAAATCACTTGAAAAATTGGAGAGCTACCGACATGCCGTTGCCATGGAGTTCAGCATAGCCGTCACAAACTAAAGAAGAAGGAGGCCTAATCTACAAACTAAATCTACTCAAATCAAATCAAAAGCTCTCTCTCTTTCTATCTCTTCTTTAAAATTGTGAGTATGATGAATCTCACAATATTACTATAAAATAATTTGATTAAGTTATGAATGGATCACAAGAAAGTGATATGAATTGTTATGTATTTGTAAATTATGTTGTGGATCTCTTGTTATGCTATTATGTTATCATATATATGTTTTTATGTTGTAGTGATTATGTTGTAAATAATCCTATGCTATGTCATTTGTGATTAATCATGCTATGCTATGTTGTAAATCATATCATGCTATGTTGCAAATTATGATATGCTATGTTGTAAATCTTATATATGTTGTAGATCTCATATTATCACATATGTTGAAATACTTATGTTATATGATAATGATGTCATGTTAAGTTGTGTTGAATCATACAAGTTGTAAAATCATGATGTTAGTATTTATGCGAATTGGATCATGTTTAAAGTTTATGTTTTTTTTATAATAGATCTTGATTATGGGAATTTGCCTATTGGGTTAGGTGTACCCATATACATGAATCTACAAATTAATTTGATCTTGAATATGGGAATTTGCCTATTAAGTTAGGTGTACCCATATACATGAATCTGTGATTAAATGAATTTTGATTTTTGGGAATTTGCCTATTGAGTTAGGTGTACCTATATAAAACCATATTGTTAATGATGTTGATTCACACATGTCCTATAAAAGTTTATGAAATTTGATCAAAATCATATTATGTGAATTATGAATAAGTTGACACCCTTAGATCCATGACATGTATAACCTTATGCAAGTTGTAATGTATGCATGTTTTACCCCTTGTTATGATTTATTTAGTCACATATATATGTTGTTGTTGTGAATATTTTCTTTTATGCTATGAGTTAGACTAATCGGGTCTAGCATACATTTTGCGAATAAACGTTCAAACATGGGGTAGGGGTAATATTAGGAAATTAATAAATTGGGGTGCAATTGATATGATTTTGCATGCCTTAAATGGATGTCCATAATTGAGTCAATTATGGACATTGTTAAATTTGGAATTAATTAATAATTCAAGTAGGGAATTATTAAAACTGGGGAAAGTGGATTATTAATAATAATCAATGCTTAGGACACGAGGTTGGACCCGTTTGTGACGTAAACCTGCCCGGACCCGCCCGGCAAATCCAGTAGTCACAAATGTCGGCCCAATGTGAGAGGTCATAGGCCCAAACTAAAGCATAACAGTTGTAAAGACACGAGGTTAGACTCTTTTATGGTGTAAGACTGCCCGGACCCGCCCGACAAATCCAGCTGCCATAAATGCCAGTCTAATGTGAGAGGTCTTTATGAGGTTATGGCCTTAATGAATTAAGAAATACTTAGCCATATAATCATGTAAGGTGGGACATTGGGGTTAAGTAGGTGCCTTGGGTGGCATGAGGAATCTAGTGGTTGCCTTTAGAGGCATTTGAAATAAGATTAGACTTAACCAAATACACATGTAAATGAACATGACTAAGTGGGTTAAGTGGATGGACTAATGGGACAAGCTTAGGTGGAATGCTTGTGGGAAATAATGGGGGACCATTTTAACCAGTATCCCAAAACGTATCTTTGTGGGCTCGACCCAAGTCGAGGACGGGACACGCATACTGGGTTTGACTATAAGAGGCCAAAACAGGGAGCGGTGGCAACGCAAGTCCAACGGGTTTCATATGCGTGTGTGGACCAGGGCTGGTAGGTAAGACGTTGTTGCATCGTGTAGGTATAAGCCGTGCATCTCCGTTATATCGGGTTGCCACTTTAGGGGAATGATACACCCCACTGTGGGGCCAGCACGGGTATCTACGAGTAGGGAGCCGATTGAAAAATGGAAAGTGGGGTACACCTAGTGGAGATAGCGGCAGGCGGCACCTATGTAGTCAGCTAGGAGTACGTAAAGCCATTAAGAAAGTTTCTAAGTGAAGCTAAGTGGAATCAATCTTTAGAGTGACTGGTGTGGTGCAGTATAGTGTTTATCCTTTAGTATTTAGGAGCGCCTATAACGTTTCCTTTAGCGATTGTCTATGTCCTTAATCTGCTCTTTCATAGACATTTCCTTGTTTTCCAGCTTATGCCTTAGTCCAGTTATTTTGATAATAGTATTGTAGAATTATCATACTCGCCAGACTTTATGTCTGACCCCCCCCCCCCTCTTTTTCATCTTTTTCTCCCTTCAGGTCCTCAGGTTGGGCCAAGTTGCAGTGGAGTCTGATTGGATTGCTTATCTCTTGGAAAGCTTGGACTGCTGAAGTAAAGTCCAGCTTGTTATCTTTCTTTTTTAATGGCTATTTATGTAATGGGATTATGTACTTGTTTTATCAAGATAGATATTGTACTTGACTTTGATTATGGTGTTATGATGTAATCAAACATGTTTTGACTTCTGCTGCAATTGAAATAAAGTTTTTTAAATTTCCAAGTACTATTTTATATCTGTCTTGTTGAAATTTTACTGTTCTATATTCACCTAAAACCTCCATAGAAGTTAATGCATTCCCTTTGTGAGTGACATTAATGGACGTGGGGTGTTACAGATAGGATCTCAGCTAGGTATGAAACTGCAAAAGGAATTAGTCTTGTTTTTGAAAGCGGATCTAGATGTATTTGCCTGGACACACTCGGATATGTGTGGGATCCCATCGAATGTAATTGTTCACAAATTGAATATAAATCAAAAATTGATTCCTGTGAAACAAAAGAGACGAATGCATGGATTAGAAAGAGCTGTAGCTCTAAAAGAAGAAGTAGATAAATTATATGAAAACAATTTCATACGAGAATCTACATATCAGATTGGGTTTCTAACCCGGTCCTTATCAAAAAGTCCAACGGAAAGTGGAGAGTGTGTATAGATTACTCAGACTTTAATAAAGCATGCCCAAATGACAGTTTTCCCTTGCCCCGGATTGATCAACTCGTAGATGCAACAGTGGGACATGGGTTACTATCTTTTATGGATGCATATTCCGGATATAATCAAATTATGATGCACAAGCCGGATGAGGAGAACACGGGTTTCATAATGGATAGGGGGCTATACTGCTATAAAGTCATGCCGTTTGGACTAAAAAACGCAGGAGCGACTTACCAACGTCTTGTAAACTCCATGTTTAAATCTCAAATAGGGAATACAATGGAAGTGTATGTAGACGATATGCTAGTCAAATCAAAGAAGGCCGAAGATCACCTCGAGGATCTAGCTGAGATGTTTCACATACTCAGAAAATACGGGATGAAACTAAACCCAGTAAAGTGTTCATTCGGGGTCTCTTCGGGGAAATTTCTCGGGTTTATCGTCAATGCGAGGGGAATTGAAGCGAATCCATCTCAAATTGCGGCTTTAAGGGAAATGCGGGCTCCAAGAACAAAAAAGGAACTCCAAAGCCTAAATGGAAAGGTGGCAGCATTAAATCGGTTCGTATCCAAAGCAATTGATCGATGTATTCCGCTTTTTGATGCCTTGAAAAAAGGAAGAAGGGACTTCCAATGGACCTCAGAGTGCCAGGAGGCCTTCAAGGAATTGGTTAGACATATGGAATCACCGCTAATGTTGTCGAAACCTAAAGATGGGGAAGATCTATTTTTGTATTTAGCGGTTTCGTCACATGCCTTGAGTGCTGCCCTAATCTGAGAAGAAGCAGGGGTGCAATTGCCGGTATACTACATCAGTAAGAGATTTGTCGGGGCTGAACTAAATTACCCTAAGCTAGAGAAGCTCGCATATTGCCTCCTCGTTGCCTCAACAAAAATTGAGACCGTATTTTCAATCTCACCCTATCAAAGTTCTCACCAATCAACCATTACGGCAAATTCTCTTTCACCCAGAAACTTCAGAAAGGTTACTAAAGTGGAATATTGAGCTAAGTCATTATGACATCACTTATTATCCTCAAAGAGCCATTAATGGCCAAGCCTTAGCATATTTTATTGCTGAGTTTACAGTCAGAGGAGAAAAGGTCGAAGAACCAGCAGAAATGAAAGCTAGTTGGAAACTATACTTTGATGGGTCTAGAAACAACTATTGCTCAGGGGCCGGAATTGTCTTAGAAACCCCAGAAGGTCACTCGTTATGCTATGCCTTGAGATTGGAATTTCGGTCAACTAATAATGAGGCCGAATATGAAGCGTTAATAACAGGGTTAAAGTTGGCGAAAGAGCTAAACCTGAAAACCTTGCAGATTCTCAGCGATTCTCAAGTGGTGGTGAGCCAAGTGCGCAAAGAGTTCCAAACCAAAACTGGGAGCCTTCCTTCTTATCTAACCAAAGCTATGGAACTTCTAAACGATCTCGATCAATATGTTTTATCTCACATACCTATAAACCAAAATTCAAAAGCGGATTCTCTTGCAAAATATGCTAGTTCATCAGATGCCCAACTGCTGTGTTTAATTCCTGTCGAAGTCCTTTCTTCCCCAACCATTGAGGAAGCAAGTATTGACTAGATAAGGAGACCGCTGAAGAACCTGCGTCATGGATGACTCCAATCAAGGAATATATCCTTAATAGGACACTTCGTGAGGACCAAAAAAAGAAAAGGAAGATATTGCGCAAAGCTCCTCTATACTTCGTTCAAGATGGAAGGCTGTACCGACGAGGATTTTCCATGCCATTGTTGCGATGTGTAACTAAAGAGGAATCTAGAGCAATTTTGGCAGAATTGCATGAGGGAGAATGCGGAGGACACAACGGTGGTCAAACATTAGCTAAGAAGATTTTGCGATACAGCTATTTCTGGCCTGATGTAAATCTGGATGCTATGACCTATGTAAAGAAGTGTGACAGGTGCCAAAGATTTGCTAAAATTCCAAAAGCACCTCCTACGGAGTTAACTCAAATGGTCAGTCCATGGCCGTTCGTGGTCTGGGGCATAGATTTAATTGGGATACTACCCACCGCAAAAGCGAATATGAGATACGCTATAGTAGCTGTCGACTACTTTACCAAATGGGCTGAAGCAGAACCTTTGGCTACTATCATGTCAAAGAAAGTGATCAATTTTGTTTTAAAAAACATCATTTGCAGGCTCAGAGTGCCACAAAAGATCATTACCGATAATGGAACCCAGTTTGAAAGCAATGAATTCCTAGACTTCTGCGCTAAATATAAGATCAAAAAGAGTTTTGCAGCTGTGGCCCATCCGCAAGCAAACGGGCAAGTGGAAGCCATCAAAAAAATACTAAAGTCAACCATCAAGAAGCGTCTTGAAAAAGCCAAAGGCAACTGGGTTGATAACTTCCTTTTGCGTTATGGGCATACCGGACAACACGTAAAACTGCTATGGCGCACACCCCATTCTCACTTGCATTCGAGTCAGAAGCTATGATCCCAGTGGAACTGGAAGTACCAACTCACCGCAGAATCTACTTTGACCAGAAGGAGAATGAAAAGCTGCAGTTGTAGGCGCTTGATTTACTCTAGGAAAAGCGAAAAGAAGTAGAGCTTAAGATAGCGGCCCATCAACGGAAAGTAGCCAGATATTTCAATACAAAAGTCAAGCAGAGAACTTTCCAAGTCGGGGACCTCTCCCTGAAGAAAATTATGACAGGAACCGGGGTATTTGGACCCAATTGGGAGGGGCCGTACATGATAAGCCAGAAATTTACAGATGGTACCTTTGAACTAAAAATGACAGACGCAATCACACTCCCTCGAGCATGGAATAGCATTCACCTTCACCGTTATTTTGTTTGGAGTTTCTTTCACATATTACACATTGTACATACATCATGAATTGTAAATATATTATGCATTGCGAATGTCATGAAAGATTTGTTCAAAGTAAATGAAAGAAACTACTTTACCTGTCTAAAATCGTACATTTGCAAGTTTTTTATTCCAAGCTGCTAACATCGATTTTAATTACAGGCCTTTCTAAGTAGGCAAAAGCACATCTAAAACCAAATAGAATTTGGTAAATGCGACAGCATATCCCAACCGGGAAAGTTCAAGCACCTGTTGCCTAATACTCAAACATCTTCGCACTTTTGCTACGGAGGGTGTGAAGTACAAATCCATAAATAAGGGGCATCAAGGACTCTAAACCTAAAGCAATGCAGCCCTCAGACTACAGACCAAGTTTTGAAGTTTACCGTGGGGGAACCTTTCTAATAATAGAGTCCAAGACACTAGTTCTAACAAGTCACAATGAAAATATGACAAATAAACTAGCGTCAGCCCCACGATATAAACACCAGGGTTTTAAAACAAAGACCTCCCTGAGGGGCACCTGGTTTCTCACCGATGCCATTAATACATGGCTGGATAGTGACACAAACACCAGGGTTTTAAACCAAAGACCTCCCTGAGGTGCACCTGGTTTCTCACCGATACCATTAATGCATGGCTGGATAGTGATACAAATACCAGGGTTTTAAACCAAAGACCTCCCTGAGGGGCACCTGGTTTCTCACCGATGCCATTATTACATGGCTGGATAGTGATACAAACACCAGGGTTTTAAACCGAAGACCTCCCTGAGGGGCACCTGGTTCATCACCGATGCCATTAATACATGGCTGGATAGCGATACAAACACCAGGGTTTTAAACCGAAGACCTCCCTGAGGGGCACCTGGTTCATCACCGATGCCATTATTACATGGCTGGATAGCGATACAAACACTGGGTTTTTAAAGACCTCTTCGGAGGCATTCGCTCAAATGTTGGATCTTCCAAATCCAGCTATTGATTCTGGGTCTTCCAAACCCGGTTACTGACGGACCCAAAGACCTCTTCGGAGGCGTCCGACAAGTTCAACAAGCGTCTGAATTATCCAGGCTCAATGAACAATGGATCAAAGATCCTTTCGAGGGCATACGATCATAAGCCGAATCGTCCAAATTCGGTTGGTGGCAGAACCAAAGACTTTCCTCGAAATCATCTGATAAATTCTACAAGTAACTGGCCCGCCCAGTTGCCGGGAATAACAGACTTCTTTATTTAGCTATAGATATCATGCCTAATTTTCAAATATTGAAACCAATTATGGTATGGGGCATTACCATCGCATTAATGAAATCTAATAACAATCTCTTAAACATAATACAATCCGGTCATAATTTCACGAAAACCCGGCATTAGATCATTTCAACCAACGAAACTGGTTTTTTTTTTGGAATGACTAAGATGAAATTAAAGATCCTAATAAAGTGGTTATCCATGTGAAAGGGTTTTGGGCGTCGTCTTAGTCGAGATCAGGAAAATCCAATAAAGTTGGTTGGATTAACTTAGCATGTCATAACAAACAATTTGTGATGTAGAATCTGTAATGCAAATATAAAACAGGTATGAAATACAGAATAAAGAGGTACAGCGAGACTAAAAGCGGAAGTTAAAGCATGGAAAGCGGGACAAAATTTCCTGACAGAAAAAGCAGAATTATATCATGAAGTCACAAGTTAAAGTGCAAAATATCAGATAATAGAGTACATAAAGACGACAAGTACAAGAGTAATAAGCGGGGACCGGCGCCAGTATATACAACCAGCCTGAATACAACTTATAAAAGAAAGTAGTTAGCAACCAGATTAAGCTACCACTAAGCATGATCATTTCTTCTTATCGCTTGATCTCAAAGCTGGCTTGTTAGGTAAAAGGTGGAGGGGTCACTTCCACATTACTCTGATTCTCTTGGGAAGATAAAGCGATAGCCTCCATATTCTTCTTCTTCCTCTTCTTCTTAGATGATGAGGACTTGGCAGGATTTTTCACTTTAACCTTGGCGGTATCTTGGGGGGCTTCCACCTGCTTCGATGCCCTCAAGGTCATCACTAAGGCTGTAGTCAACAATATCTAAATCCATGAAGGCACCGATTTTGGTATCTTGTGACCCGGAGCTGTAATAAGTAAAGGTCCGTTACTAGGAGGAGGGGGAGTAATGACAGGAGTAAGAGGGAAAGTTGGTAGAGGTGAGTCAGTCCTAGTAGCTCCTGTTGTCGTTGCATTGCCTATGGTAGGAGAAGACAGGGGTGAAATTAAATTCAAAGTATGGAAACATCGAGCATAACAAGAAAGGGACCCAGGTGAATCGAAAATGGACTCTAAGCACGACATGGTATAGTTGGTTTCAATTTTACTTGTATCTAGAAGATTTTCCGGGGATCCCTATGCTCAATTCTCCAATGATCAGGATTGTCATCATCAGCCTCATTGTCTTCACTGTGCTCTTCAACAATATTCCCTGTATTGATGTTCCCCTCAGTAATAGCATCTTTCTCTTTAGAAGCATCAACATGGGTAGTTAATGTTTGTGAACCGGAAGCTTCAAGGATCGAGGCGCCATTAGGAGGGTCGGCATCAGGCTGGGTTTGAACCTGTTCAACGGAAGTACCGGTCCTCTCGTCTATTAGTTGTGCCTTTCCTTCTGCCAAAGCCTCTCTGGACCTGTCATCTAAGTGTTTGTCAATAAGTTCGTCCTCGCTACAATCATCACCGTTAATCTCTAGCACTCACTCCCAAACAAGTGCCAAAGTATGTGCAAAACTATCCCCTAAGTAATGCAAACTCCCATGGCTCATGACGCTGTATACATAGAAGCGGAACATGACATCATCAACTTCGTCCATAGCCTGTTTGTGAGTTTCTTTTGTAGTTATATTGTCCTTCTCAAGAGACTCGACCCTGGCCATCAATGTATGGTTTGAAGCCTTCAGATATTTTACCTCCTTACGAAGATTGGCGGCATCTTCCCGATATTTTTTGGAGAAAACCTTCTCTACAGCTAGCATGGCATCAACATTACGCTTGGCAGTTATGGCAAATTTTTCTTTTTGCTTGGAAGCATCGAGTTTTTCCCGGAGCTTCTTGATCTCGTTATCTGATGCTTCTAACTCTGCGACTCTTTTATTGAGAATCGTGATAGTAGCGTCACGATCATCCAAAACTTTTTCCCATTTGACTTTATCACTCTCCAACTCGGCAATTTTTGTGAGATGGGAATTATGGCGCTTTTGGAGGTCGTCACCAAGTTTCTCCCATCCGCCCAACTTTTTGTAAAAAAATATCTCTTACGATGTTCCATTTTGTTTCGAGTTGACTCTTAGCAGTATCAAGTTGGGTGTGTGTTTGGCTTATAACCGCTTCCACCTCCTTAAGAAAATCATCGGTGCCAGTTATACCTACTCCACGATCAAAGTAAAGCCCATTCAAGTTCAAACCCGGGAGCTTTTCGGAAAAAGAGATATTTGTTGAACCAGGATTATGGCGAGGTTTATTAATAATCGAATGGATCTCGGTTGAGGGACCGGGAGGGCTAGACGATGAAGGAAGTCGGGGCTTAATAGGCATCTTTTCTACTCGGGGGTGCCTATAAGAGCCGTCTCTTCCTCGTTTCCTCCCTCGCTCCCCTTCATCGGGAGTGTCTTCTCTTAGCCAACCGCGTCTTCTAGCCTCTTCCTTTCATGTATCTTCTTCCTCTGTTCCTCAGTCAGGACAGATCCTGATGCATGTAAGGACTGAGAAGAGGGTTTCAAGGGCGGAGGAGGATGGAGCTGCTCGTGGTGATGCGATGATTGCTGGGATTTGAATTGTAATAAGTGCTTCGGATCGATAGCTTTGCTCTTTTTACAGAAATCCGATTTGATTCCTGACGAGCATCTCCCATGCATGTCTAAACCTGAAATAAGATATGGATGAGTTTTCGATATTTGAAACTACGAAGTATCTAAAAATACTAAGGCAAGTTACAAAGACAGAAAAGAAACCAAAATGCAAGAGGAGTATTTTCTTAAAAAGAAGACACTATTATTGATAGACCGGTTTTTTCCCCTGGGTTTAAGGAAATTCCTAAAGATTTAGGATGCCCTCCTGACTCAGTTGTGGCTGCATCCCTAATTCCAGTTTCTATGGTTAGTGGGGTGAGAGGCTGAGTAACCGCACCATCCTGACTAAGATATTTTGCAGAGTTGAGATCACTAAAATTTTCAAATGTAGCTGCAGAATCTTCTTTAGTTGCATTTTCAGTAAGGGAATCTCCAGTTATAGTCCCAATAATTGGATCGTTTTCTAATACAATTACATCTTCCCCATCTCATTTAGTCCCACGGTTGGATTCAGAAGGATTCGCTTCCCTATTGTCTTTCTCAACCTGTTCGGAAACTGATTCTGACTCAGAGTGTGGGGAAGTGTTCTCATTTTCAGCCAATTCGGCCGACATTGTAGGATCCTCACCCCTACGACGGTTAGAATCTTTGTCCTTGCTCAAAGTCATTGACAAGGGCAACGTTCTTCCACTGGTAGGCCCAGAACATCTTTTCAAGGAAGGGTCAATGGTAGGGTTTTGATCAGCTTGAGTTACATTACGGTCGTCAGGATTTCCAATGTCCGACTCTGCAAGGTTAGGTTTAGGAGTGGAAGGTCCAGCCTTACATAAGAATTTCCTCAAGGGATGAAGTAGTTCATATTGGCGAAGAATGTTTCCCGTAATTAAAAGTTTTCAACTTCTCTTCGCCTCGTCAATAGGTTTCAGTGTTTCGTATGTGGCCTTAAGAGAAGAGGATGCATTGTTGTCCTTAATCGGGGCAGGGAGTACTGCATTTCAAAAGAGATAATGTAAGAACGTACAACTCAGAGGAAAATAAGGTCAAAGCCATTCAATAAACTGTGCGTACCTCCGTCTGCCCACTGCCCTCGAAATGGTTCGGGGCATCTATCAAAGAAGAATTGGTTTAAAAATCCTAAAACACTGTCCAGTAATTCGAGAACAAGTTTCCAATTTCTGGCACCTTCAACATGCATAATCGATGGGGTATCCTTCCTGCTCTTAAAAGAACATAGGTAACGAAGTTCCTGGGAAGTAGGCTCTTGTTTTTTCGAGTCCATAAAGAGAACATAAAGGCCCAATAGAACAGTGTAACCATTAGGATGGAGTTGGAAAGGAGCAATGACTAAATAGTCTAAGGGTCGCACCAAAAAAGGATTAAACGGGGGGATAGCACCAGCTGCTAGCATTTGTTTGTTTACAGCAACATATCCAACAGGAGGATCGTCAGCAAAGACACCTTCTTTTGGTAATATTTCATCTGTAAGAGGAATTCCATATTGACCACACAATAGTTCGTATTGCTCCTGGATTAGTGTGGTAGACTATCTCTCTTGATCCCTAGCTTTAATTGGGTGAAGTTCCAAAGGAAGGGAGTCGGAAACTTGGCTAGAAGTTACGGTTGTTTCGGTTTCATGAACTGTGTTTAAAGAAGGGTCAGTTTGAGCCAAAGAAGTTTCTTCATTTTGAGTGAGAGCTTGCTTTTCAGTAGTATTTCTACACAAATATACCATACTTGAATACGTTTCAGTTTTCTAACAGCAAGATTTAAAGAATAGAGATAAGAAAACAAAACAAAGCATTTAAAACAAAGGTGACAAACATCAAAGTAAGGCATTCGATGACATTTGGTTTAAGTTGTTACGGCATGGATCCCTATTCCGTAGCAGCGACGCAACGACTAACTCATGTCGCTGCCACGGTTTGGGACTCATGTCGGTTCACAGCATGGAACTCATGTCGGCTCACGGCATGGAACTCATGCCAGTCTACGGCATGAAATCCATGTTGGTCCACAACATGAGACCCACGTCGATTCACAACATGAGACCTCAAAAGCGACTCAATGTCAACACGGAGATCCTGGCCTTGAAAAGAATCATACAACTGCAATGACAAAACAATAAAAATTCATGGTGTAGGCATTTCAACTGGTGTGTAGTATAATGAAGTCCTAAAAAACAGTTCATATGATCATCATAGTGTCAAAGACCGAAACAAGGAATTTTAAGGTATTAAAATTGTGTCGTTCAGACATGGTCATTCAAATCGTATGAACAAACCGTGGCAACAGTGTGAGTACTCAAGATTAAGTGACAACCAAGTCATTAGAAAAATTTAAGTCAACTTAGCACGGTTTGAAACTCATGTCGTTGGAACGACATAAAGCTCAAGTCGTGTGTATTACATAAAGAATCAGAGCTCAAAGAAGATCAAAGCATTTCAAAGCCCTTATACAGGGTATACCCATTCTAATTTAACTCGTTTTTGATTCACAAGCATCCCAAAAACACAAAACAGACAAAATCAATTTGCGAGATAATTACTTTATCAAAAAAGTGTGAAAATCCCAAGATTCTATACAAGTCCTAGTATTCAAAAGAACAAAGAGAAATCTAGATCTAACAATTACTTGCAATAACTTCTGATTGGTCGTCGAAGGAAGGATTCTTCAAAATCGAGAGTATAGGTATCGAATCGGATTGATGGAGCTCGTCGAAGTAGGTTAGAATCCGGTCGCGATGATTTTGATGAAGGCGTCAGCTTGGTTAGACAAGTCACTTATGAGAGAGGCGATAATATTTCTCTGACCCAATCCGTCATTAACGAGTTAAAGCTTTAGAATGAGAAGAGGAACAGGAATGAACACACGGGTTTGAGATAATATATGGAGTGCAAGAATAACCGGGCCAAGGCCAGTTCAGATTGAAGCCCAAAATGACTTAAAGGGTCTCATGTGACATGGGAAAGCTAAAGCAAGTCGCGACATGATGTTATCTTGCGACATGAGTCCAAAAGTGCCCTAATGACTTAACTAAAATACATGAAAAAGATGTCATAAGGTATAAGGATTCGAAGCCCATGCTATTTCTAATAACATGAACTTCGAGGGGCAAATGTTAACCCATAAAAATACGTGTTCAATATGTCGTCAAAATCATGCCATTATCCGTCAAGTTGTAGTGCTCAATACGAAAATACCAAGTTGTTCTATGGCCATGTCGTGAGAAAAGGAAGGAACCATGCCATCTTTAGTTATGTCGTATCAGTCAGGTCACCATAGTCCATATCAAATCATAAAGCTAAGTCATGTATCACCATGTCGCAATAATGACTCCTTTGAGTCATGTCGTAGCTCGTCAAGGCAATCCCAGAAGGTTAAGTCCTCTCCAAGTGTTATGTCGTGTCTGCTTTATGGCGTTGAAAGGAAGCTAAAGCATTTGACAGTCATGCCACTCTGATGTAATAACATAAGATAAGGTTAAGATTCATGTTGGTCAGCGACATGACGTTAAACTACTGTTATCCATGTCGTTCAGCGGCATGGTGTACAAGTAATTCACGTCGGCCTTAAACCATGTCGAGAGAGCCAGGTCTTATTCCGGAAACATGCCATGTCGTCCGTCCCCCATGTCGTTTAGTGACATAAGGAGCAAGCTGCTACTTAAGATCTCAATACGAACCATGTCGTGACCTACTCATGCCGCATCTAGTTATTACCAGGTTGTTGACAGCTAACATCCGAACGATATGAGTCATGGAGAGGAGAGTCATGTCATGTCGCAAGCTCAAAGCGCCAAGTGTTAACCTGCCAGACGACATGAGTTATGTCATTGGGGACATGGGTTATAGCGAAGGTCCAAGTCATGTCGGTGGCGACATGAGTCATGGCGTTTTTCTGCATAATTACAGAACTTCCATCTGGTCTGGAAATCTCCTATAAATACCCCCCTTACTTCTTCATTGGGGGGATCGAATCTTGAGACCCCGAAGTGCTGCTGAAAATATTCTACAACAATTCTAAACATATATCCAACATCATAAATTGAAGATTAATCCATGGACCATGATCTTCATCAAACACGTCCAAATGATTCAAGAGTTGAAGATTGATTGAATGAAGCTTGTGAGCAAGATGGAATTCTTCGAATTCTACCACATCTACATCATATCTTCGCTGAATAATACACTTCTCTATCATCCCTAATAGATTGAAACATGATTCATAATTAAGGGAGTGGTGAAAATGTTGTAAGAGAGAAGTTAATCTTATAACTTGCGCATCGATAATGGAATCTCTTATGAGAGTGGATGTCGATCCTTATTGGATTGAACCACTATAAAACTTTGTGTCTTCTACTTGCATTTCAATCATCGTGTAGCTCCACTTATCATTCTTTTTGTGAGGCATTTTCTTCACATTTTTGGTGTTAAACCCAATTTTGGGGAAAACAGTAATTGATTGAGTCTGATTCCAGTTCAGAATTAATGAATATTTTAAAATAATATGCAGTGAAAATTGAAATGAAATTGAAATCGTTTTAAAATGAATTTAAAACAAATTTATTAAGTAATATTCAAATTTGATTTGAAAATTGAAATGAAATTGAAATCGTTTTAAAATGATTTGAAAACGAATTTATTAAAGAATATTCAAATTTGATTTGAAAATTGAAATGAAGTTGAAATCATTTTGAAACGTATTTATAAATGAATTTATAAAATGCGTTTTAAATGGAAATCAACGAAATATATATAATATATACTTTAAATAGCCGGAATAGAACGCACCGCATCGCGACCGTTCGCGAATTTCGACCATTGACTTTGAATTGACATTACAGGAGATCCGACCGTCGGATTCTCCTAAAAATGAAACCATTGGGTTCGTATCGAAAAGAGCTTTCCAATGAACATAAGAGATTTAAAATCTAACATTTGGATTTGGAATTATGTCCAAATCAAATTTGGAAAAGGTCGTTGTAAGTGCAGTTCAGTGGCCGTTATTCGAAACCGACTGTACGGGCCTTGATAAAATTATTAAAATTATTAATAATTTGTGTAAAATAATAATAAATGATTTGGAAGGAATTGTGATGAAAAATTATAATACAATTATCGAAATGAACTAGTTATTAACTAGAATTATAATCCAATTATTTTTAAATAAATAAATTGGATTGAAATGGTTTTAAAAATAACCAGAATTTTCCAATGAGTAAATTGGACTGGAATGTAAATAAGCTTCGGAATATTTCAATATTTGATTCCGTGGTTATACGGATATTGTTATGGGAATTTGGAAGATAGATATATACCGTTATTCCCCATACGATATGTGTTAGTTGCAGAATTTGATATTGAATATAAGCCGATATAATTCCTATTCAGAGCCTTGTATTTAATAGTAAATTGGATTTTGGGTTTTTCGTGAATGGTGTCTTGAATAACACTGTTCTTAAACCCAGTTGAGAAAAGAATAAATCTTTTAATTAAGATTTAGTGAAGTTCCCCAATTAATTAATATTTAATTGGAATTGAATAAAAGAATTGGATTTTGGGTTTGTTGTGAATGGTGTCTTTAGTAACACTGTTCTTAAAACCCTGTGTGAAAAGAATAAATCTTTTTATTAAGATTATTAGAGTCTCCAATTATATTTAGTAATTGGAGTAGAACGGAATGTGAATTGGGTTTATTGTGAACTGTGTTTTAACAACGTTCGTTCTTTAACCCGATTAACAATGAAATGTGATTTGGAATATATAAATCTCTCTATTAACATTTAATGGGATTTTCCAAAGAAAAGTTTTCCAATTTAATAAAATAAATTGGAATGGAATGGAATTCGATTTGGTAATAATCAAAGTGAACTTCTGTGGAGGAAGACTGTTACTATATATGGAATTTAAAAGGATTTGTAGTTATTCCATTTATATTATGGGTTGGATATGGAAGTTTATATCGATTATATATATATATATATATGTATGTATGTATATTATTTTTCCATGAAGATTCCATAATTAATGGAATCTGATTTTGGGTTTATCGTCAACTGTGTTTTAAACGACACTCGTTCTTTAACCCAGTAAAGGCAGGATTTATTTCCTAAATTTGAATAATCATTAAATAACGATTTTTGGAGATGAAAACAAAGTGGAGTTTTAATGAATCTTTAATTAGATTGAAATGTGAATGTGATAATTTAAATTATCAAATGATCGAAAATGGAGTATCACTAGTTTTGCTCCAGGGGATAGTTAAATCTTTAATTAGATTTGAATGTGAAATGGTAATTAAATTTACCGATAACACCATGGTGTGAGATATGGAGTATCACCAATTTTGCTCCATAGGATGAATAGGTTGGGATTGGGAAATAAAACAAATGATTACTTCGGTAAGTGCGCTAATCCCGACTAGTTTGGAATACCTTAATTTGGTTTAAATTGTGAAAAGAATATTTGAATAAAAGAATATTCTGGATTGGATTGAGGTGTATGTTGTGTTTTTTAACACTTGTTTATAAGATACGCGAGTTATTTGGAAAGAACGGGTTTATCGCATTTTGAATAATTGATACGACGATAAGTCGACGATGAAGACGGTGGTTGTAGACCAGAGATCTTCACATCGTTTGGATGATTACTGATGTCTTGATTGGGAGACATCCCAAGACAAAGTAATAAGTGGTGATCGTCCAGATGTACTTGGAGATCGACCGGATATGCGAGGACCTCTCACCTATATTGGACATATGGGACGAGGAATAAGGTGCCTCCGGTTTCGTTCAGACCCAGAACGGACTTGCAAATGGATAGTGTGCCTGACATTATATTCCTTTATACTATATTCATTGATCTCTGCTAAATATATATCTGTTTGGTGGCAGGGAATTTATTCTCTTGCTTAACACCCTTCTCTAAGACGTAAGAGCTTAGAAGTTATATATCGGCTGAAATCAGTGGTACAGTATGGAGTGACAGTGTGGCATGCTGAGTGGCATGTCATCGAGGCTTTTGTTGAAAAGTAGAGTCTTGTGGTTGATGATCAAAGCATGGCTTTAAATAGCATAGCTTCGTGTAGCGTTAATTCGTGAGCCTCACACCCCGGTATGAACCTGAAATGGGAGAGGACTGCAGGGAGAACACGCTCATCCTTCTAGCTAGGAATAGTGTCATGGTATGGAGCCTAGACATTTTACTCCTACAAGTATTGTTCATTATTTGATGGATAGCGAGGTACCTCGGATATATCGGTCACTACGGGGCCGATAGATATGTTGGTCGATATACTGACCAGGTTTATGCCCCCATAGAGCAGGGAAACCTATTATTCAGGTATTACCAATCGCCGACGGGTGACTGACCTTGAAGATCCAAGGGTCAATGCGTTCTAATCTTGAGGCATGGGCTAGAGGGTCTCGAATTCGGTAAGGACGATCCCTTGCCTTGGTTCATAGATGGAATCCGACTTCCAATACGACATTTTGGTTTTAATTGCAAAACTAGCATGGCGACATACTAGCATGGGATACTATGCCGTCTATGATTGATACATTTATATTTGAAGTTGGTTTATACACTGTGCACTTATAATAGTATCAAATGATCTGTTTTAAATGTATCAAGCATGTTTGGCTATTATATGGTAAAACTCTATCCTCCGGCTTGTGTTGCATTGTGTGATGGGACCTAAGTCTTATAATAGCTTCATTTTTCAAAAAGCATTGCATTGTTTTTAAACTATTTTATGCACTGGTATTCCAGGGAGAAAACCTGTTTCGTGTTATATGGCATGGTCCCTTGATTTACCTGATTTTTAAAGTAACGTTTTAAATAACTGTTTTAGTTCTCATACCAGTCACATGACTGACCTGGAGTTTATTGTTTTAACCTAAACTCCGGGTGCCCCTATTTTTCACATGGGCAGCTAGTAGTTTTGGTTTTGCAAATTTATTTATACAGGATCCTGAATTTACAACTGGAGCTAAATTTGAAATTCTCTGTATCCGTGTATTTCTTTCAATTGTATTTATTAATGTATTTCCGCTACGCATTGTATTATTTTTCCACTACTTTGTAATTTAAATCTCTGATATTTTTCTGCTGTATATTATTCATTTACACTCTGATATCTTGTACTCTGATGTAAATGTTGTAATAGCAATGAAGTGTTCTTCTGTTTGTGTTCTTATTTATCGTGTTCTCAACTCAATCCGGGCTTTCCTTTACGAGGAAGTTTGGGTTGTTTCATTAAACTTATGGACTGGAATATAAAATATCACAAAAGAATTAATGAGATTCAACAAATAATTATAAGAATGTGAAAATGTAGGTATTTAAAGAGGAAAATATTTTCTTCAATTTATGATAAATTTATTGAGATAATTGTATAAAATATTAAAATTTAATTATTTGTATGGAAATTAGAAGGTGAAAGGAACAATTTTCGAGTCAGAGGGGTGTATAAAATGATTAACTTTGCTGGTAGACGCTGGTTAGGTTTCAAACTTATGTGGAGTTTTAGAAGGTTCCACTAAAAGTCAAATTACATATGTGGATTCTTATGCATGGGAGATTAAATACAGTGAGCAGTTTACGTCGCAAAGGTCTAGTAGTTACTGATGGTTGTGTTTTTTGTGATGAGATGGAAGAAGATTATGTGCATTTGTTTTGCAGCTGCGACATTGCATTTTATGTATGGATGAAATGTTTGGTGTTCCTGGCGTTAGATTTGAAGTGGCGAGATCTCATCATGGATCAGATGCAATTTTGGCAAAATAATTTTCCTGCACTTGAAAACACACTCTCCCGACACCTTTTTGCTTTGTTGAATTTTGCTTTTACATGGATTTTGTGGCACGAGCGTAACTTTAGAAAATTTAAATTCCAAAAAAGAGGTCGCCTAATAAAACTATATTCATCATCCTCAAATACGTTTTCTTGTGGACAGGAGACGACAGGGAAGTTAAATTTGTTGACACCTTTGCCGTTATAGTCCACGACCGTGCATGGAGAAGACGTACTGACGACTAGTTGCACATGATATCTATGGGCTAACTGTTTTATGGAGCTGTTATGTATTTATGTATGTTATGTTGTACGGCTGTATATGTTAAGCATTTATCATTTTGGGGGTTGATGTAATCTGGCTTTGCTATTTATTTTGTGCTGGATATGCATGTATATATGTTGTAAATATACGATGTACAATGTACTAGACTGTATGATGTTATATATGAAGGCGTGAATCAACCTGATTCACTACCTTTTGCTTCAAAAATATATATTAAATTTCAATGATTATTTACATATATTATTTAAACTGTTTGACTTATTTAACTTTATATTTGAAAGAACGAATAATTTTTCCATTTTTATTGATATGTACATGATTTACATTTTAAAAAAGGGCATTGTTATTGAATCTCCAAATATTGCTAAGGGGAGGCCAATTTTTTATCTTAAAAAATTTTGTTAAGGGGAGTACCAATGACAAAAGTAGCACCTTAATTGTAACACCCCGTGAATTCTATAACATTAAGCTTCACAAATTAAAGTATAATTAATTATAAATGATGAAATCAAGGGAAATGGGTTACGACATTGCGTTCGTCTCGAAATTCTGCTTGAGATAGAGTTCAAGTTTGCGTAAAAACAGATATCGTATGAAGAAGATATGGACGAACGAAGTTGGGCAGAAAAACCAGAAAACGGTTCAGAATGCACTGGCGCACTGCGAAGTGCGCCAAAACAAAGTTGAACTGGCGCACTTGGGAAGTGCACCAGTACAATTTTGGCCTGGCGCACCTGCCAGGTGCGCCCAGGTCAGAAAGACCTGCTGGTCAGGTCCTGGCTGGCCTGGTCAGGGTCTGGTCGAATTCTGATGCTTGGCTGAGTCACTAGGGCTTACGTGTCACCTCTTGATTGGCTCTTTGAACTTTGTATGGTCTAGATTCCTTCTATCTTCATCTGATGGCTCAAAACAATTTAAAATTCTATAAATACATCTCAAGTCTAACCCTAAATTCACACAAATAATAGAATACAAAAGCCGTCATGTTGCTGGAGAGGAACTAGGAATGACCGTCAATTAGAAAGCCTAGAGACAAGCCAACAAGCCTAAGAGACGAATCAAATTAGAAGAAGATTAAAGCTTAATCAAATCATTCAACGCAACTTTGCTACCCAAAGGAGAGCATCTCCAAATCAGAATAACAGAAATCAGAAAACAAGAATTCGTCACACGTTGTAAGTATAGTGACCTTTCAAAATATGAATAAAAACTATGATGTGATTCGATGTAAATGAAAATAGAATCGTGTTGTTATAATATTTGTTTATTGTAATGGTTCTATCATGACTTGTGTATTGATGTTTGTGGCATAAATTGATTGATGCAAGCCTATTGAACAATTGTATATGAAAAACAATGGCACTTGCAAGCTTGTGGCAAAAACTAGAAATTGATCCCTTTTTGTATATGTCGATGGCATGGACTATGTATATTCCCTTAGTCTAAATTAGAATTTATGTAAACATGTTATAGACCTTTTATGCCTACATGACCCAAAACCTATGATATCATCCTTATGTTTATTGGCAAGTATAATTAGATCTATGTTTGCAAGTATAATTCGATCTATGTTTCATAAACTATGCAAGTTCATGTTTATTTGCAAAATATAATTGGTTCTATGTCAAACATCGTTTGGGTTTCATAAACTATGCAAGTTCATGTTGAAATAGGCTATATGATTAGATGTAAAAATTGTATATTTTTGTGAATATACAACATGCTAGTTTTGTGGTTGATATTATGTCAAGTTAACATGTTTAAACACAAGTTTGTACTTGCCTAAACTATGCCATTTCATTTGTCACCTACTTAGTCAAACTTTGATTCGAATGCAAGTTCACATGACCCATGTTATATGTTGTTGAATCGCCAAATTGCAAGTTCATGCACCACACACCTTTATGTATTACATGTTCATGATTTCCCCTTTTCCTCACGTTTATAAAGTTTGGCTGAATTGTGACAAGCCCAACACATATTATAACATTGCGAACAAACGGGGGTAATAACGTTGGGTGTAAAATATGAAAATATATGTTGGCATGTTTGGCACATGCCAATGATTATGACACATAAGCGGTATAAATTGAAATACCCAAAAATAAAAGATATGACATTTACATATGGTTGAGAAGTAATAAAATATGTAAATTTAGAAAACACGATATGCTTAACCCGAGGTTGGATTGAGTTGTGATGTAAACCTGCCCGGACCCGCCCGGCTGTCCAGTAGTCACAACGATACCTATCCAATGTGGGTGGTTAAGCATTGAGCCCAATAAGGACCCGAGGTTAGACTGAGCTACGGTTTAAACCTGCCTGGAACCGACCAGCACAGCCAGTAACCGTAGCAATACATGTCTAATATGAGTGGTCTGGTGCTCCTAAGAGGCTAAGGACAGATGGTAGGGTTAAGTCAACTATAACACTTAACCAAATTCAACATGTTAACAAGAATTGATGGGTGGGGTTAGGTAAATACAGACACTTAACCACTTAACATGTTTGACTAGAAAATCTTGGTAACGAGGGACCCGTTTCAGCAGTAACCCAAAGTTAGGTATCAACGGTACCCTGAAACTGGGCAGGGTGGGGTACGATTACTGGGCAGATTGTAAGCGGTCAATCGACGGCGGTGGGTGCACAGTGCAGGTCTAACAGGGTGCGGGCGTGCACACACTCCGAAGCAGACAACCAGGGCACTGGGGACACTAGTAGTATAACCTATGCCTTCTAGTTTTGTGTCGAGGCCGCCACCATGGGTCTTCATACACCCCATGGTGGGACCAGCATAGGTATCTACAACTCTTGGGGGCCGTATGACACATGTTAACGCGAGTAGCAACCGATCTTTAATAAGAATGGGGATCACTTCACCCTCACCATGGGGTGTCAGTTAGAATAAATTCAAGTAGGTGCAGAGATATAGTATGGGTGTGATAGTACATTCGACACTTCCTTAGCTTCTGACACTTTCCTATTTTTAGTTTACATCCATCATACCCTTTTCTTATTCACATATTGAAGAGTTACTAGATTTACTCAGGCCTTATGTCTGACCCTATTTTCTTTTCGTCTTCTTTTCTTTCGTCCACCCCCCCCCCCCCCCCGTCCACAGGGAGGAAACAACTCAACTCAGTCAGGCTCTTTACAAGCACCAAGAACGTAGATGTATGATTTGGATCTTTCTTCTCGGATAATGGCTTTGGATATCACTATGGGGATTTTTGTCACTTTATTTATGTTTTCATGCTTCTTTAATAATCAAGGCAGTTATGAGGTTGTAATGTTGGAAGTATTTTGAGACAATTATGGAAATCTTTGTCTGATACACGTATTGATGAAATAAAAGTTTGTTTGGTTTCCGCTGTTTAAAATATGTGTATTTATATCTGTCTTGAGTTCATCTGTGGCTTTTACTTATAAACCTCCACCAAAGTTAAGGCATTCCCTTTGTGAGTGACCTTGATGGAGGTGGGGTGTTTCACTTGGTATCAGAGCATAGGTTTACCAGACAAGATAAAAGTTTTTGAAAATTGTCTTCAAAAAGAAAGTTTAAAGAAGCATTTAGAAAAAGTGTTATATTTATAAAAAAGACAAAATCCCCCAAAGCCATGTGCCTTATCTATCCCTCTCCATCCTTCGTTTTGAATCTTTCCTTTCTGTTTTAGCATGTCTGGGGACCTTACTCCCCAGCTACAGATGCTTTTACTCCTACTCCTCCTCTACGTGAACCAGCAAATCGAAGAATCGCCGAACAAAAAGACGAATAATAGTCAAGGAGGAAAGGACCACAATAATAATAACAAGACACATGAGAAAAGGAAATGTTATTTCTATTGCATTGTTGGACATGTGGTGAACGACTGCAGAAAGAAGAAGAGGAAGATAAGTGCTACTTGCTTCCATTGCGGTGAGGCTGGACACATGGCTAGGGACTGCCCTAAGAAGCAAGGGCAAGGCCTGCAAGCAAGACCTTCTGGGGGTACCTCTTTAACTTCTTCTCCTAAACGCTTTGTTTTATCTTGCTTATCTTCTCAATCCTATCTTGAGAACGAGGTAGAAATAATTCTGTAGAAAGTGTAGTCTATCTTTATGATCATCTTGTTCGTACACTTTTTGACTCTGGCGCATCACACTCTTTTATTTCATCTGCCTTAGTAGAATCTCTGCATCTAGACACTAGTATGGTAGAAGATCCCTTAGTAGTTTCAAATCCAATTGGGGGCTCCTCTTACTTGTCAATGGTTTGTTTGGGTTTGAAAATCTCTATTCTCAGCGTTGAGTTTAGTTGTAATGCCTTTGTTTTGGGCTTCTCGGGATATGGTTTGATCTTAGGCATGGACTGACTATCCAGTAATAGTGCCATTCTTGAATGTGAGAAAAGAGTAGTTAGACTCTTGACTCGGCTTGGTAACACTCTAGAAATTTCCTGTAATCCTTTGAATGCCGTTATGCTTAGTTATCTGTAGTTGCTTGATGCTTCTGATGAGAATTTGCAATCAGTTAGAGTAGTCCGGTAATATCCGGATGTCTTTGAGGAAGTGAAAGGCTTACCTCTGAGGCAGGAAATAGACTTCCGCATATATCTTGTGGATAACGCAAAGCCTGTAGCTTTACCTGTCAGACACATGGCACCAAGGGAGAGAAAGGAGCTCAGTAAGCAGGTTAAAGAACTTCTCGAAAAGGGATTCATTAGACAGAGCATTTCAGAATGGGGTGCTCCAGTGGTTTTCGCAACCAAAGAAGACGGTTCACTTCGCCTTTGCGTCGACTATAGTGAGTTAAACAAATTGACCAAGAAAAATAGGCACCCTCTTCCCCGAATCGACGATTTGTTTGATCAGCTCGTAGGTGCGACGGTCTTCTCCCAACTTGATCTGGCAACTGGGTTCCATCAGCTAAGAGTAGCTGAAGACAGCATTGATAAGATAGCGTTTAGAACCCTAGACAGTTTCTTCGAGTGGCTTGTCATGCCTTTCGGCTTGACAAACGCACCCGCTTATTTCGTAGACCTAATGAGCAGGGTGTTCAGAGAATTCCTCAACAAATTTGTGGTTGTCTTCGTAGATGATATCTTAATCTTCTCAAAGAGTGAGGAAGTACATGCTCAGCATCTGGAAGAAATCAAGGATACTCTCCGTGCACATCAACTAAAAGCCAAATTATCCAAGGGTCACTTCTGGAGTAAGGTTTCTTAGGCATATAGTGTCCAAAGAAGGGTTGGCTGTGGACCCCGCGAAAGTGGTGGCAGTACAAGATTGGAAGACACCAAGAAAAGCAACCGAAGTTCGAAGCTTTCTTGGGCTAGCTGGTTTTTAACGAAAGTTTATTAGGGATTTCGCGAATATCTCAGCCCCACTCACAAGGCTAACAAAGAAGAATCTGACATTCACTTGGGATTTGGACTGCGAGTTTGCTTTCCAACGATTAAAAAGGGCTCTTACAACAGCCCCAGTTTTAACTCTGCCTGACGGAAGCAAAATGTTCACAATATACACGGATGCATGTGGAACGGGACTACGCGCTGTTCTAAAGCAAGAAAGAAGGGTAGTAGCTTATGGCGGAAGACAATTGAAGGTTCATGAAAAGAATTACCCAACCCACGATCTTGAGTTGGCCGCCATCGTCTTAGCACTTAAGTCTTGGCGCCATTATCTCCTAGGTGAGAAGTTTGAATTATACACTGACCATAAATCGTTGAAATATCTCTTCTCCTAGAAGGATCTTAACTTGAGGCAGCAAAGATGGATGGAGTTTCTTGCCTCGTATGATTTTGAAATTTCCTATACTCCCGGAAAAGGCAACGTGGTAGCAGACGCGTTGAGCCGAAATAAACTGACCCTAAGCCCTCTCTTTGTGGAAAGGCAAAACTTGGAGTATATAGCCAGTTTTAACTTTAGGCCCTCCTCAGATTTTGTACCGGGTTTGTTAGCATCTCTCGAAGTACGCCCTACTCTCTTAGACTCAATAGGGGATGCACAATGTGAAGACCCTCAGCTTGTTGATGTGATTGATAAACTTATCAGGGGTGAGACTTCTAGTCACCTCAATAGATACGCCGTCGATGATAAGGGTTGGCTGAGACGAGATGGAAGATTATGTGTCCCATAAGCAAGGGAGTTGACAAAGAAGGATCTCGAGGAAGCGCATCATTCCAAGATGACTATACACCCTGGCGGTGATAAGATGTACAAGGATATAAAAAGGACTTTCTTTTGGAGTGGCATGAAGCAAGACGTGGCAGATTTCGTTTCTAAGTGCATGACCTGCCAACGGGTCAAGGCGGAACAAAAGAAGCCTGGAGGACTACTTCACCCTCTAGAGGTCCCACAGTGGAAGTGGGATAGCATTTCAATGGACTTCATTGATGGACTGCCTAGGTCGAGAAGAGGCAACACTAGCATTTGGGTAATAGTGGATAGGCTTACTAAAAGCGCCCACTTTATACCTATCAAGAGTAGAAGGACTGCCACATCTCTAGCATCTCTTTATCTCAAGGAAATAGTTCGACTCCTTGGGATACCCTCCAGCATTGTTAGTGACCGAGACCGTATTTTCACAAGTGAGTTTTGGCGCAGTCTGCAAGAAGCTGTAGGCACACAGTTATGTTTGAACACGGCCTATCACCCCCAAACAGATGGCCAGACGGAAAGGGTGAATAGAGTTTTAGAGGATCTTTTAAGACTTTGCGTTCTTGACTTTGGAGGGACGTGGGAGGATCACCTTCCTTTAGTGGAATTTGCCTACAACAACAGCTACCTAGCTACCATCGGCATGGCACCCTTCGAAGCCTTATATGGAAGACCGTGCAATTCACCAACTTGTTGGTGGGAGTCTACAGATAAGCTTATACTTGGGCCAGACATGATTCGAGAAACTTCAGAGAAAGTATACTTGATACGTAGGAGAATGAAGACAGTCCAAGACAGACAGAAATCCAACGCCGACAAAAGAAGGACCGACCTTGAGTTTGAAGTTGGGGACAGGGTTTTCCTTAAGGTATCCCCTTTAAGGAACGTCATTCGCTTTGGATCCGCCGGAAAGCTAGCACCAAGATTTGTAGGACGGTTCCCTATCATCGAGAAGATTGGGAAAATGGCTTATAGAGTAGATCTGCCTGAAAGATTGGCTGGAATTCACAACGTCTTTCACGTTTCTCATCTCCGGAAATGTCTACATGAATCAGCGGAAGTGGTGGAGCCAAGCTTTCTAGAAGAAGCCGAAGTGGAACGTGAAGCAATTGTGAGGAGAGTTCCAACCCGCATCATGGGAACTGAAGTGAAAAAGCTACGCAACCGCGAAATCAAACTCGTTAAAGTTCAGTGGAGCGACGCCGAGGAAGACGCGACTTGGGAAACTGAGGATAGAATACGCGCTGCGTACCCTCTTCTTTTTGAGGGTACATCTTTGACCTCTCTTTTTCTTAAGTTGTGCATGTATCTATCTTTCTAGGCATATCTCCTCGAAATTATCCTTAATCCTTAGGTAGAAACCCCTTTGGATGTAAACATGTATTTGAAACATGTTATGGTTGATGGCTTCAAGTGGTTGCTAGTGGTTGCTCGTGGATGCATATACACGCACAACCTAGGTCTTAGATCGGCTCAATCACTTCATACTGCATACGCATATATGTATTCTTATTTGTATATGGTTGAAAACTTGATATGCTGTAATATGGTCGTTGCATTTGTATGAATAGTTGTGCACTCATGTAGAATTATGAGTAGGAAAAAAATTTCATACATAATGGATTCATGACACTTACATGATTCGCATTAAGGAGGTCAACTGAATCAGTAGACCGCCTGATTTCTGCATTAGATAAGGACATATACACACACTATGCATATGATCATGAAGCATTAGGAGTCTTTTAAGGACAGTGGATGCCTGTGTTTGTTGGTTGAGTAGATGGACTGTTGGATGGTAGGATATACATTCTTCCTAACTTGAAGATTTCAGAGACGAAATCCTTTTAAGGGGGGAGAATATAACACCCCGTGAACTCTATAATGTTATGCTTCACAAATTAAAGTATAATTAATTATAAATGATGAAATCAAGGGAAATGGGTTACGCCATTGCGTTCGTCTCGAAATTCTGCTTGAGATAGAGTTCAAGTTTGCGTAAAAACGGATATCGTATGAAGAAGATATGGACGAATGAAGTTGGGCAGAAAAACCAGAAAACGGGTTAGAATGCACTGGCGCACTTGTGAAGTGCGCCCGAACAAAGTTGAACTGGCGCACTTGGGAAGTGCGTCAGTACAATTTTGGCCTGGCGCACCTTCCAAGTGCGCCCAGGTTAGAAAGACCTGCTGGTCAGGTCCTGGCTGGCCTGGTTAGGGTCTTGTCGAATTCTGATGCTTGGCTGAGTCACTAGGGCTTACGTGTCACCTCTTAATTGGCTCTTTGAACTTTGTATGGTCTAGATTCCTCCTATCTTCATCTGACGGCTCAAAACAATTTAAAATTCTATAAAGACAACTCAAGTCTAACCGTAAATTCACACAAATAATAGAATACAAAAGCTGTCATGTTGTTGGAGAGGAACTAGGAATGGCCGTCAATTAGAAAGCCTAGAGACAAGCCAACAAGCCTAAGAGACGAATCAAATTAGAAGAAGATTAAAGCTTAATCAAATCATTCAACGCAACTTTGCTACCCAAAGGAGAGCATCTCCAAATCAGAATAACAGAAATCAGAAAACAAGAATTCGTCACACGTTGTAAGTATAGCGACCTTTCAAAATATGAATAAAAACTGTGATGTGATTCGATGTAAATGAAAATAGAATCGTGTTGTTATAATCTTTGTGTATTGTAATGGATCTATCATGACTTGTGTATTGATGTTTGTAGCATAAATTGATTGATGCAAGCCTATTGAACAATTGTATATGAAAAACAATGGCACTTGCAAGCTTGTGGCAAAAACTAGAAATCGATCCCTTTTTGTATATGTCAATGGCATGGACTATGTATATTCCCTTAGTCTAAATTATAATTTATGTAAACATGTTATAGACCTTTTATGCCTACATGACCCAAAACCTATGATATCATCCTTATGTTTATTGGCAAGTATAATTAGATCTATGTTTGCAAGTATAATTGGATCTATGTTTCATAAACTATGCAAGTTCATGTTTATTTGCAAAATATAATTGGTTCTATGTCAAACATCGTTTGGGTTTCATAAACTATGCAAGTTCATGTTGAAATAGGCTATATGATTAGATGTAAAAATTGTACATTTTTGTGAACATACAACATGCTAGTTTTGTGGTTGATATTATGCCAAGTCAACATGTTTAAACACAAGTTTGTATTTGCCTAAACTATGCCATTTCATATGTCACCTACTTAGTCATACTTTGATTCGAATGCAAGTTCACACGACCCATGTTATATGTTAGTTGAATCGCCAAATTGCAAGTTCATGCGCCACACACCTTTATGTATTACATGTTCATGATTTCCCCTTTTCCTCACGTTTATAAAGTTGGGCTGAATTGTGACAAGCCCAACACATGTTATAACGTTGCGAACAAACGGGGGTAATAATAGTGGGTGTAAAATATGAAAATATATGTTGGCATGTTTAGCACATGCCAATGATTATGACACATAAGCGGTATGAATTGAAATACCCAAAAATAAAAGATATGACATTTACATATGGTTGAGAAGTAATAAAATATGTAAATTTAGAAAACACGATATGCTTAACCCGAGGTTGGATTGAGTTGTGATGTAAACCTGCCCGGACCCGCCCGGCTGTCCAGTAGTCGCAACAATACCTATCCAATGTGGGTGGTTAAGCATTGAGCCCAATAAGGACCCGAGGTTAGACTGAGCTACTGTGTAAACCTTCCCGGAACCGACCGGCACATCCAGTAACCGTAGCAATACCTGTCTAATATTAGTGGTCTGGTGCTCCTAAGAGGCTAAGGACAGATGGTAGGGTTAAGTCAACTATAACACTTAACCAAATTCAACATGTTAACAAGAATTGATGGGTGGGGTTTGGTAAATACAGACACTTAACCACTTAACATGTTTGACTAGGAAATCCTGGAAACGAGAGACCCGTTTCAGCAGTTACCCAAAGTTAGGTATCAATGGTACCCTGAAACTAGGCAGGGTGGGGCACGATTACTAGGCTGATTGTAAGCGGTCAAACGACGGCGGTGGGTGCACAGTGCAGGTCTAACGGGGTGTGGGCGTGCACACACTCCGGAGCAGACAACCAGTGCACTGGGGACACCAGTAGTATAACCTATGCCTTCTAGTTTTGTGTCGAGGCCGCCACCATGGGTCTTGATACACCCCATGGTGGGACCAGCATAGGTATCTACAATTCTTATGGGCCGTATGACACATGTTAACGTGAGTAGGAGACGATCTTTAACAAGAATGGGGATCACTTCACCCTCACCATGGTGTGTCAGTTAGAATAAATTCAAGTAGGTGCAGAGATATAGTATGGGTGTGATAGTACATTCGACACTTCCTTAGCTTGTGACACTTTCCTATTTTTAGTTTACATTCATCATACCCTTTCCTTATTCACATATTGAAGAGTTACTAGATTTACTCAGGCTTTATGTCTGACCCTATTTTCTTTTCGTCTTCTTTTCTTTCGTCGCCCCCCTCCCCCCCCCCAAGGTCCACAGGGAGGAAACAACTCAACTCAGTCAGGCTCTTTACAAGCACCAAGAACGTAGATGTATGATTTGGATCTTTCTTGCTCGGATAATGGCTTTGGATATCACTATGGGGATTTTTGTCACTTTATTTATGTTTTCATGCTTCTTTAATAATCAAGGCAGTTATGAGGTTGTAATGTTGGAAGTATTTTGAGACAATTATGGAAATCATTGTTTGATACACGTATTGATGAAATAAAAGTTTGTTTGGTTTCCGCTGTTTAAAATATGTGTATTTATATCAGTCTTGAGTTCATCTGTGGCTTTACTTATAAACCTCCACCAAAGTTAAGGTATTCCCTTTGTGAGTGACCTTGATGCAGGTGGGGTGTTTCATAATAACTAAATGTATTTTTACCTTATTAACCATTTAGGCTTAATTTCACTATTATGTTCATTAATCTATTTTAAAATGGTTAATCAACACCATTAGCTGCGGAGAAATCAAACCCTAACCAAAAAACATAAAGGAAATAGACAATATGATATTGACACAGGACATATAAGGAGCGAAAATCAAAGGGAAATCCAAAGACTATGATTTTATGTCAAATTTTTGTGTCTAAGTAGATTTCCTTTATATATACACACACACATAAAAACATAAACATACACATACATATTATAAATACATAAGTTTATTATACATACATACATAATGTTTAATTGTTTTATTATTATTTCAATATATTTACAAATTGCAATAAAAATACATACAAAAATAATATATGCACATTAAATTTAATTAAATATATTTTTACTATGTAGTTATAATTTCCAACCATTACTACATATATATATATATATATATATATATATATGTATATTCCGTAGAGTATCGAGTATAATTTTTGGTCGTGTATGCTTTTAACAGTTAATTCGTTTTCGTTGTTTATGCCTGGGTACAACGAGTGCATCTAGGCAGTTGCTAGATGTAAATGAAAGTTTTCTTATTTTAAATCTGCTACTCAAATCGTTCTTACAAAAAATTCCCACAAATCGGTGATAAAATTGGAGTTGCTGGCTACGGTTTAATCCCTAAACCACATGTTAAACTGGAAGTCATGACAATTTTCTTTATACTTGATCTCAAATATATTTTGGCAACGTTTGTTCCCTTGTTTGATTAATTCAAAATTCTAGCAATCCGAGATATTTTATAAATTCACAAAGTGGAAAGTGATGTTTTATACATTCTCACTATTTCTTCGATTTTTCCCTGACGTAAGTTTGCAGTTGAAACGATTTAGGTTTTTGTGATTTAGGGCACTCATGATTTTACAGTGAGTAAGTTTACAAATAAGGGTAAAAGCGTAAGAAGTAAAAAAAAATTAGTCACCTACATTGACCCCCTTAACAATTTAAAAAAAGTGGAGTGTTCTTAAAATTTGGTCCCCCCTTAAAAAAAAATGGAGTGTCAATAACAACGTCCTTAAAATATCACAGTTAGCATTAATCAGGTGAATTAATAACAATTTATTAAATGAATTCAAAATCACATAATTAATCTAAACATATTAATTTAAATGTACAATGTCAATTGATATTGTGTAGTGTTTTGTAAAAATGACTAAATAAATTTTAAAATGTAGACATTTGACATTAGTATTACAATGCAATATACGATAAATATATTAATATAAATGAGTTCAACTTTAAATTTGTGATAATTAATTATGTGTATAAGTTATGCTTAGTGATTGACATGTTTATAAATTTGATTTTTTTTTTCATTTTTGCAGACATGAATATGCAGGTTAACCTTGATGTGATTTATTAGACAAATCAATGAATAATAGTTTGTTAAAATTATTTATGTAGTTTTATTATTACGTAACAAATTATAAATATGGTACTAAATGTACAATGTTAAGAAAGAATTGAAAGAGACTTAAATGATTATAGAAAATTTATAATATAGGTATTTAGTGCCAAAAAACATAATTTTGTCATTTTTTGTATAAAAAAAGTTAATTAGATTATTTAAATTACTTAAAATTTGGGTTTTGTAATTAATTTAAATATCTTCACTTAAATGTAAAATATTAGGAGCTAACTATCAATAAATAATTGTGTAAACTTTGAAATATCCATATCAAAATGTAAAATGACAGAAAAGTAAAAATAACATGAAAGAAATTGTAAATAAGCATAAAATGATAAACTAATTCAAAAATAAAATATCAAGGAGAAGAGAGAAAACTCCTGAAAGTAAGAGGGGGTTTAGAAGTTTCTGCTTTACTATTATTAAATAGATTGATAACGTGCAGCATTTTGTAAATGACTAAATAATTTTAATAACATAGACGTTTGACATCAATATTACAATGCAATATATGGTAAATATATCAATGCAATATAGGGTAAATATATCGACGTAATTGAGTTCAACTTTAAATTTTGTGATAATTAATTATGTGTATAATTTATACTTTGTGATTGATGTGTTTATACATTTGATTATTTTTTCATTTTTGTTGATATGAATATGGTTAGTCTTGATGTGATTTATTAGACGAATCAATGAATAATAGTTTACTAAATTTATTTATATAGTTTTATTATTATGTAATTAATTATAAAATATGGTACTAAACGTAAAATGTTAAGAAAGAATTGAAAGAGACTTAAATGATTATAGAAAATTTAAAGTATATGTATTTAGAGCCAAAAAACATAATTTTGTCATTTTTAGTATTTAAAAAAACAGGAAAATGCCATGAAGGACAAAATAAACAAAAAATGGTTCCATAAGGACAAGGGGGAATTTTTTTCCATGAGGACAAGTTTTAGTGTAAAGGGATGAATTATAATGGCCCCTGAATTTCTCCCTTTACACTAAATTTTGTCTTTGAGGATAAAATTTTGCCCCTTTGTCCTTATGCAATAAGAGCTAATTATTAATAAATAATTGTGTAAACTTTGAAATGTAAATGTCAAAATGTAAAATGACTAAAAAAGTAAAAATAACGTGAGAGAAAATGTAAATAAACGTAAAATGATACAGGAAAATAGCCTTAAGGACAAAATGAAAAAAAATTGTTCCATATGGACAAGAGGTTAAAATTTTGTCCGTATGAACAAATTTTAGTGTAAAGGGAGAAATTACAGTGGGCCTCTGAATTCTTTTCTTTACATTAAAATTTGTCCGTATGGACATAATTTTAGCCCCTTGTTCTAATGGAACAACTTTTTGTTCATTTTGTCCTTGAGGCTAAAAGCCCCAAAATGATAATATAATTTAAAAATAAAAAGGGATTGTTAAAGGGACTCCACATTTGGTTAAGGGAAGGACCAATTTTTATTTATTGTAAAATTGTTATGGGGAGGACAAAATAAATTAGCCTCCCCTTAAACATATAAACTAAATTCCAATATTAACCTCCTATAATGCTCATTAATATAAACCATAAAATGTAAACCTTAATTAATTAATATAATTTAATGTTGCACATAAAAATAAAAAAAGTGTATAATTAATGTAATGGAGACATAAGAAAGTTTTGTGGATGATCAGAAGGCATCAAATTAGGTAATTAATTGTAATATCATATTGAAATTGGTATGATTAATTTAAAATAAATGCAGAAATGAAGATTTTGATTTAATATGCTATATCAAATTTGTGTAATTGATATATTTTGTAATTCACATATTTGTTACTTGCACTGAAATTTTTAAGTTATGGTTTAACATAAGTGATGAGCCAGGGGTAGTTAGGTCTCTTTTTCTTCTTTTTAAAAAATAAACCAAACCCCCTTAACAAAAAATAAATTAAGCTGGAGCCCCCTTAAAATTATCCTCCCCTTAACCAAATGTGGAGTCCCTTTAACAATCCCCAAATAAAATATCCGAAGAGATCTAAGGAGAAAACTCCTGGAAGGAAGGAGAGAATTCTAAATTTTTCTGCTTTACTATATTATTTAATAGATTTATCTTTTTTTATTGTGGCAATCACACTTTGATTGAGTCCATTGAATTAAAACCTTAACCTATATAAAGACAAACAAACGTTAATAATTTAAATATATAATTTGCTACAAGCAAGGATTATAATAGAACAAACGAGACAATAATTTTTTTCCTAATTTTTCTTTGTTAGGATTGTCTCGCATGTTCTTAAAGAGGAATGATGGTTTGGATACAATAATCCCACATCACTTAATATATTAAAGGAATTATGTACAAATATAAGTTGGTAGGCACATTACATCGGGGGATTCCTGTTGTTACATGCAAGTTGTGCGTCAGCTGATATGCGTGCAAGGAAGGAGGACTTTGTTCCGACCGTCGTTACATAACATCCTTCAACTCTTTAAAATTTTTTGTTTGAATCAATTGCCAGTTTAAGTGTTGATTGATCGCTTATAGTAAGAATTAGCACTTAGGATAAAGGATATGAAAATTTACAGAAGCTTATATTGAATTGAATTTCGTTTGTATGATTCTTATTTAGTTTTTTTTATACAAGATGAAATATGAAGGAAAAGGTATATTTTCATTAATAAGGTATGTGTAGTACTCTGATTTTCTAGGCAGATGTGAGATGAAACTTGGTGTATTTATATTTGTTTATGTATTTGGTGCAAGTATAGCATATTTTAGTTGAATATAAATTTCTTGAACAAAAATGTTTATAAAATCAGATAAAAAATGTGAAAATGTTGGATTGTTACGTGAGGTTGTTTGCACTTTTGATTTCAGTAAAGGTAACAGAAAGATAATTTGTTCTGTATATTACACTTATCTGCAATTATTTAATGTGGTGAGGCTTTATTTCTTTGATTAAATGTGTAACAGAAACCAATTAATACTTCTCATTTTAAAACATATATTTAGTAGAAAGAGAGCGAATCCAGACTGCCATATGAATGGTCTGAAATCCTGTATTCATTGCAGAATAAATCCAATTAATTAATGGGAGATTTTGATGAAGAACGTACATATATAAATTAGTTAATTGGAGATTTTGATGAAGAATGTACATATAAATTAGCAAATCCTCAAAAGTTATATGGTTAATTAACATCATAACATCATGTGCTTCTTCTTGATACATTACATAACATGGATGACAAATGTAACAACCCGTAAAATGCGAGCCAGTTTGAAATTTTTATTATGGCAATTTTAGCGAATTTTGATTATTTAAAATGAATTATTTTAAATAAAATCGACGTGAAATTTATTTTGAATAGAATTCGAACGTATATATTATACGCATCGTCGTTAGAATAGAAATATTTATATATAATTATAAATAGAATTGAAGATGGCGCGGTAGTTCGATAATTCGATTTCAAACTTCAATTGAATGTACCGGGTGCAAAACAATCCGGATTTTAGTGAAACCAAAAATAATGGAATCTAATAGTGAATATCTTCCCAACGAATTAGAATAATCGAGATTTCATAGTGGGAATCAAAAGATATGTCCAGTTGAAAATTCTGAATAGTCGCTATGGAATTCAGGCCCTTAAAAATGGACATTTTGCAAATGACCTCGGATTTCGACAAAACCACTTTTGTTGGGTCCGTGGTGTTGAATTATTGCTAGATTCCAAATTTCATAATTTTTCGAATCAATATGTGAGCGTGGCAAAGGAAAACGCGTTTGACCAGTTTCAGTTGATTTTAATCGACTGGAAAATGGCCATTTTTCAAACGGTCTCAGAATTCGACGAAACTAGTTTTGTTAGGACCGTATCGTCAATACGAAGCTAGAAAATATTTTTCTGGAATTTTTCTAGTTAGTATGTGACCCCGGTAATTTGAAATGTACGTTTAAAATTCAATATAGTGATTTAAATGTAAATTCAACGGAAACTGATTCAAACAGTCGAATCAGCTTGCGATACATATCCCATTGTGTTCGGAATGGGGCTAATTAGCTATGGACGACAGGCGGTGGGTTCGGTTTCGAGGTCAAAATAAAAAGTTGCTTTTAGAAAAATAAAATGAATTAAAAATAAAAATATATATAAATCTGTACCCTCCCTCTTCCCTTATTCTCTCAGATCGGAGAAAAGAAATAAAAAAAAAAGAAAAAGAAAAAGGGAGACGACGGAAAAAGGGGGGATCCCTGTCGCCGCCGCCAGAGGCTGGCGCCCCCCCCTAATCGATCGCCGCCACATCCAACCCCCCCTCCTCCTCGACGTCGATCGCGACGGAGCCCCCCCCCCCCCCCGTTTCAGCAATCGCGACAGCAGCCCCCCCCAAACCCGCATCCAACCCTTCCGCCGCCTCTGGCCATCTGCCACCCCCTCCGACGCCCCAGACCCCCCCCCCCCCCCCCCGTGCGCCCTCAGCCTCTTCTCCGACCGCCAAAGCCCCCCCTGTAAGTTTTTTTTCTTATTTATTTTTATTTTTATTTTATATAAAAAAAAATAGAAGTAAAGCTGATTTTAATTTAAGTTTAAAAACTGATTTTATTTAAATAAGTAAGTTCTGATTTTTAAAATGTTAAAATTGATTTTATAAGAATTTTAAACTGTTTTTTTTATAAGAATTTTAAACTGATTTTTAAAGAATTTTAATTAGGTATTAAAACTGATTTTTGAAAAGGTTTTAACTTTAAAAAGAAAAAGGTTTTAACTTTAAAAGGAAAAAGATTTGATCATTAAAATAGAAAAGGCGGAATTTTTATCGAGTAGAAGAAGTAAAAATATGATTTTTATATTTTTAAAGTTTTAAAAATATAATCTTTATAGGATAGAGAATATAAAAATATCATCTTTGTATATGTAGCGAAATAAAAATCTGATTTTTTTTTATATACGTTGAGTAAAGTGATGATTTTTATAAGGCGAAAACTTTATTTTTATAAGGCGAAAACTTTATTTTAGAAAAGGGCGAAATCTATATTTTTGAAATGGAATTTTTATCTATATAGTAGCAATGTAGAAATAGAATTTTTATCCATAGAGCGTGATAGTAAAAAAATGATTTTTAAATTGAAAGTGAATAAATAAAAATGTGATTTTTATTTTAAAGACATCAAAATATAAAAATGTGATTTTTATATATGTAGTGGCTACGGGCAATAAAGATGACGAAGATGCGATAGCGATGAAGATTTCTATCAATGAAGTGCCGTGGAGCTAGGATAGCTATATGTGAGAATTTCTCACCTTTCGATTTCTTTTCTAGTTATATATATATACTAGGATGCAGACGGTGCTTAGTAGCACCCGACACAATCGTCCACAGACCATGGACTTGTTTGTTTGGTTGCATAGATTAGTTATGTGATGTGATTTGAAATTGAATTGTTGGGTGAAATAAATTGATTTGATTGATGTGTGAATGGCGTGGGCCTTCACTAGACCGGGGATAAGGCTAGGCCTTGTCCCGTTTCTAGTATCGTGCCGTTATGCCGCCGAAATTTTCTAAAATATGTTAGAAAAATAAAAATATCATTTTATTGAATAAATGAATTGAATAGAAATTCATAGATTGAAATAAAATGTTTTATCGTTAAAAATATAATTTTTAACGTGAATATGAAAATAGTGAAGTGAATAAATAAATATTCATTTACAAACCAGATGGTTTGTTCATGTACACTTATTTGAATGACATTGATTGGGACGATAAATTTTACACATCGCCCAACTGCACAACTAAAATCTGTGTTTGATTGTTTGAAACCCCACACGGGTGTTGGGATGAAATTTGAAGTTCACTCATCCTGATTGATTAAATATGTCGATCGATTGATTGACAGGCTGTTATAAGCGTTAGATATCTTTATTTGATGCTTATACAGTGTAGTGCACTTTGGTTGATGGTTGATCATTTTTCAATGCTGTTATATACATGTGTTGTGTGAAAATCCATATAATTAATTTTATGTGGTAATTGATTGGGCCTCATTCCAGTTTTAAAATAGAAATATTCGAAATAGAATATTTAAAAATAGAAATTTATGAAGCCGTGTTGATTAGATTGACGCCATTTTGACGTGAACGATATTTATATCGATTTTATTCATTTTAAAATGAATTGAAAAGTGATTTCGAAATCGAATATTTCGAAATGAATTGAATTGAAAACGATTTCGAAATGAATTGAATTGAAAACGATTTCGAAATGAATTGAATTGAAAACGATTTCGAAATGAATTGAATTGAAAACGATTTCGAAATGAATTGAATTGAAAACGATTTCGAAATGAATTGAATTGAAAACGATTTCGAAATGAATTGAATTGAAAACGATTTCGAAATGAATTGAATTGAAAACGATTTCGAAATGAATTGAATTGAAAACGATTTCGAAATGAATTGAATTGAAAACGATTTCGAAATGAATTGAATTGAAAACGATTTCGAAATGAATTGAATTGAAAACGATTTCGAAATGAATTGAACTGAAAACGATTTCGAAATGAATTGAATTGTATATGAATTCAAATTGAATTGAAATTTGAATTGAATAGAAAGGAATTTTAAAACGAATTTATAAAGAAGAATTCAATTTTGATTTGAATTGAAAAGGAAGTTGAAATGGCTTTTGAAACGAATTTAAAACTATTTATATAATTCGTTTTAAATAGAAATCGACGAAATATATTATATATATATTATATATATAATATAATGGCCTGAATAGAACGCGCCGCGGCAGTTCGCGAACTTCGACCATTTATTTCAAACGGACATTACGGGAGATCCGACCGTCGGATTCTCCTAAAACCGGAACCGTTGGGTTCGTATCGAAGAGAGCTTTCTAACGAATGTGAGAAATTAGAAATCTAACGGTTGGATTTGGAATTATGTCCAAATCAAATTTGAAAAAGGTCACTGTAAGTGCAGTTCGATGGCCATTGGTGGAAATCGACTGTACGGGCCTTGATAAAATTATTAAAAATAGTAATAATTTGTGTAAAATCATAAGAAATGATTTGTGAAGATTTGGGATGAAAAACTCCATATTTGAAAAGATAAAAATAGATTTTTATCGAAATGAACTAGTTTTGAACTAGAAATATAATTCTATTTATTTTTAAATAAATAAATTGAATTTGAAAAGGGTTTTAAAAATAACCAGAATTTCCAATGATTGCATTGGAGTGGATTTGAATCGAAATTGTCTTCGGAATATTTCGATGTTGGAATTCGTGATTATACAGATGTTGTTATGGGAATTTGAAAGATATACATTTATATCGTTATTTCAATACGACATTTGTTAATCGTAGAATTTGATATTGAATATAAGCCGATATATTTTCTATTCAGAGCCTTGTATTGAATATCAAATGTGATTTGGGTTTGTAGTGAATGGTGTCTTCACTAACACTGTTCTTGAACCCAGTTGTGAAAAGATTAAATCTTTTTATTTAGATTTAATGAAGTGTACCAATTAAATGAGATTTCATTGGAATTGAATTGATATTGATTTTTGGGTTTATCGTGAACAGTGTTTTAAATAACACTCGTTCTTTAACCCGATAATTAATGAATGTAATTTTGGGTTTATCGTGAACTGTGTTTTTAAATGACACTGATTCTTTAACCCAGAGAAATATTAAAACTAAGTGGAGTTTTAATGAATCTTTAATTAGATTGAAAAGATCGAGAATGGAGTATCACCAGTTTTACTCCAAGCGATAGTTAAATCTTTAATTAGATTTGAACGTGAAATGGTAATTGAATTTACCGATAACACCGTGGTGTTAGATATGCAGTACTACCAGTTTTACTTCATGGGATGAATAGGTTGGGATTGGGAAAATAAAATAAATGATTACTTCGGTGTGGTTCGATAATCCCGACTAGTTGGAATTGATATTCAAAGGAGATTAAAGAATAAATTTAAAGAATTTATCTTGGATAAAATTAATGGGAACTTTTTCCCAAAGTATAGGAATATTTGAATAAAAGAATATTCTGAATTGGAATGAGGCGTATGTAGTGTTTGAGTAACACTTTTATAATATATACGCGAGTTATTCAGAAAGACCGGGTTTATCCCATTCTGAATAACTGATTCGGCGTGGTGTCGAAGATGAAGACGGTGGTCGAAGACCAGAAGTCTTCACGTCGTTTGGGTGATAACTGATGATCTTGATTGGGCTGTACACCCAAGAAGATGGAAACAGTTAGTGATCGTCCAGACGTACTTGGAGATCGATGGATATGCGAGGTACTAGGTGCCTCCGGTTTCGTTCAGACCCAGAACGAACTTGTAAATGGACTGTGTGTCTGACATTGGAATTTAGTCTGTGTGATTGATTTCTATTAAATATATATCTGTTTGGCGGCGGAGAATTTATTCTCTTGCTTAACGCCCTTCTCTGAGACGTACGAGCTCAGGGGTTATATATTGATGGATATCAAACGCATGGAGTGAATTGCCTGTGTGGCATGCCTAAGTGGAAATTGATCGAGGCTTCTGTTGAAAAGCAAAGTCTTGTGGTGATGATCAAAGCACGGCCTTTGTGGCGTAGCTTTGTGTAACGTTTACTTCGCGAGTTTCACACCCGGTATGAACCAAAAACGGGAGACGGACCTCAGGGAGGACTTGCGTTTCTTTCTAGTTAGAAGTGGCGTCAGTGGTTTTACACGCCCTGACGAGTTTGACTTATGTGGTTGTTGCTGTTGCGAGGCGCCTCGGTTATATCGGTTTCGGCCGATGCATTCTGGTCGGCTGACGGACCAGACTTACACCCCATAGGGTGGGGAAACGTAGTGTTCAGGCATTTTAATCCACATCGGTGGACCGGCCCTGTCGCTCCAAGGCTTGACTGAGTACTTGCCTGTGGCTCGGGCTAGAGAGTCACGAATCGGTTGAGGACTATCTTTTGCCTCGGTTCATAGACGGAAATCCAATTTCCAAATATGTGACATTTGCGGTTTTATTTGTAAACCTATATATGGCGACATGATATATGGTACCCATGCCGCCTATGATTGATACTTATGATTTGAAGTTGTTTTATACACTTACAGTAGTATCAAATGATTTGTTTTAAACGTACTAAGCTTTCTTTGGCTGTTATAAGGGAAAACCCTATCCTCGACTGCGTTGCATTGTGTGATGGGACCTGGGTCTTATAACAGCTTCATTTTTCTTTATTTAGCATTGCGCTGTTAGTTTATGCACTGGTATTCTTGGGAGGAAACCCGTTCCGTGTTATACGGCGTGGTCCCTTGATTTACCTAATGATTTAAAATAAAGATTAATAACTGTTTTAGTTCTCACACCAGTCACATGACTGACCTGGAGTTTATTGTTTTAACCTAAACTCTGGGTGCCCCTATTTTCGACACGGGCAGCTAGTAGTTTCGGTTTTGCAGATTTATATTCACAGGATCCTGGTTTACAGCTGGAACGATATCCGGAAAGCTTTGTATCCGTATATCTCTCCTAGTTGTGTATTGTATTATTTTCCGCTGCTATGTATTTAAATGTAATTTAAATCTCTGATATTTCTGTGTAATATTTATTCATTTATACTCTGTATATTCTTGTAATCTGATGCATTGTTGTAATATACAATGAAATGTTCTTCAGTATGCGTTCTGTTTTGTCGTGTTCTCAAACGATAGGGCGTTTCGAACGGCCTGGATCGGTTTAGCGACTGGTTCGGACCGAGCGAAATTCCTTGCCGTCACAGTTGGTATCGGAGCTTTGGTTTACAGAGCTCGAGAACAAGACACATTAGAACCGTACGAAAGAATTCATCAGATATTGGAGTAGTAATATCCAACGAGAATGACTCGTTAGAGATAGGATCAGTAGTATCCTAGAACGAGTGTGAAGGGTATATTTTTGAAAATGAAAACAATTTTTGTTTTGAAAATTTAAATCAATTATTCGTATTTGATTATCTATTTATATTGAGTTGGACAATCCAGTATATATAGATTTTGCGTATACGTCTGATCCGCGTGTATTCGAAATTTTAATATACTGGATAGATATAGAATTACACTCTAATCGCCCGGAAATGATTTTGATGATGGAGCTCCATCATTAGAATTTATGTTCGAGTGACGAAAGTGGGCTTTCTATATATTTCCTCTTGACTGGTGTGAGAACCAATTTGATAGGGCTTATTGTTGTGATTTGGCACCAAAAACCTGATTTTTGACTATGTATCAAAATTATGAATTTGAAACTCTAATTCACTAATTGATTGATGTTTGTGTTGTTTGTTCATTAGTTTGATAATTTTGAACCATTTAGCCTGATTGAATCAAATATTGGATTATATTGAAAATTGGTCGCATTTGCTTGCATATACATATAATTATATTGAACAGGTCATAGCAAGGAGGCTAGAGCAGAGAATAAAATTTGTTTGCCCGACAAATAGGTACATGTTTACTACATAATTTCCTGTTTTGTTTGGGTGATGATGATTTTGTGAGCCTATTGGCTAGCCGCTTGGCTTTTTCTTTTTCTTTTTGAGATCTGAAGGACCGGGGAAGCTATTTGAAATTCCCCGATGCTCCCGGTGCAGGGGAGGTTATGGCGAAATTTTTCGAAAATTTAGGGTGTTAGCCAAATTTTTGAAATTTTAGAAAATTCTCAGAAACTGAAAAGTTGGAGAATGAAAGCCAGATCGAGCGTAGTGTTGATTAATCAAACCACTTTCTACTTTGTTCCTTTTCGGGGACGAAAAGTTTTAAGTGGGGGAGATTGTAACAACCCGTAAAATGCGAGCCAGTTTGAAATTTTTATTATGGCAATTTTAGCGAATTTTGATTATTTAAAATGAATTATTTTAAATAAAATCGACGTGAAATTTATTTTGAATAGAATTCGAACGTATATATTATACGCGTCGTCGTTAGAATAGAAATATTTATATATAATTATAAATAGAATTGAAGATGGCGCGATAGTTCGATAATTCGATTTCAAACTTCAATTGAATGTACCGGGTGCAAAACAATCCGGATTTTAGTGAAACCAAAAATAATGGAATCTAATAGTGAATATCTTCCCAACGAATTAGAATAATCGAGATTTCATAGTGGGAATCAAAAGATATGTCCAGTTGAAAATTCTGAATAGTCGCTATGGAATTCAGGCCCTTAAAAATGGACATTTTGCAAATGACCTCGGATTTCAATGAAACCACTTTTGTTGGGTCCGTGGTGTTGAATTATTGCTAGATTCCAAATTTCATAATTTTTCGAATCAATATGTGAGCGTGGCAAAGGAAAACGCGTTTGACCAGTTTCAGTTGATTTTAATCGACTGGAAAATGGCCATTTTTCAAACGGTCTCAGAATTCGACGAAACTAGTTTTGTTAGGACCGTATCGTCAATACGAAGCTAGAAAATATTTTTCTGGAATTTTTCTAGTTAGTATGTGACCCCGGTAATTTGAAATGTACGTTTAAAATTCAATATAGTGATTTAAATGTAAATTCAACGGAAACTGATTCAAACAGTCGAATCAGCTTGCGATACATATCCCATTGTGTTCGGAATGGGGGTAATTAGCTATGGACGACAGGCGGTGGGTTCGGTTTCGAGGTCAAAATAAAAAGTTGCTTTTAGAAAAATAAAATGAATTAAAAATAAAAATATATATAAATCTGTACCCTCCCTCTTCCCTTATTCTCTCAGATCGGAGAAAAGAAAAAAAAAAAAAAAGGGAGACGACGGAAAAAGGGGGGGATCCCTGTCGCCGCCGCCAGAGGCCGGCGCCCCCCCTAATCGATCGCCGCCACATCCAACCCCCCCCTTCCTCCTCGAAGTCGATCGCGACGGAGACCCCCCCCCCCCCCCCCCGTTTCAGCAATCGCGACAGCAGCCCCCCCCCCCCCAAACCCGCATCCAACCCTTCCGCCGCCTCTGGCCATCTGCCACCCCCTCCGACGCCCAGACCCCCCCCCCCCCCCCCCCCCCGTGCGCCCTCAGCCTCTTCTCCGACCGCCAAAGCCCCCCCTGTAAGTTTTTTTTCTTATTTATTTTTATTTTATATAAAAAAAAATAGAAGTAAAGCTGATTTTAATTTAAGTTTAAAAACTGATTTTATTTAAATAAGTAAGTTCTGATTTTTAAAATGTTAAAACTGATTTTATAAGAATTTTAAACTGTTTTTTTTATAAGAATTTTAAACTGATTTTTAAAGAATTTTAATTAGGTATTAAAACTGATTTTTGAAAAGGTTTTAACTTTAAAAAGAAAAAGGTTTTAACTTTAAAAGGAAAAAGATTTGATCTTTAAAATAGAAAAGGCGGAATTTTTATCGAGTATAAGAAGTAAAAATATGATTTTTATATTTTTAAAGTATTAAAAATATAATCTTTATAGGATAGAGAATATAAAAATATCATCTTTGTATATGTAGCGAAATAAAAATCTGATTTTTTTTTATATACGTTGAGTAAAGTGATGATTTTTATAAGGCGAAAACTTTATTTTTATAAGGCGAAAACTTTATTTTTATAAGGCGAAAACTTCATTTTAGAAAAGGGCGAAATCTATATTTTTGAAATGGAATTTTTATCTATATAGTAGCAATGTAGAAATAGAATTTTTATCCATAGAGCGTGATAGTAAAAATATGATTTTTAAATTGAAAGTGAATAAATAAAAATGTGATTTTTATTTTAAAGACATCAAAATATAAAAATGTGATTTTTATATATGTAGTGGCTACGGGCAATAAAGATGACGAAGATGCGATAGCGATGAAGATTTCTATCAATGAAGTGTCGTGGAGCTAGGATAGCTATATGTGAGAATTTCTCACCTTTCGATTTCTTTTCTAGTTATATATATATATATATACTAGGATGTAGACGGTGCTTAGTAGCACCCGACACAATCGTCCACAGACCATGGACTTGTTTGTTTGGTTGCATACATTAGTTATGTGATGTGATTTGAAATTGAATTGTTGGGTGAAATAAATTGATCTGATTGATGTGTGAATGGCGTGGGCCTTCACTAGACCGGGGATAAGGCTAGGCCTTGTCCCGTTTCTAGTATCGTGCCGTTATGCCGCCGAAATTTTCTAAAATATGTTAGAAAAATAAAAATATCATTTTATTGAATAAATGAATTGAATAGAAATTCATAGATTGAAATAAAATGTTTTATCGTTAAAAATATAATTTTTAACGTGAATATGAAAATAGTGAAGTGAATAAATAAATATTCATTTACAAACCAGATGGTTTGTTCATGTACACTTATTTGAATGACATTGATTGGGACGATAAATTTTACACATCGCCCAACTGCACAACTAAAATCTGTGTTTGATTGTTTGAAACCCCACACGGGTGTTGGGATGAAATTTGAAGTTCACTCATCCTGATTGATTAAATATGTCGATCGATTGATTGACAGGCTGTTATAAGCGTTAGATATCTTTATTTGATGCTTATACAGTGTAGTGCACTTTGGTTGATGGTTGATCATTTTTCAATGCTGTTATATACATGTGTTGTGTGAAAATCCATATAATTAATTTTATGTGGTAATTGATTGGGCCTCATTCCAGTTTTAAAATAGAAATATTCGAAATAGAATATTTAAAAATAGAAATTTATGAAGCCGTGTTGATTAGATTGACGCCATTTTGACGTGAACGATATTTATATCGATTTTATTCATTTTAAAATGAATTGAAAAGTGATTTCGAAATCGAATATTTCGAAATGAATTGAATTGAAAATGATTTCGAAATGAATTGAATAGAAAACGATTTCGAAATGAATTGAATTGAAAACGATTTCGAAATGAATTGAATTGAAAACGATTTCGAAATGAATTGAATTGAAAACGATTTCGAAATGAATTGAATTGAAAACGATTTCGAAATGAATTGAATTGAAAACGATTTCGAAATGAATTGAATTGAAAACGATTTCGAAATGAATTGAATTGAAAACGATTTCGAATTGAATTGAATTGAAAACGATATCGAAATGAATTGAATTGAAAACGATTTCGAAATGAATTGAATTGAAAACGATTTCGAAATGAATTGAATTGAAAACGATTTCGAAATGAATTGAATTGAAAACGATTTCGAAATGAATTGAACTGAAAACGATTTCGAAATGAATTGAATTGAATATGAATTCAAATTGAATTGAAATTTGAATTGAATAGAAAGGAATTTTAAAACGAATTTATAAAGAAGAATTCAATTTTGATTTGAATTGAAAAGGAAGTTGAAATGGCTTTTGAAACGAATTTAAAACTATTTATATAATTCGTTTTAAATAGAAATCGACGAAATATATTATATATATATTATATATATAATATAATGGCCTGAATAGAACGCGCCGCGGCAGTTCGCGAATATCGACCATTTATTTCAAACGGACATTACGGGAGATCCGACCGTCGGATTCTCCTAAAACCGGAACCGTTGGGTTCGTATCGAAGAGAGCTTTCTAACGCATGTGAGAAATTAGAAATCTAATGGTTGGATTTGGAATTATGTCCAAATCAAATTTGAAAAAGGTCGCTGTAAGTGCAGTTCGATGGCCATTGGTGGAAATCGACTGTAAGGGCCTTGATAAAATTATTAAAAATAGTAATAATTTGTGTAAAATCATAAGAAATGATTTGTGAAGATTTGGGATGAAAAACTCCATATTTGAAAAGATAAAAATAGATTTTTATCGAAATGAACTAGTTTTGAACTAGAAATATAATTCTATTTATTTTTAAATAAATAAATTGAATTTGAAAAGGGTTTTAAAAATAACCAGAATTTCCAATGATTGCATTGGAGTGGATTTGAATCGAAATTGTCTTCGGAATATTTCGATGTTGGAATTCGTGATTATACAGATGTTGTTATGGGAATTTGAAAGATATACATTTATATCGTTATTTCAATACGACATTTGTTAATCGTAGAATTTGATATTGAATATAAGCCGATATATTTTCTATTCAGAGCCTTGTATTGAATATCAAATGTGATTTGGGTTTGTAGTGAATGGTGTCTTCACTAACACTGTTCTTGAACCCAGTTGTGAAAAGATTAAATCTTTTTATTTAGATTTAATGAAGTGTACCAATTAAATGAGATTTCATTGGAATTGAATTGATATTGATTTTTGGGTTTATCGTGAACAGTGTTTTAAATAACACTCGTTCTTTAACCCGATAATTAATGAATGTAATTTTGGGTTTATCGTGAACTGTGTTTTTAAATGACACTGATTCTTTAACCCAGAGAAATATTAAAACTAAGTGGAGTTTTAATGAATCTTTAATTAGATTGAAAAGATCGAGAATGGAGTATCACCAGTTTTACTCCAAGCGATAGTTAAATCTTTAATTAGATTTGAACGTGAAATGGTAATTGAATTTACCGATAACACCGTGGTGTTAGATATGAAGTACTACCAGTTTTACTTCATGGGATGAATAGGTTGGGATTGGGAAAATAAAATAAATGATTACTTCGGTGTGGTTCGATAATCCCGACTAGTTGGAATTGATATTCAAAGGAGATTAAAGAATAAATTTAAAGAATTTATCTTGGATAAAATTAATGGGAACTTTTTCCCAAAGTATAGGAATATTTGAATAAAAGAATATTCTGAATTGGAATGAGGCGTATGTAGTGTTTGTGTAACACTTTTATAATATATACGCGAGTTATTCAGAAAGACCGGGTTTATCCCATTCTGAATAACTGATTCGACGTGGTGTCGAAGATGAAGACGGTGGTCGAAGACCAGAAGTCTTCACGTCGTTTGGGTGATAACTGATGATCTTGATTGGGCTGTACACCCAAGAAGATGGAAACAGTTAGTGATCGTCCAGACGTACTTGGAGATCGATGGATACGCGAGGTACTAGGTGCCTCCGGTTTCGTTCAGACCCAGAACGAACTTGTAAATGGACTGTGTGTCTGACATTGGAATTTAGTCTGTGTGATTGATTTCTATTAAATATATATCTGTTTAGCGGCGGAGAATTTATTCTCTTGCTTAACGCCCTTCTCTGAGACGTACGAGCTCAGGGGTTATATATTGATGGATATCAAACGCATGGAGTGAATTGCCTGTGTGGCATGCCTAAGTGGCAATTGACCGAGGCTTCTGTTGAAAAGCAAAGTCTTGTGGTGTTGATCAAAGCACGGCCTTTGTGGCGTAGCTTTGTGTAACGTTTACTTCGCGAGTTTCACACCCGGTATGAACCAAAAACGGGAGACGGACCTCAGGGAGGACTTGCGTTTCTTTCTAGTTAGAAGTGGCGTCAGTGGTTTTACACGCCCTGACGAGTTTGACTTATGTGGTTGTTGCTGTTGCGAGGCGCCTCGGTTATATCGGTTTCGGCCGATGCATTCTGGTCGGCTGACGGACCAGACTTACACCCCATAGGGTGGGGAAACGTAGTGTTCAGGCATTTTAATCCACATCGGTGGACCGGTCCTGTCGCTCCAAGGCTTGACTGAGTACTTGCCTGTGGCTCGGGCTAGAGAGTCACGAATTGGTTGAGGACTATCTTTTGCCTCGGTTCATAGACGGAAATCCAATTTCCAAATACGTGACATTTGCGGTTTTATTTGTAAACCTATATATGGCGACATGATATATGGTACCCATGCCGCCTATGATTGATACTTATGATTTGAAGTTGTTTTATACACTTATAGTAGTATCAAATGATTTGTTTTAAACGTACTAAGCATTCTTTGGCTGTTATAAGGGAAAACCCTATCCTCGACTGCGTTGCATTGTGTGATGGGACCTGGGTCTTATAACAGCTTCATTTTTCTTTATTTAGCATTGCGCTGTTAGTTTATGCACTGGTATTCTTGGGAGGAAACCCGTTCCGTGTTATACGGCGTGGTCCCTTGATTTACCTAATGATTTAAAATAAAGATTAATAACTGTTTTAGTTCTCACACCAGTCACATGACTAACCTGGAGTTTATTGTTTTAACCTAAACTCTGGGTGCCCCTATTTTCGACACGGGCAGCTAGTAGTTTCGGTTTTGCAGATTTATATTCACAGGATCCTGGTTTACAGCTGGAACGATATCCGGAAAGCTTTGTATCTGTATATCTCTCCTAGTTGTGTATTGTATTATTTTCCGCTGCTATGTATTTAAATGTAATTTAAATCTCTGATATTTCTGTGTTATATTTATTCATTTATACTCTGTATATTCTTGTAATCTGATGCATTGTTGTAATATACAATGAAATGTTCTTCAGTATGCGTTCTGTTTTGTCGTGTTCTCGAACGATAGGGCGTTTCGAACGGCCTGGATCGGTTTAGCGACTGGTTCGGACCGAGCGAAATTCCTTGCCGTCACAACAAACAAGAGAATGCATTAAAATTTTCAAATAATTTCAAAGATAAAAAAGTCAGGTGGAAAAAGGATAGGAAATTAAAGCTAATATATTCGTTTGTTAATAATTACTTGCTGATTTCATACAATCTAACTTAGTATAAATCTGAGCAACCAAATACCATTTCACTATATTCATCACAACTAATTCATCAAAAATGAGACTAAGCTTTGTATTTGCACTCTTTCTTCTTTCCTTGACTGTCTCTGTTCTTCATGGATGTAAGTTTAGAAATACTGTTTACCATTGTTACACTTGATTTATTTAAACGCAACCATTGAAGAAATTTGAAACTCAATTTTTCATAAATGTATGAATTCTAATGTAGGTGGAGCCATCCCTCTGAATGAGAAGGTATTCGATTGGACATCAGGAATTTTTGCAGACAAAAAAAAACCGTGTTGCTCTCTAGAAGATGTTAGCATGTGCCCCAAGAGGGCGTACTGCATTCAAACAGCTACTTGTTTTGACTCTCTTGATGCATGCAAGAAAGACTGCCCTCCATGTGATAAGTAGACCCTTCAGTATTGGTCAGCGCATGTCTTCCTTTGTAATGAAAACAATGATATTGTAGCATGGCTTTTTGCTTTGAAATGAAATTACTATTGTAGTTCTCTACTTTTTTTTATTTAGAATTTCTAAAATGGAGCATCAATTATGAATATCCGGATTGAAAAAAATAAATCTGAATTAACCAGATTTGTTAATTGGAGGTAAAATAAATCATTCTTCTCTTAGAATATCAAAATTATAATTTCTACATTGTTCATCTTACAATCGATCTTCCTCGCCATTCTTTTATAATTTTCAAACTCTTTATCCCCACTATTCTTAATCATAAACTATTCTCTAATTTCTACTTTAGTTCTCCATTTTTTGAACGTTGATTCTGTATTTCTTGGTTCATGTGAAGGAACACATCATTATCTTCATCTTTATCAAGTTTGATATATATATATATATGTATGTATCCATTAAAACAAAGAGATATATGTATTTAATTCCTAGTACCCAAGGTAGTAGCATTTTTAAGAAATACACACCATCTTCGAAAGAAAAAAAATTTGAGTCTCTTCAATAATACTGTTTCTATTTTGGCTATCTTAACAAAATACTTTAGGTATCTAGTCTCAAAATTTGGATAGTTGCTAAATTACTGGTTCAAAATAATGTCCTTATAGCTTGTTCATAGTTATTTTAGGTAATCCTAATGTTTTTGTTCTAAATTTTTAAAACTTGCAACTGTAGAATATAGTATTATACTTAATAATGGATTGTAACACAAATATTCCTTAAATAATCAATTTGTTTATAAACAGGCATAATGGTGGGTAAGTGAAAAATAGTGACAGAAAGGCATTTTCTTTTCCTCCTTGGATATTGATTATCAGCTGTATATTAGCACAATTCATTCTTTGATGAGGTAACGTTAATGATAAATGAATTTAGACACTTGTGTTCCCTTAATAAAGAACCAAAGAAGTGCATGAACTATAATAGTTGGGGAACGAAAACATTTAAATAGACCAAATTAAGTTGGTCATAGAAGTATACTATCCATCGATTATCCACGTTCAAATTACCTTCAAAAGTTATTTTATGATAACAAATCAATTAAATGTGTGTTATAAGTAAAACAATTTTTTTGATTATTCCAATTATCAAATCATTTATGCATTGACATGGCTTCATTATTTATATTTTTGTATATAAGTTTCGGTACAATTGAGAATCACGCCAATCTCAAATTTATGTTCGTTTTTCGCCAATCTCAAAATTAAGTTCATGTTTCCCCTTTCTTCCTCCAAATTTTACAAGAATAATGTAGAATCTTCATTATTTGTATGTTTCTCTTCATAAATTCAAATAAAATAAAATCATCTTTGAATCTGATTTTACGTACCCCAAACTTTTGAAATAGATTTTGCATCTCTATATTCCTCGACCTAACTACATGAGTTTTAGATGTCGATGTGTTAATGTTAAGGAGCAAAATACAATTATCAATTATAGCATAGTCGTGATGAATTCAATTTTCAAATCATTGACACTTACACTATGAACAGATATATATATATATATATATATATATATATATATATATATCACATCACTTTACACTACAATAAAAAGTAATTTGAAAGCAAACCTTTTCATGAATGTTCATTTGATTGGGCTTTGGGAGCAAAGATTCAATTGCATTTATATGGTAGTTTAGCCATTTGAAAAAGGAAATCAATAATTTTGATCGAAGGGCTAGCGTAATTTTACGATAACATTGTCTTGTTGAAATTTGTAAATGGAAAGGAATTTTCGACCAAAGATATCTTAGATATTACGTATGTTTAGCCAACTCTCTATATATGAAGGTTTCTATTTAGCTTAGGCTTATCTAGCATCAAATATTTAACGATTCTAACTAATTATTATATTTAATAATTTAATATTTTGAAATTTTCTAGTAGATTACAAAAAATAAATTGTAAATTTTTTTTATAAATAATAAAAAAATTGTAAAATAAATGTAATACTACTCACAAATTAAGAATTTTGAGAAAAAAGAAAACTTATAAACCATTGATAGTTATATTTTATAATAATTTCTTTTAGTATTTCATATAAATAATTACTTTGTATATTTAAAATATAATTTGATATAATTATGTTCTACAATAATGGCTTCTTGTGTTCGATATTGAATATTCATTATTCATATTTAAATCCCAATTTAATAATTAGTTGTTAGTAACTATTATTAGATAATTAATATTTTTGAGTAATATTTAATATATTTTTTCAAGAAAAATTATTGCTTTTAAAAAAGGCCCAAACATCCCAGTTTTTATATTAGCACCAATTTACCAAATAATTTAATAAAAAATTTGCTATAGAAAATAATACGAAAAATAAAATGAAAACAATACAAAAATGACATAAGATTTTATAGTGGTTCGACAATTCTTTGGCCATGGTCTGCTTAAGGACAATACCTTTTATTTATAATATAGGAAAATAATAGTTACAAAACATTTGAGTTAAGGAAATAAAATAATAAAATCTGAGTCAAATAGGATGGCAAAGATTTTATATTCCATCCAGAAGATCATGTGTTTATAGCTAAAGTCGATGTCAAATCAGCCTTAAGTAGAGAAGCCGGAAGAACAAAGTTGAGCATCTTTATGATGTACGAGTTTGATCGCTCTGCATCAAAGGGATCGTGTAAAATGCCATACGTAATGGGCCTTAATTCTGATCTAGAAAAGGCTCATTGGAGCTTAGAGTCATTCTAAATGGCTTGGTAGTTCATATAATGAAATACCCATATAGATATAACATAGTAGTCTAAAACGAAATTAGAATCTCACACAACGGTAGAGATAAAATATAATTTCTCAAAATAGATGTACTAGAAATAAAACCATCATAAATGTCAGTTACAATGAGTCTCAAGGAAAAATAAAAGTTACATCAATAATAACTGTCATAATAATACAATAATGACATTGCTATAAATGACTAAAAGCCTCAATCATCAAGAACCATCTCGAAGCATCACTGATCCCGAGCGTTCCTACGTACTAACATGTTTATATGTTATGAGGAGGAATGTAACACACTGTATTTTCTATAAATGTTAAAGAAACAAATCAAAGTATAATTAATTTTAAAGAGAAGAATTAAGGTAAACGGGCTACATCATTGCGTTCTTCTCAGAATTCTGCTTGAGATAGAGTCTAAGTTTGCGTAAATCGGACTTCGTATGAAGAGGTTATGACCTTCAGAAGTTTCAGGAATTAAATAAAATCAAAACAGCTCAGATTAAAAGTTCAAAATTCGGAATTCAAACACCAAAGCGGGCTGGGCGGGAATTTTCCCGCCCAAGGCCAAGTCGACACTAGGGTCGACCTGGGGGTCGACCTGCCCTACACAGGTCGACACTAGGGTCGACCTGGGGGTCGACCTCCCCCCCTTTTCCAGATCCATGGACAGATTCGTTTTTCTGCATTTAGACGTCCGTTCCGACCAGATTCGTTGCTCCTAAGCTATTTATACACCCCCAAACCTCACTTTCTCTCCTCACAACTTCATTACGCCTATACTCTACCTTAATTCATATCAAAATAAATCTAAGACGGGCTTATGTTGCTCAAGTCCTTCGTAGAAATCTAGTTTAGAATTCTAGTAGAGATTCAAAAGCTAATTCGACGATTTCAACAACTATTTCTTAGAATCAAATCAAATAGTCCACTTCAAGGGAGAGCTATTCAGTTTCAGAATATAGATCCCATAATTCAAGACCCTTATGTAATTTGTAATTCCACGTTACTTTCAGAAATAAAAGTTAATTGTGATTCTGACATTGTAATAAATCTGGATCTGAGATTATGCCTATCTTTCTATATCCTTTGGATCTATCTCATTGATAATATTATGTCCGTTCTTTGTCTCTTCTTTCCTTCTTCCCTTTTTGTTTTATAGCCAGGCTACTGCGAGCGTGAGCCAGATCTCATAAGAGATAAACGTAAGTTGGAAATAAAAATCGAGCATAAATTATGATTTGGACATGACTAGCGCTATAATTTGGGAAAAGTATTAAATTGTGTATAATTGGGCATAATTGAGTTGTAACAGATTTGAGGACATTACACATTCAAACATGAAGTATTAGACATATGACTTGAGATTTGAAGCATAAATTATTGGACATATGACTTGGGATTTGGGGCGTAAATTGAACTGTAAATATAAGGCATAGTACATGTTGTGGTCTAAGATCTAAAATTGGGACATATGTATGTATGTATGTATATATATATATATATATATATATATATATATATATATATATATATATGATAGTTTATGATTCGAAAGAAGAAGATTAGGGTGTATAGTGATGTATGGCTTAGGCAAGAAAACAAGACTTGCCTTTGTTTTGTAAGTCAGTTACTTTTTAGATTTGAACACCTAAATCAAATTGTGACATGTAATAAAATGAATATGAGAATATGCCTGATGTAAGCTATCCTTTCATTGAAATCTGTGCTTGAGTATATATATATATATATATATATATATATATCTCTTGGGAATCATTTTTGACTATGAAACTAGTCCAATCATATCTATCCTTGTTGTATATCGAAATTGTAATCCTTTTTAAGTTCATGATATAATTCTTATCATATCTATATGCATGCGATGTATTCCTTGCAAAACTTGTCGTTTTAGTACATCAAGTTTGTTGGACCATTAGTTCTTATCATCATATGACTATGCCTATTCTTGCGATGTTCCATCTTGCTTCTCCCCTCATATTATGAATTTTGAGTTGAATCTCGAAATACGTACGTTATGAATGCAGGGGAAATTGGGTATAACATGAAATTGACATTATTTGGCATAATTTGAAACATGTAACATGGCATAATTGTTAAGATGCAATTTGACATGAATTATGGAATATGTAATTTGACATATTGAACCTAGAATTGGCATAAACGACAAAGTATGAAATTGGCATATAAATCAAGTTTTGGGAAAAATTGTTATTGTTGCAAATTTGGGGTAACTTGAGCATTAAATCTAAATTGGGCGTAAAATATAACATAACTAGTTTTGGTGAATTTGGTAATTAGCAGGTAAAATCTAGATTTGGGTATATAGGGTAAATGTGTAGATTAAAGATGAACATGCCTAACCTGAGGTTAGATTGAGTTGTGGTGTAAAACTGCCCGGAACCGCCCGGCACATCCAGTAATCACAACAACACCTATCTAATGTGAGAGGTTAGTGCATCATGCCCAAGAAAAACCTGAGGTTAGATTGAGTTGTGGTGTAAAACTGCCCGGAACCGCCCAACACATGCAGTAACCGCAACAACACATATCTAATGTGAGAGGATGGTGCATTAATAAATCAATTAATGCTAATGATCAAGATGAATGAGTAGGGTTAAGTTCATAGGAACACTTAACCAATATAACATGGATGACTAGGGCTAAGTTATGAGAAACACTTAACCAATATGACAAAATGGAAGACTAGGGTTAAGTTAATAGGAAACACTTAACCGTTATAACATGATAGATGGAAAGGGTTAAGTTAACACTTAACCAATATAACTTGATTTGTGGTAGGGTTAAGTTAATAGAAACTCTTAACCGGTATAGCATGATAAATGGAAAGGGTTAAGTTAACACTTAACCAATATAACTTGATTTATGGTAGGGTTATGTTAACACAAGAAGGTGACACTCAACCAAAGTAACATAACATGATGAGTAGGTGGGTTAAGTATACTTGAATTGACTGATGACACTTAACCAATACAACAAGAAGAACATGTGGGGTTAAGTAACAAGGAAACACTTAACCAATATAACTTGATGAACGGACGGGGTTAAGTAAATAAGGAACACTTAACCAACATGACACGATGAATGGGTGGTTTAAGTTAACATGAAAGGACAACACTTAACCAATATGACATAATGTACGGGAGGGTTAAGTACACATCAGGTTGGTGGGTAATATTAGTAAATATAAGCCCACAAAACTTAACTGTTTAATAAACATGATTAAATCGATGGGAGGGTTAAATACATCTTGTGTAGGTGGGTAATATTAGTACATATAGGCCCACAAACTTAACCGTTAAATAAACATGCTTGAATCAGTGGGAGGGTTAAGTACATATCGGGTTGGTGAGTAATATTAGTAAATATAGTCCTACATTATAAACCAATAGGAAACCCTAGTAACGGGGACCCATTTCAGCTGTAACCCACATAGATGTTTCACGGTACCCTGAACTAGTAGGGTGGCACACGATTACTAGGCTGATTGTAAGCGGTCAAAACAGCGGCAGGGGGTACGTCAGTGTAGGTTCCTACGGTTTACGGGTGTGCACGTACTCCGGAATGGGAAAAACCAGGCACTGGGTACCAGTAGTTATACACTGTGCATCTTGAATCGTGTCGGGTTGCTATCATAAGGATTGATACACCATATGGTGGGACCAGCACAAGGTATCTACACGCAAGAGAGGGTCGATTAGCGTAGACACAAGAGAAATGAATACAAGTAGGGAGCCGATCGATAGGGTAGTAAGGGTACATCTAACATGTTCATGGCAATTAGGATGATTGAGGTGGGATCCTCACGATAGATATACACCTGAAGGCTACCACAATTACGGGGATTGGGATCACATTATCATTTTATACAGATTACTAGTTGGGACACTAGTTAGGTGGTGTAGAGATAGATGTAGAAATCAAAACAACAAAGTAGTAGCGAAGCAAAGAAAGAGTAGAAGCGCATTCAGTTTACCTTGCCTTATCATACCTTATGTTTATCCTATGTTATCTTGTTATCCCTGTTATCATGGTATTGTCTTATATTCAGTTTATTCATGTCATGATACTTTTCCCTGTCTATGTGCTGAAAGTCACTGGACTTACCAGACTTATGTCTGACATAGTTTTGTTTCGCCTCTTTTATTCCGTTTCCCCCCCACCACTCAAGGTTCACAGGGAGGAAATGTTATCACTTAGCTCAGTTTTCTTTCCAAGCTCGAAGATAGTCGATGTATTGCTTTGGATTCTCTTTTCCACTGCTATGGTTGGTTCACGCTTTATAGGGGAATATCATTGTTATCTTTATGCTTCTTTTATACTTGGAAGTTTTTAAATCAAGACAAAAGTTCTATGTATTACACTTAAGTATGTTTGAGAAAATTGTTGTAAAAGCTTGACTGGATTAAGTTGTTTATAAAATGAATTTGTTTTCCGCTACTTTATTTGTCTGACTTGTAATTTATCTGCATCTTTTACCTAAAATGCTCCATCAAAGTTAAGGCATTCCATTTGTGAGTGACCTCAACGGAGGTGGGGTGTTTCACTTGGTATCAGAGCTGAAGGTTACCGGATTAGTTAAAAGATTTGAAACATTATTTTCAAAACGGTTTTAAAAGAAGCATTTTTCTAAAGAAAAGTTTTGTTTTAAAGGCATATTCCCCAAAGCCATATGCACTATCTTTTGATCCTCTATTTGAATCCTTGTTTCCTTCTTTTCTGAGTCTTCGGGGCTCCTGGCTTTCTGGGAGTAACCTCATCGCGGCATGGTTCTGTAAGCTTGATGAGACTACGACACTTGTCAAAGGGCAAATAAGTGCCCAACTTCCATCTATAGCCGCAGAAGTTTCACCTACGGCTAATTTTCTTTCGAGCTTTGTAGGATTTTCCGTGCGATGGAGGCAGCTTTCAAGAGACCTGTCAACAAGTTACACAAGGATGGAAAAGATAAGAATGAGGGAGTTTGGCTAAGGAGCACAAACCAAGGATGAAGAACTCATAGATATAGACATGGTTCACAAAGGAGGGGAGGAAAGAATAGTAAAACCTAAAACAAAAGGAATTATCTTTATTATGGTATAATGGGTCGTATAATTAGGGGAAAGGCCAAGAACAAATGACAAGATTTTCAGAAGGGCAAATGCATGCTCACATGGCCAGCATACCTGAGAGTGGTAGTAAAGTTTCTGTTGAAAAAGTCTAGTTTTTATTTTGATCATCTTGTTAGTACTCTTTTGATTTTAGCACTTCACATTCATTTATATCAGCTTCCATGGTTGAGTCTCTGCACCTTAGTACTTGTATAGTAGAGGATCCCGTTATTGACTCAAATCCAATTGCTGGTTCGGCTCATTTATCTTTGGTTTGTAGGGTTTTGAGATGCTTATGTTTCCGGGTTTCATGGGCTATGGGTTGATTCTAGGCATGGATTGGTTAGCTAGTAATTGTGAAAGGAGGGTAGTTAGACTTTCGACTTGCCTCGGGAATACCCTCGAAATTTCGTGTGATCCTAAGGGATGAGTTTGTCTTAGCTACCTAGAATCACTTTATGTATTTATCGAAAATTTTCGATCCGTGGGAGTAGTCCATGAGTATGCAGATGTTTTTTATTAAGGTTAGGGGTTTTGTCCCCTAAAACATGAGGTGGAATCCTACATATATGTAGATGACAACGCAAAGCCAGCTATGCGATCAACAATAGTTTTGGAGCAAGATTGGCGAGGATAGCCAGAGTCGGTTAAGTGCCCAATTGTTTGGTTGTTTTGCTAGTATCATCTCACATAAATCATCCAAATTCGGAGGAGGTATTCCTTGGGTCCTTGTCTGATATTGATTTAGGACTTTGGGTCCTATACTTGAGGGATGTCAAGTTCGACTAGGATGGTTTGCGTGAGAGATAAATAGTTGTGGCAGGCGCCCTAAGTAAGACTGACCTTAGGAGAGGTAAAAAGTACATAGCAACCGTTAGCTTTAGACCCACATATTTGTGACGTGATGGATAAGCTGAGTAGAGGAGAGACCTCTAATCATCTTAGTATAAACACTTGGTATCATGGCTCATACCTGTTTATCTTGGAAAGATAGCTTGACTATATTGGGTACCCTCTAGCATAGTAAGTGATCGAGGTTCTATCTTTACTAGTGAGTCTTGAAAATGGAGGTGAAGAAGCTTCGAAATCTTGAAGTTAAATTAGATAAGGTATAGTATAGTGAAGCTCAGGAAGATGCGACTTAGAAGACTGAAGACTAGATACGCGCATCATACCCTTTTGAGGGTATATCCTTGATCTCTTTTTCTAGGAATGTTATGCATACTTGTTTCCATCTTTTATGTCTTCGATCCTTAGGTAGAAGCCAATGGATGTAAACGTGTGTTTGAAACATGTTATGATTGATGGTTGCAAGTGGTTGCTCATGGATGCATATACACATATTAGGCACTAGATCGGCTCAGTCACTTTCATATTGCATATGCATGAATGAATTATTTGTATATAATTGAAACATGATGTGTTATCATATGGACGTTGCATTTGTATGAATGATTGTGCACTCATGTAGAAAGTATGATTAGGAATAATTGCATACTTGATGGACTCTTGGCACTGACATAATTCGCATTAAGGAGGTCAACTGAATCAGTAGACCGCCTGATTTTGCATTAGATAAGGACATGTAAACACACTATGCATAGAATCATGAAAGCATTAGAAATCCTTTTAAGGACAATGGATGCCTGTGATTGAATGGTTGAGTAGATGGATGTTGGATGTTAGGATACATTCTCCTTAACTTGAAGATTTCGAGGACGAAATCCTTTAAGGAGGGGAGAATGTAACACCCCGTATTTTCTGTAAACGTTAAAGTAACAAATCAAAGTATACTGAATTTTAAGAGAAGAATTAAGGGAAACAGGTTACGCCATTGCGTTCATCTCGGAATTCTGCTTGAGATAGAGTCTGTGTTTGCATAAATCGGACTCCGTATGAAGAAGTTATGACCTTCAGAAGTTTCAGGAATTAATTAAAATCAAAACAGCTCAGATTAAAAGTTCAAAATTCAAAATTCAAATACCAAAATGAGCTGGGTGGGAATTTTCCCGCCCAAGGCCAGATCGACACTAGGGTCGACCTGGGGGTCGACCTGCCCTATACAGATCGACACTAGGGTCGACCTAGGGGTCGACCTCCCCCCCTTTTTCCAGATCCGTGGACAGATTCATTTTTCTGAATTTAGACGAACGTTCTGACCAGATTCGTTGCTCCTAAGCTATTTAAACACCCCAAACCTCACTTTCTCTCCACACAACTTCATTACGCCTATACTCTACCCTAATTCATATCAAAATAAATCTAAGACGGGGTTATGCTGCTCAAGTCCTTCGTAGAAATCAAATTTAAAATTCTAGTAGAGATTCAAAAGCTAATTCGACTATTTCAACAACTATTTCTAAGTATCAAATCAAATAGTCCACTTCAAGGGAGAGCTATTCAGCTTCACAATACAGATCCCAGAATTCAAGACCCTTCTGTAATCTGTAAGTCCACGTTACTTTCAGAAATGAAAGTTAATTTTGATTCTGACATTGTAATAAATCTGGATCTGAGATTGTGTCTATCTTTCTATATCCTTCGGATCTATCTCATTGATAATATTATGTCCGTTCTTTGTCTCTTCTTTCCGTCTTCCCTTTTTGTTTTATAGCTAGGCTACTGCGAGCCTTAGCCAGATCTCATAAGAGATGAACGTACGTTGGAAATAAAAATTGGGTATAAATTATGATTTGGACATGACCAGCGCTAAAATTTGGGAAAAGTATTAAATTGTGTATAATTAGGCATAATTGAGTTGTAACTGATTTGAGGACATAACACATTCAAAACATAAAGTATTGGACATATGACTTGAGATTTGAAGCATAAATTATTGGATATATGACCTGGGATCTGGGGCATAAATTGAACTGTAAATATAAGGCATAGTACATGTTGTGATCTAAGATCTAAAATTGGGATATATATATATATATGATAGTTTATTATTTGAAAGAAGAAGATAAGGGTGTATAGTGATGTATGGCTTTGGCATGAAAACAAGACTTGCCTTTGTTTTGTAAGTCAGTTACTTTTTAGATTTGAACACCTAAATCAAATTGAGACATGCAATAAAATGGATATGAGAATATGCCTGATGTAAGCTATCCTTTCATTGAAATTTGTGCTTGGGTATATATATATATATATGTATGTAAATATATATGTATGTATGTATATATATATGTATGTATGTATGTATCTCTTGGGAATCATTTTTGACTATGAAATTGGTCCAATCATATCCATCCTTGTTGTATATCGAAATTGTAATCCATTTTAAGTTCATGATATAATTCATATCATATCTATATCCATGCGATGTATTCCTTGAAAAACTTGTCTTTTTAGTACATCAAGTTTATTGGACTAGTAGTTCTTATCATCATATGACTATGCCTATTCTTACGATGTTCCATCTTGCTTCTCCCATTACATTATGAATCTCGAGTTGAATCTCGAAATACGTACGTTATGAATGCGGGGGAAATTGGGTATAACATGAAATTGACATTATTTGGCATAATTTGGAACATGTAACATGGCATAACTGTTAAGATGCAATTTGACATGAATTATGGAATATGTAATTTCACATATTGAACCTAGAATTGGCGTGAGTGACATAGTATGAAATTTGCATATAAATCAAGTTTTGGGCAAAATTGTTATTGTTGCGAATTTGGGGTGACTTGAGCATTAAATCTAAATTGGGCGTAAAATGTAACATGACTAGTTTTGGTGAATTTGGTAATTAGTAGGTAAAATCTAGATTTGGGTATATAGGGTAAATGTGTAGATTAAAGATGAACATGCCTAACCCGAGGTTAGATTGAGTTGTGGTGTAAAACTGCCCAGAACCGCCCGACACATCCATTAACCACAACAACACCTATCTAATGTGAGAGGTTAGTGCATCATGCCCAAGAAAAACCCGAGGTTAGATTGAGTTGTAGTGTAAAACTGCCCGGAAGCGCTCGGCACATGCAGTAACCGCAACAACACATATCTAATGTGAGAGGTTGGTGCATTAATAAATCAATTAATGCAAATGAACAAGATGAATGAGTAGGGTTAAGTTCATAGGAACATTTAACCAATATAACAAGGATGACTAGGGTTAAGTAATGAGAAACACTTAACCAATATGACAAAATGGATGAGTAGGGTTAAGTTAATAGGAAACACTTAACCGGTATAACTTGATAAATGGAAAGTGTTAAGTTAACACTTAACCAATATAACTTGATTTGTGGTAGGGTTAAGTTAATAGAAACACTTAACCGGTATAGCATGATAAATGGAGAGGTTAAGTTAACACTTAACCAATATAACTTAATTTTTGGTAGGGTTAAGTTAACACAAGAAGGCGACACTTAACCAAAGTAACATGACATAATGAGTAGGTGGGTTAAGTTAACTTGAATTGACTGATGACACTTAACCAATACAATAAGACGAACACGTGGGGTTAAGTAACAAGGAAACACTTAACCAATATAACTTGATGAACGGACGGGGTTAAGTAAATAAGGAACACTTAACCAACATAACACGATGAATGGGTGGGTTAAGTTAACATGAATGGATAGCACTTAACCAATATGACATAATGTGCGGGAGGGTTAAGTACATATCGGGTTGGTGGGTAATATTAGTAAATATAGGCCCACAAAACTTAACTGTTTAATAAACATGCTTAAATCGACGGGAGGGTTAAGTACATCTCGTGTTGGTGGGTAATATTAGTACATATAGACCCACAAACTTAACCGTTAAATAAACATGCTTGAATCAGTGGGAGGGTTAAGTACATATCGGGTTGGTGGGTAATATTAGTAAATATAGGCCCACAAACTTAACCAATAGGAAACCCTAGTAACGGGGACCAATTTCAGCAGTAACCCACATAGATGTATCACGGTACCCTGAACTAGGCATGGTGGGGCACGATTACTGGGCTGATTGTAAGCGGTCAAAACAGCGGCAGGGAGTACGTCAGTGTAGGTTCCGATAGTTTACAGGCGTGCACATACTCCGGAGTGGGAAAAAGCAGGCACTGGCTACCAGTAGTTATACACTGTGCATCTTGAATCGTGTCGGGTCGCTATCATAAGGATTGATACACCATACGGTGGGACCAACATAGGGTATCTACATACAAGAGAAGGACGATTGACACAGACACAAGAGAAATGAATACAAGTAGGGAGCCGATCGACAGGGTAGTAAGGGTACATCTAACATGTTCATGGAAATTAGGCTGATTGAGGTGGGATCCTCACGATAGATATACACCTAAAGGCTACCACAATTACGGGGATTGGGATCACGTTATCATTTTATACAGATTACTAGTTGGGACACTAGTTAGGTGGTGTAGAGATAGATGTAGAAATCAGAACAACAAAGTAGTAGCGAAGCAAAGAAAGAGTAGAAGCGCATTCAGTTTACCTTGCCTTATCATACCTTATGTTTATCCTATGTTATCTTGTTATCCCTGTTATCGTGGTATTGTCTTATATTCAATTTATTCATGTCATGATACTTTTGCCTGTTTATATGCTGAAAGTCATTGGACTTACCTGACTTATGTCTGACCTAGTTTTGTTTCGCCTCTTTTCTTCCGTTTCCTCCCCCTACCCCTCCAGGTTCACAAGGAGGAAATTTTATCACTTAGCTCAATTTTCTTTCCAAGCTCGAAGATAGTCGATGTATAGCTTTGGATTCTCTTTTCCACTGCTATGGCTGGTTCACGCTTTATTGGGGAATATCATTGTTATCCTTATGCTTCTTTTATTCTTGTAAGTTTTTAAATCAAGACAGAAGTTCTATGTATTACACTTAATTATGTTTGAGAAAATTGTTGCAAAAGCTTGACTGGATTAAGTTGTTTATAAAATGACTTTATTTTGCATGTTTTATTTGTCTGTCTTGTAATTTATCTGCATCTTTTACCTAAAATGCTCCATCAAATTTAAGGCATTCACTTTGTGAGTGATCTTAACGGAGATGGGGTGTTTCACTTGGTATCAGAGCTGAAGGTTACCGGATATGTTAAAAGATTTGAAAAATTATTTTTTGAACTGTTTTAAAAGAAGCATTTTTCTAAAGAAAAGTTTTATTTTAAAGGCCTATTCCCGGAAGCCATATGCACTAACTTTTGATCCTCTGTTTGAATCCTTGTTTCCTTCTTTCCTGAGTCTCCGGGGCTCTTGGCTTTCTGGGAGGTAACCTCATCGCGGCATGGTACTGTAGGTATGATGAGACTATGACACTTGTCAAAGGGCAAATAAGCGCCCAACTTCCATCTGTAGCCGCAGTAGTTTCACCTACGGCTAATTTTCTTTCAAGCTTTGTAGGATTTTCCGTGCGATGGAGGCAGCTTTCAAGAGACCTGTCAACAAGTTACACAAGGATGGCAAGGATAAGAATGATGGAGTTTGGCTAAGGAGCACAACCCAAGGATGAAGAACTCATGGATATAGACTTGGTTCACAAAGGAGAGGAGGAAAGAATAGTTAATCCTAAAACAAGAGGAAGTATCTTTATTATGGTATAATGGGTCGTATAATTAAGGGCAAGGGCAAGAACAAATGACAGGATTTTCAGAAGGGCAAATGCATGCTCTCATCGCCAGCATACCTGAGAGTGGTAGCAAAGTTTCTATCAGAAAAGTCTAGTTTTTCTTTTGATCATCCTGTTAGTACTCTTTTGATTTTAGCACTTCACATTCATTTATATCTGCTTCCATTGTTGAGTCTCTGCACCATAGTACTTGTATAATAGAGGATCCCATTATTGTCTCAAATCCAATTGCTGGTTCGGCTCATTTATCTTTGGTTTGTAAGGGTTTGAGATGCTTATGTTTCTGGGTTTCATGGGCTATGGGTTGATTCTAGACATGGATTGGTTAGCTAGTAATTGTGAAAGGAGGGTAGTTAGACTTTTGACTTGCCACGAGAATACCCTCGAAATTTCATGCGATCCTAAGGGATCAGTTTTTCTTAGCTACCTAGAATCACTTTATGTATTTATCGACGATTTTCGATCCGTGGGAGTAGTCCATGAGTATGTAGATGTTTTAGATTAAGCTTAGAGGTTTTGTCCCCTAAATCGTGAGTGGACTCCTACATATATGTAGATGACAATGCAAAGCTAGTTACGCGATCAACGATAGTTTTGGAGCAAGATTGGCGAGGATAGCCAGAGTCGGTTAAGTGTTCAATTTTTTGGTTGTTTTGCTAGTATCATGTAACATAAATCGTCCAAATTTGGAGGAGGTATTCCTTGTGTCCTTGTATGATATTGGTTTAAGACTTTGGGGCTTGTACTTTAGGATTGTCAAGTTCGACTAGGATGGTTTGCGTGAGAGATAAATAGTTGTGGCAGGCGCCCTAAGTATGACTGACCTTAAGAGAGGTAAAAAGTACATAGCAACCGTTAGCTTTAGAGCCTCAGATTTGTGACATGATGGATAAGCTAAGTAGAGGAGAGACCTCTAATCATCTTAGTATATACACTTGGTATCATGGCTCACACCTATTTATCTTGGAAAGATAGCTCGACTACATTGGCTACCCTCTAGCATAGTAAATGATCGAGGTTCTATCTTTACTAGTGAGTCTTGGAAATGGAGTTGAAGAAGCTTCACAATCGTGAAGTTAAATTAGATAAGGTATAGTACAGTGAAGCTCAAGAAGATGCGACTTAGAAGACTGAAGACTAGATACGCGCATCATACCCTTTTGAGGGTATATCCTTGATATCTTTTTCTAGGAATGTTATGCATACTTGTTTCCATCTTTTCAGGCATATCCTCTAGGTTATATCTTCGATCCTTAGGTAGAAGGCAATGGATGTAAACATGTGTTTGAAACATGTTATGATTGATTGTTGCAAGTGGTTGCTAGTGGTTGCTCATGGATGCATATACACACATTAGGCACTAGATCGGCTCAGTCACTTTCATATTGCATATGCATCAGTGAATTATTTGTATATGATTGAAACTTGATGTGTTATCATATGGACGTTGGATTTGTATGAATGATTGTGCCTTCATGTAGAAAGTATGATTAGGAATAATTGCATACATGATGGACTCATGGCACTGACATAATTCACAATAAGGAGGTCAACTGAATCAGTAGACTGCCTCATTTTGCATTAGATAAGGACATGTAAACACACTATGCATAGAATCATGAAAGCAATAGAAATCCTTTTAAGGACAATGGATGCCTATGATTGAAAGGTTGAGTAGATGGGTGTTGGATGTTAGGATACATTCTTCTTAACTTGAAGATTTCGGGGACGAAATCCTTTAAGGAGGGGAGAATGTAACACCCCGTATTTTCTATAAACGTAAAAGTAACAAATCAAAGTATACTTAATTTTTAAGAGAAGAATTAAGGGAAACGGGTTACGCCATTCCGTTCGTCTCGGAATTCTGCTTGAGATAGAGTCCGAGTTTGCATAAATTGGACTCCGTATGAAGAAGTTATGACCTTCAGAAGTTTCAGGAATTAATTAAAATCAAAACAGCTCAGATTAAAAGTTCAAAATTCGAAATTCAAAAACCTATGCGGGCTGGGTGGGAATTTTCCCGACCAAGGCCAGGTCGACACTAGGGTCGACCTGCCCTATACAGGTCGACACTAGGGTCGACACTAGGGTCGACCTAGGGGTCGACCTCCCCTTCTTTTCCAGATCCGTGGACAGATTCGTTTTTCTGCATTTAGAAGCCAGTTCTGACCAGATTCGTTGCTCCTAAGCTATTTAAACACCCCAAACCTCACTTTCTCTCCATAAAACTTCATTACACCTATACTCTACCATAATTCATATCAATATAAATCTAAGACGGGTTTATGCTGCTCAAGTCCTTCGTAGAAATCAAATTTAGAATTCTAGTAGAGATTCAAAAGCTAATTCGACGATTTCAACAACTATTTCTAAGTATAAAATCAAATAGTCCACTTCAAGGGAGACCTATTCAGTTTCAGAATACAGATCCCAGAATTCAAGACCCTTCTGTAATTTGTAAGTCCACGTTACTTTCAAAAATAAAAGTTAACTGTGATTTTGACATTGTAATAAATCTGGATCTGAGATTATGCCTATCTTTCTATATCCTTTTGATCTATCTCATTGATAATATTATGTCCATTCTTTGTCTCTTCTTTCCTTCTTCCCTTTTTGTTTTATAGCCAGGCTACTGCGAGCCTGAGCCAGATCTCATAAGAGATGAACTTACTTTGGAAATTAAAATTGGGCATAAATTATGATTTGGATATGACCAGTGCTAAAATTTGGGAAAAGTATTAAATTGTATATAATTGGGCATAATTGAGTTGTAACTGATTTGAGAACATAACACATTCAAAACATAAAGTATTGGACATATGAATTGAGATTTGAAGCATAAATTACTGGACATATGACTTGGGATTTAGGGCGTAAATTGAACTGTAAATATTAGGTAAAGTACATGTTGTGGTCTAAGATCTAAAATTGGGACATATATATATATACATACATACATATGATAGTTTATGATTTGAAAGAAGAAGATTAGGGTGTATAGTGATGTATGGCTTAGGCATGAAAACAAGGGTGTATAGTCAGTTGCTTTTTAGATTTGAACACCTAAATCAAATTGTGACATGTAATAAAATGGATATGAGAATATGCCTGATATAAGCAATCCTTTCATTGAAATATGTGCTTGAGTATATATATATATATATATCTCTTGGGAATCATTTTTGACTATGAAACTGGTCCAATCATATCTATCCTTGTTGTATATCGGAATTGTAATCCTTTCTAAGTTGATGATATAATTCTTATCATATCTATATGCCTGCGATGCATTCCTTGCAAAACTTGTCTTTTTAGTACATCAAGTTTATTGGACCAGTAGTTCTTATCATCATATAACTGTGCCTATTCTCACGATGTTCCATCTTGCTTCTCCCCTTATATTATGAATCTTGAGTGGAATCTCGAAATACGTACGTTACGAATGCAGGGGAAACTGGGTATAACATGAAATTGACATTATTTGGCATAATTTGGAACATGTAACATGGCATAACTGTTAAGATGCAATTTGACATGAATTATGGAATAAGTAATTTGACATATTGAACCTAGAATTGGCATGAACGACAAAGTATGAAATTGGCATATAAATCAAGTTTTGGGCAAAATTGTTATTGTTGCGAATTTGGGGTAACTTGAGCATTAAATCTAAATTGGGCGTAAAAAGTAACATGACTAGTTTTGGTGAATTTGGTGATTAGCAGGTAAATCTAGATTTGGGTATATAGGGTAAACGTGTGGATTAAAGATGAACATGCCTAACCCGAGGTTAGATTGAGTTGTGGTGTAAAACTGCACGGAACCGCCCGGCACATCCAGTAACCACAACAACACCTATCTAATGTGAGAGGTTAGTGCATCATGCCCAAGAAAAACCCGAGGTTAGATTTAGTTGTGGTGTAAAACTGCCCGGAACCGCCCGGCACATGCAGTAACCGCAACAACACATATCTAATGTGAGAGGTTGGTGCATTAATAAATCAATTAATGCTAATGAACAAGATGAATGAGTAGGGTTAAGTTCATAGGAAAACTTACCAATATAACATGGATGACTAGGTTTAAGTAATGAGAAACACTTAACCAATATGACAAAATGGATGACTAGGGTTAAGTTAATAGGAAACACTTAACCGGTATAACATGATAAATGGAAAGGGTTAAGTTAACACTTAACCAATATAACTTGATTTGTGGTAGGGTTAAGTTAATAGAAACACTTAACCGGTATAGTATGATAAATGGAAAGGGTTAAATTAACACTTAACCAATATAATTTTTTTGTGGTAGGGCTAAGTTAACACAAGAAGGCGACACTCAACCTAAGTAACATGACATGATGAGTAGGTGGGTTAAGTATACTTGAATTGACTGATGACACTTAACCAATACAACAAGACAAACACGTGGGGTTAAGTAACAAGGAAACACTTAACCAATATAACTTGATGAACGGACGGGGTTAAGTAAACAAGGAACACTTAACCAACATGACACGATGAATGGATGGTTTAAGTTAACATGAATGGACAACACTTAACCAATATGACATAATGTGCGGGAGGGTTAAGCATACATCGGGTTGGTGGGTAATATTAGTAAATATAGGCCCACAAAACTCAACCGTTTAATAAACATGCTTAAATCGATGGGAGGGATAAGTACGTCTCGTGTATGTGGGTAATATTAGTACATATAGGCTTAGAAACTTAACCGTTAAACAAACATGATTGAATCAGTGGGAGCGTTAAGTACATATCGGGTAGTGGGTAATATTTGTAAATATAGGCCCACAAACTTAACCAATAGGAAACCCAAGTATCGGGGACCCATTTCAGCAGTAACCCACATAGATGTATCACGGTACCCTGAACTAGGCAGGGTGGGGCGTGATTACTAGGTTGATTGTAAGCGGTCAAAACAATGGCAGGGGGTACGTCAGTGTAGGTTCCGACGGTTTACAGGCGTGCACATAATCCGGAGTGGGAAAAAGCAGGCACTGGCTACCAGTAGTTATACACTGTGCATCTTGAATCGTGTCGGGTCGCTATCATAAGGATTGATACACCATACGGTGGGACCAGCACAGGGTATCTACATTCAAGAGAGGGCCGATTGACATAGACACAAGAGAAATGAATACAAGTAGGGAGCCGATCGATAGGTTAGTAAGGGTACATCTAACATGTTCATGGCAATTAGGATGATTGAGGTGGAATCTTCACGATAGATGTACACCTGAAGGCTACTACAATTACGGAGATTGGGTTCACGTTATCATTTTATAAAGATTACTAGTTGGGACACTAGTTAGGTGGTGCAGAGATAGATGTAGAAATCAGAACAACAAAGTAGTACCGAAGCAAAGAAAGAGTAAAAGCGCATTCAGTTTATCTTGCCTTATCATACCCTGTGTTTATCCTATGTTATCTTGTTATCCCTATTATCATGGTAATGTCTTATATTCAGTTTATTCAAGTCAGTATACTTTTGCCTGTTTATATGCTGAAAGTCACTGGACTTACCAGACTTATGTCTGACCTAGTTTTGTTTCGCCTCTTTTCTTCCGTTCCCCCCTCCAGGTTCATAAGGAGGAAATATTATCACTTAGCTCATTTTTCTTTCCAAGCTCGAAGATAGTCGATGTATTGCTTTGGATTCTCTTTTCCATTGCTATGGCTGGTTCACGCTTTATTGGGGAATATCATTGTTATTTTTGCACTTCTTTTATTCTTGGAAATTTTTAAATCAAGACAGAAGTTCAATGTATTACACTTAAGTATGTTTGAGAAAATTGTTGTAAAAGCTTGACTGGATTAAGTTGTTTATAAAATGACTTTATTTTCCACTGCTTTATTTGTCTATCTTGTAATTTATCTGCATCTTTTACCTAAAATGCTCCACCAAAGTTAAGGCATTCCCTTTGTGAGTGTCCTTAACGGAGGTGGGGTGTTTCAAGGAAGGTCAGAACAATAAGCTTCGGTGAATGAAAATCACATAAGTTAAGGAATAGCTATTTCCGATATTGGCAGTATCGGTTTTCCAAATTATGTCTACACAAGCAAATACACATGAATAAACATATGAGGTAGACATCCTTATAGTCACTTAAGGCCTACACGTTAGTAATAGGGCAGACATCCTTACAGTCACTTAATTGCCCATACTATACTATAAGTGCGAACATCATTACAGCCACTTCATACGCTAATATAAGGACAGACATCCTTACAGTCGCTTAATACCCAACGAGGTGGGAACAACTTGGTCACTTAAGGATATTACCTAGATTTACATAAGAGTGTATTCCTATTATCAATTATTACTCTATGGCAGATACCTAGCCACTTAAGACCTCATTACTCTCTACTCATTACTCTCTGAATCAAGTGTTATTAAAGAGTTATAGGGCTGTTTATAATAGTTTGGGTTGTGTAAAGGAATCAGTGGTATCCCTTGTAGCTGTGAAATCAAGGACGGGTAATCGGTGGTATCCCTTGTAGACGTGAAATCAAGGATGGGTAATCAGTGGTACCCCTCATAGCTGTGAAATCAAGGAAGGTATACTTGATCAAGTGTGTGTGGAATCAGTGGTATCCCTTGTAGCCGTGAAATCAAGAAGGGTTGTAATTGGATATTGATATAGTAATAAAACACTGCACAATCCAGCATTGCATGGGACTGAACGTAGGAGCAATCCAAACCAGTATAAAATCCAGTGTGTTCTTTCCTTTTCTACACTTTTACTTTTGTTTATCTTTTCATTTGTGTTTGATTATGTGTTTGTGATTGTCTCTATGGTGTTTGATTCATATAGTTTATCACATAAGTTTTAGATTTTGTTTAAATTCTCAAAAACACAATCCACCCCTCTCTAGTGTTTGTTTTGCCTTAATGATCCATTCTGTAGTCCCTAACAATTGGTATCGGAGCAAGGTCTTTCAAAAAGTTCATAATCATATTTTCGAAAATAATGATAACAACAACCAACACTACTAGCAATAATAGTTCTTTTATAGAGGGTTAGTCCTTTCTTAGACCACCACTGTTTAATGGTAGTAATTATTCATATTGGGCATATAGAATGAAAATATATTTACAGTCAGTAGGTTTAGGCAAATGAATAGTACACAGAATGAATTTGTTGAACACACAACAGCTTTTGGACAATGGAAAAATGAACAAATGGTTGCTTCACAAAGCAATTCTAAATCCATGAATATGTTATTTTGTTTATTAGATAGGAATGATTTTAATAGAGTGTTAGTATGTGAAACTTCTTATGAAATTTGGAGAACTTTACAAGTTACTCATGAAGGAACTAGTAAAGTTAAACAAACTAAAATAGAAATGTTAGTAAATCAGTTTGAGTTATTCAAAATAAATGAGAATGAGTCTATTTCAGATATGTATTGCAGATTTTAAGAGATAGTGCATTCATTAACAACACTTGGAAAAACTTATTTTGAAATTGATCAAGTCAGAAAAATACTAAGCTCATTAACTCCAGAATGGGATCAGAAAACTTTGGCAATTGAAGAAGCCAATGATGCGAATGAAATGAACATTGAAGAGTTAATCGGAAATCTGTTGTCTTATGAAGTCCAATTACAGAAGAGAAAAGAAAGCATGCCAATTGAGAAGAAATCTATTGCATTAAAAGCAATAGCAAATGATTTTGACTCGAGTAGTGAAGATGACGAAGAAACAGCTCTTATGACAAGTCATTTTAGAAAATTTTTGAGATATAGAAGGAAAAATTATAACCAATGAAGTTCAAGAAGTAATGATGGTCGATGTTATAACTGCAATAAACCAAGTCATATAAAGAAAATGTGTCCCTATCCAGATAAATCAACTCAACAAATAGACAACAACAATTCGACAAGAAAAAGAAAGAAAGCATACGCAAAAACATTATATGATTCAGATTCATCATCAAGTGATGAAGAATCAGAAATCGGAAATACGAATATATGCTTTACGACAATTCAGAGTTTAGAAAATTTTGAAGAAAAGGATCTAAAAACCGGGTAAGCCTTAATTTTTAATTTCATTTGATTGAATGGTTATTTTGTTTGTTTGCTTTGATTTGAATTTAAAAGCTTTACAATTTAAACTTAATCTTTAAAATTCAAATTTGAAATTTGAATTTTTTAATTCAAAATAATAAATAACAAATAAAACAATAAAATTAATTGTTTGTGTGTTTATTAGCATTAGAATTATTTCAGGAAATCGTTAAACCTAAAATATAAATTTCCATTCACAAAAATTTAATTTCCTTGAAAGAAGACATAAATGTCAACGTAAAAATATGTCTATGTCGATATATCTGACCAGTTTTGAAATTCAAAATTTGAATTTCGAAGATTTAAACTTTCAAACTTCCTTCCAACTTTCCACCAACTCCCAAGGTTTGAAAAGGTGTCATTTTAATCTGAAAAGTTGTGCCTATTCAATTCATATCCATTTAATTTCTATACATACATATATTCTCTTTAACTTTCATTCACAACTCAAAACAATATTCATTATATATATTATCTTCAAATTATCAATTCAATGGCTTCCTCTAGTTCACCTAAAAAATTGAAGAAAACCAAAACTAAAGGCTATCTTCATAATGACAAAGAGGCTATCAAAACCTATGGTAACTATTCAGCAAGTGCTAAAGTTAACATAGGTGCTTTTGCCATCTTTAGCGATTTTCAGTGACGGCCCGCCCTGCACCAGCCGACACTTCGAATGAAAGTGCATTGTGCTGATGTCCAACCAGCAGGGGACGGTCGTCAAAGAAAGGAAAGGTAAGGAATTTGAACTAACAAGGAACCTGTATCATATCTCACAATGCATGGAATAAAATGTAATAATAACATAGTTTGACATAAAACAGGCGAGACAATACATAAGCTGAAAACTAAACATCTCAGCAGCGAAAAATCCAAATAAAGCTTATGTTCCCCTTTATCTTTATTACAACTTTAAAACTGTCTCTAAAGCAAAAGAAAGGAAAGGTACAGTACTAATGCCCAAAGTAATGACCAGTAGCGACACAGGGAGAATATATAAAGAATAGTATGTGTAAGCCTCCTGCTCATCTCCGGACAGCTATTCGTGCACAACCAGCTAACCTGTCTCTAGTCTGTCCATTTAAGAGCACCCAGAGTAATAAGAAGAGACATAAAACTCTGGGTCAGAAAAAAGTCTGGTATGAGCGATAAGTAGCAAAACAGAACAATAACAGGTATATTAATCCATACTTGAACCTGGACCTACAACTAAAGAGTTAGCACTACATACTGTACAATACTCTAAGGTGCCACTAACATATGGTGTAACGAATTAGGGGATGGGATGTGCATGTCATAGTGATGTCAAACAATCAAGCATAGCAACCATCCTCACAACTCTCACTCAGTGCGTAAAGCATACGATATCCACTACTTTGATCACCCAAATTCTTGCTATGATCACTCTGCCCCATGGAGTCATGGCGGCTCCACTGCACTGATCCATAGCCACTAGTCCTTGTTATGTCCACTATGCCCCATTAAGTCATAATAACTCCACTGCACTGGCTCATAGCCACGCTACGATCACTCTACCCCATGGAGTATCATCTACCCCACTGCACTAATATGTAGTCTAACATCCGGCTTGGTGGTGAATCAGAGATATGGATGTCGATAACCCCTTACCACACGTCCCACAGCAAAGTCCAATCACGAAGTTGACTCGTTGGTTCCCATCTGGATCCTGAGTGCAAACTTCCCATTTGGACTACCTTGGCATCTCGGGTTTTGGTCATCATCTCTGGATCGGTTCGGCATGCTCCTCTTCACTAAGCTTCGGATCATGCTCCTCGAAGTAGTCCTGCCTGTGATCATTCACATCGGGTCGGGTCGGATCGGAGAATACCCATTGGGTTCGGATCGTGATCAACCACCTGGTTCAGGTCGTGACGCGCCTCCCTGATCGGATCGGCCTCCCTTTGGTTCGAGCTGAGCTTCGGTTCGTGGGACCCATTCGGATCGGGTCAAGTTCCTTCATTTTTTCATATCGGCTCATGGACTCCCTCTTATGAAGGTTCGGGTCGTGGAGCTCTCCAGGTGAGTGGATCGGTTTGGTGCCTCCGTTCACGAGCGGGTTGGGGTCGGGTAGGGCGATCCGATCTGGTCCAGTTCCTGCATATTTCCTGCACTTTGTCCAACGAGCTGTTTACGCCATTCGACAGCATTTTCGACCAATCTAACACTTCTAGACAATCGTAAAGCGTACCATACAGTCATAGCAACTTGTAGAATTGACCACAAACACCAAAACAATAATTTGATAGGTTAAAACGGATCAAATGCGTGTTTAAGCAAAACTAATGATAGGATTAGTAAAACTTAGCCAAATTAACCAAATTTTCTAGCAGAGGCCTAAAAAAAATTCAAAACTTATAAATATTTTTCCAGAATTTAATTGTGTTTAAATTCGCTAATCAACACTAATTACCCTTAATTAACCATAATTCATGCAAATCACTCACCTTAGCCACAAACAAAATACCAAATCTGAAATTATCTTCTGTTTGGCGTTGTCCCCAAGGCTTTACAGTAGTTTCGACCTTGATTTGGTGCTATTTCCCTTTGATTTGATGTTGCTAAGCTTAATCCTTGATTAGAGAGTGATTAGAGGTGATTCTAGATGTTGGAGGCCATTGTTAGGGTTCCTAGGAGGTAAATGGTGGCTAGAAAACTGAAATGAAATGAAAACCTAACTCATTTCAGCCTCCCCATAACCCTAATCCCGAAATGGGTTATGGGCCAATTCACAAATCACCTCATTTTCGCCCGGTTAAGCAGTTATTCACCTTCCAAACCTTATTTCAGCCATATCTCCCAAACAGTAAGTCTGTTTTTCGCATATGACCACTCTACGGAAAGGTAAACCATCATCTGGATCTAATAGAAGTGGTTTCATGTCAAAACTCCTTTCCAATCAAAAGTTATGGCCGAAACAAGATCAGCTATGGGTAAAACAGTCATTTAAAAATCGGCAAAAACCATGAACATAGGAAATGACCCCAATAGTTGTCTCCCCAAGTTGCATGACCATACAACTTCGTATGAGAAAAAAATAAATATTATACGATCCTTCGATGCATAGAATGAGGGTCGTTATATTCTTCCCCCCTTAAGAAATTTCGCCCCCGAAATTCCTTAACCCTAAACATACAAAGGATCCCGCAAGCCTACAAACATTAACAAAACAATAAAGCATACAAAACAACATAACAAGCCTATCCTAGCATTCGGTACTAACAAGGGAGTAATATACCGATATAAAAACCTTACCAGGCAAAGAGTTCTGGATACTTCCTCCTAATGCTCTCCTCTGTCTCCCAAGTACAGTCATTCTCATTCTCGCCCCACTGAACTTTGACTAGATTCACCGCTTTCCTTTGAAGTTGCTTCGTATCGTCTCGACAATATGAATCGGCTTGCGGTTCCCAACAGCCTCGGGTTCAAATTCAATATCATCCAACTGATTAGGTGAAATAGCCATATCAGGGTCGTGCACGAATTTCCTTAACTGGGAAACATGTAATACGTTATGAACTCATGCCATCTTCTCTGGTAATTCAACTTTATATGTCAGATTCCCAACTTGCTCAAGGATTGGGAATGGACCAACAAATTTGGTGTTAACTTGCCTCTCCTACCAAATTGTATCACGCTCTTTAATGGAGAAATCTTGACAAACACCAAGTCGCCATTGGAGAACTTTAAATCTCTTCTCCTCTTATTAGCATAACTCTTCTGCCTATCTTGGGAAACCTTCATTCGCTGTTGGATAATCTTAATCTTATTTGAAGTTTCTCTTATCACATCTGGTCCAAGCACAAACTTCTCACCAGTTTCTAACCAACATGACGGTGAGTTGCATAGTCTTCCGTACAAAGCTTCAAATGGAGCCATACCAATACTGGATTGATAACTATTATTATATGCAAACTCTACTAGATGCAAATGGTCATCCCATAATCCACCGAAATCCAATATGCAAGCTCTCAAGAGACCCTCTAACACTCGATTCATCCTCTCTGTCTGACTGTCAGTTTGAGGATGGTATGCGGTTCTGAGATATAATTCTGACCTTAGAGCCTCTTGTAAGCTCTTCCAAAACCCACTAGTAAACAGCGGGTCTCGGTCACTCATAAATCTTTTTGGTACTCCATGAAATCTCACTACCCATTTTACATATAGTTTCGCTAACTTAGCTGTCGTTCTATTCGACTTGACGGGTATAAACCTGGCACTCTTAGTTAATCGGTCCACAATCACCCAAATGCTATCATGGCCTGATCTAGTTCTTGGTAACCCGTCGATGAAATCCATTGAGACTTGTTCCCATTTCCATTGTGGAATTTCTAATGGTTGTAACAAACCACTAGACTTCTTTTGCTTAGCTTTAACTAGCTGGCAATTCATGCACTTGGATATAAACTTCCCAACGTCTCTTTTCATCCCTTCCCAGTAGTAGGTCTGCTTCATGTCTCGATACATTTTGTTACCACCAGGATGTATAGTCAGTTTTGAGTGATGACATTCTCTAAGCACTTCATCTTTCAATCCCTTGACATTGGGCACAACTAGTCTTCCATTCTTTCTAAGCCATCCATCTCGATCAAGCCCATACTCGTTCATCTCCTCATCGATGCCCATCTCTAACTTGGAGATGATTTCCAATAGGTTAGGATCATCCCTCTGACTGGAACCAATCCGCTCAATCAAAGTGGGTCTGATCGTCAAATTTGCTAACATTTCTGGATCCAATTCGTACTTTGGTCTGAAATCATACCCAGCAATGTACTCCAGTTGCTTCCATTCAAGAAACATGGCCTCTAAACTAGAATGTCTCCTACTCAAGGCATCAGCTACCGCATTTCCCTTTCCTGGTGTATATGCGATATTGAAATCGTAGGATGCCGAGAATTATAACTACCTTTGCTGTCGGAGATTTAGATCCATTTGAGAGAAAAGATACTTTAATGATTTATGATCGGTAAACAACTCGAATCTTTCTCCTAAGAGATAGTATCTCCACATCTTAAACCTGAATACGATTGCTGTTAATTCCAAATCATGGGTAGCGTATCTTCTCTCGTGCAGTTTCAATTGCCGACTAGCATAAGCTACAACCTTACCTCCTTTCATCAATACAACACCTAGTCTGGTACCACAGGCATCTGTGTATACCATCATATCTTCATTCCTTTAGGAATGACTAACACTGGTGTACATGTCAACTTTTCCTTTAGACTCTTAAATGCATTCCCACACTTTTCGTCCCAGACGAAAGCTTGATTTTTCTTGGTTAATTGAGTCAACGGTGCCGCTATCTTGGAGTAGTCTTGGATAAACTTACGATAAAATCTAGCCAACCCCAAGAAACTTCTTACGTCTTTTACATTCTTCGGCGTAGACCAATCTTGTACGTACCGTAGCCACCTTTGCAGGGTCTACGGCAATACCATTCTCTGAAACAACATGGCCTAAGAATCTCAATTCGAAGTTATTACAATTTTTGAACCAAAGAGAACATCAACATAAGGTCCTAAACAATCCGTAGCATTCATCGAACAAGTCTTGTCTATCATCCGCTAAAACCATGAATACGACGATACCCGAATGACTGGTCCAACCAGTATCAAGGGCTAATGGAATCCCCAGCTCCAAATGGACTACCGCACGTCCAACGCACGTTTATCCTCCAAGGATAATTAGATCACGTCCAATGGATCCATGGAAAGTGGGCATCCCCAGATACCCCTGCTTCGAGTCCTCCTAGAACACTCCAAACTATCGATGACTCCTTGGCACTCCATAAGAAGAGCTACCCTTAACTCCATCTTTAACTCGAGTCCACACATAAGCCAAGGGGCCCCATCGGCCTTAATAGAAAATATAACTGGTGCTCCCCACTCGGAGACGCTTCTCCGGAAAAATCCCTTCTTCAAAAGATCGCTTACTTGCACCCCGAGCTCTCGCTGCTCCCTTGGCACCATACGACAAAGTGGCATCACAATAGGTCTGGCATCTTTCACTAAACCAATACGCAACTCAATCTATTGGTGTGGTGGAAGTCCGGTCACTTCCTCGAAGACGTCCGGATACTGGCCAGCCACGGGCACATTGACAACTCATCATGAGGGATGTCAAGGGAATTTAGAAAACTAGCCATTACCCCATCACTAGGTAGACCACCAAACACTACCCTCCGCCTATCATCCGCACTAACTGTCACCAAAAAGCCCTCACAGTCTACCACCACCCCGTACCTTTGTATCCAATTGACTCCCAAAATAATGTCAAACCCAGTAAAGCCCAAAACAAAGCAATCACAAGCAAACATACATCCATGACTCGATAGGACTGCATTATGATAAGTCATACTAAGGATAATTGAACCGCCAATCGGGTTCATCACAACTAAAGGTCTATCGACAATCTCAGGTTCATATCCCAACCTATCTACCAGGTCACTAGATACGAAGAAATGGGAAACCCGGATATCAAACAAAACTAGAACTGAAACCTCATAAATGGAAAGCATACCTTGAATAACAACACCCTTTCCCTTCTCCGCTGCAGTTAAGGCATTCGACGAAGAAGGAACAACGTTGATAGCATACACTTCCACACTCTGCTTCTTCGTAGGGGGTTGCGGACATTCTTTCTTGAGATGTCCCACTTGGCCACAATTGAAGCACTTCCTTTCCCATGGCTTCGCTCGACATTCTTTGGCATAGTGGCCCTTCTTGCCACAGCTAAAGCACTCTACATCTTTCTTGTTCTTATTTTTCTAGCCATCCTTAGCTTGGTTATATTTCGTCTTTTTCTGGGACTCCTCGTTAATCTTTGTGAGATCGATTCTAGGCTCCTGCACTACTACACCACCACCATTAGTAGCATTAGGAACTACTCCCAGAGCATCCCTAACCATCTCTCGTATGAAGGCAGTAAACATCTCCCTTATGTTAGGGACATTCCCATTGTTGGCCCCTGAACCCGCTTCTTCTTCAACTTCTAAGGCGGAGTTCCTCACCGCCTTTCCCGTATTTCGATTCATCATTCAATCTGTAAAGAGAAAATGATTTACCATCTCCTTAGTGGTGCCAATGCAGTGCGACTTCATCCTTAGCAATACTAATAGTGTATATATATATATATATAGCTTTTGAAAACCAAAACATCACAAATACGCGCTCTCA